>OX377611.1:14301223-14678287 GCA_947397855.1 Thelaira solivaga | reverse complement strand
AGAAAAAAGTGGACAGCTTTGTGTTTCACAATTTTTCTAAATTCGTTAAGTTGTGTTTTCTAAAAAAAACTACTTTATTTTAAAATTTTAAAAATTCTGTTCACACTGATCGAAGCAGAAGCGTCAAAAAAATATATTTTTTTTAAAATTTTAGAAAATTAGTCACCTGGTCACTGCTGCCAGAATAGAATTGTAACACTACTCTCAACTTACAAATAATCCCTAAGTCTAGTATTAATTAAGAATTCACAAACTTCCTTGGGCGATCTGTTCGAAGTGTTAGACGGTTGTAGTCAGTGATGCCCTAAGTAACAAAAAGCGATACAAATTAAACCATTAAAGTGATTTAGTATATATTCTGCTGTCTCTTTATCTTTACTGCTGAGGTCGTTTCCAATGATCCTTACAGTTGTCAAGTGTTTTATGCTCTGTAATGTTCATCATGCATCATCATGCATCATCATGTGAACTCCTGTCTGTATCAGGCCCAGTAATTCTTATGTTCTCTTTCGAGAATGGAATTGCCTACATGTTTTATTTAAATTGATATTCCTTGTCTCATGGCCAGTTAATAAGGCAGTCTTTATGATATTGAGCTGATTCCCAGTTAGTTTTTAAGGTGAAAAAATAACATTGTGCACTTTTTTTTGTCTATTAGTCTTTGTTACATGAGCTACAGAGGTTGGTTAGCCTGGTCCTTCTCAATACTAATCAAGTGTTTCAATACTCTATGAAGACCAGTCATGAATAGCAGTACAATTTGAATTCCTGACCATGTCAGGGTCAGTTCATAATTTTTTCCTTCCGAGCGGTCTAAGATGGCCTAAGTCAAACAGTCCATGTTTTGCATGGATTTTGATTATGTTTCCCTTATTTTTCTCACCCATAGAGCTTGATAAACAACACTATGAACCAAAGTTTAAACACAAAAATACACAAATCCATTCATCCTTATTTTTTCGTCTTTGTACTCGTATTAAAGTATATTAGTTTGTATGTAGGGAGGCATTTAGGTTTAAATTTGGAGCGTGCCTGTAATTCTCAATCATATTAAATTTTTATTTACATTAAATATTCCTCAAACTTATGTAAAATACTATGAGGAATATTGTTGTGGAACCTTTTAACTCTTTAACTCTTTTATTAAAAAGGGACAAAAAATACCCATAAGTAAATCATCAATATTTTTCGAAAAATATTATTATGAGTCTTTGATGAAAATTTAACTTAAATATGCTTAAGTTTTAATTCCTTATTATTTGAAGATAACGTATAGTGTAATTTAAATAAAACTATTTCTTTAATCATTTAACTTTATTTATTTTAAATGATATTTTTCTGTTATAAAAATATTTTTACTTCAAACCTTTTTGTGATTTGCATAAAAATAATTCTAATGACGAGTTTTGTATTTCTGCCTTGTCTTTTTCAATTCCTTAAAAAAATAAAAATTTTATCTATTATTTAAATCAATGTTATATTAAGTTAAAAACAAAAAATAGAATTTCATTTCTGTTGCATCATAAACCTGTACTTAACCAAAAAAGCAAAGTTATGTTATGATATTTTTTTTCATACCATAAAATATTTTTAATAGAAATAAAATATATTGAAAACGAAACAAAAATGGAATAAAATTGTATGGTACAAAACAATATGCCTTTTAGCTACTACTAGCTAAACATTGAAATCAACTAGCAGTCAACGAAAGCATACGATACACACCACAGCAAAAAATAGTCACTACTATCGTTTAACTTGCAAGTTTTCACCAACAAACATTGGTATCCATAATATTTATTCAATTGAATGTCTATTAAATTGATGCCATTATACAAATCAATGCAATTTCTTACTTAAACACTGACCTTAAAAGCATAAAAACCATTATTTATTTAAAAAGACCCAGAATGTAGCTTCGATATAGATAAAAATCTAACATCATCCATAAGGCACACTTACTTTTTTGTTTGGTATGCTTAGCAAAAAAAAAAAAATAAAAAATTAGAGAAATAAAATACCTAAATTGATAGAGATCATCTTTCTAATACAAGCTAAATCTGCATCTTTTGTTAGAATAAATTTTATAGTTTTCAGTAGAAACTAAATCAAAAATGTTACTTAAGCGGCCCATACACGACAACAGCATGAGACAGAAAAAAATTAAATCCATATAGACCAGGTTCGACCTCCTGTATTCAAAAAAGATATTATAAGAGCAAATCCCTTACAGATTTCGATGCATTCCAGATGGTGTAATAACAAGTAACAGCATATTTGATGCACATATCTGGCAGCTTCTAAATATGTTTTTAATCAAAAACTTAATTGTGATCTTCGAATTTTTTACTAGTGACAAAATATTTTTAGGAGAACTAAATGTTGATCTATAGTATGGAATTTTTTTTACTAAAATTAAAAAAATTGATTATCACAACCAAATTTTGATTGGAAACAAATTTATTTCTCATAAACAACGTTGTTTTCTGTGTGCAAATACTGTATAATATAATATTTCTTTCATATCATATCACATATCACAGTATTAGTTATTGTTATACGCTTCTTTGAAAAAAAATCGGTTTTCTTAAGCAACTCAAAGCTGAAAGAACTAACTCTTTTTTTAAGTATATTTCTGCATATTCTGGATAAAGACCCCTATCTATTTTCATTATATTCCCTTAATACTTAAAATTTTAGTACCACACAGACTAAAATAGATTTATTAAACATGGGCCAAATCGTCACATTCCATTTGAAGTAACTTCACTCGAAATTAAATTTTTTTTTTTAGTTATATCCTGAAGTTGGAGTGAAATGCCGTTTTAATAGAAGAAGAAGAAGAAAAATCAAAGAAATTTACAAATAAATTGTTTCCTACAAAAAGACTTGAATTTAAATTGTTTAATTATATGCAGGGATTAAATTAATTTATTTTTTATTAAAATATTTTTTTTTTTTCATAAATTAGAATAGGATGGAAGGACGCTGTCGTTTAGTCTCTTATGTGGTCGATTTAGAAATAGAAAAAAAAGTGACCGATAAAAAGTACTTAAAATACAAAAGCAGAGAAAAAAGAGATATAAACACAACCTAAACCAGTTGCTGCTTTTCATGAAGCCAGGTAGTCCACTAACTCCTACAGTGGACAAGTTCACGCTGATCACTTAGTTCGGGGTAGAGGCAGAGAATATGTTCCCCTAATTGTTCTGAAATAAGCTAAATTCAATAATAATACTAGTATTTATGTGCTATAATTTAAAGAGTTGCTAAAAGGATAAAACAGTCCATTTCTTTCTAGCAGAGCTTAAACAAGACTTACAAAAAAACACCCAAAATAATTGGCCTAATGACAGCTAAAGCAGTAAGATCAGCGTAGACTAGAATATAATAATTTAATTGATGGTTTTAAATCAATAGCTCTAGGCTAAAGAGCTTTTGAAAGTCTCTTCCATACCGTGGGAACTTACTTGATGTATTTCCAAATATTATTGAATATTTATGGAAATCAATAGCTTTAGGCGGCCTAGGTTAAAAAGCTCTTGAGATTGATTAGAAGGGCCTTCAATTAGAGTTGTAAGACTCCGTTTTGAACCATCTACTCGCCAAGGCTATGTAGCCTAACCTGGCCTAGATCCACCCCGTGATATTTAGATATCTGAGAAGGTCTCCTAACCTCAGGTAGATCCACCCCGTGATATTTAGATATCTGAGAAGGTCTCCTAACCTCAGGTAGTCCGGCCATCCGAGAAGTCTGTGTCTCCAAGCCATAAGAGGGGGGACTTCGCAGAGAAGGTGGAAGACTGTCTCCTCACTATCGGGTGCCCAGCAGCTGCGGCAGCTTTCGTTAAAGGGCAGTCCCAGCCTTCTGAGCTTTTGGGATACTTTTTCATATTTGATTTTAATACTTCTTTAAATAATTTAAAACCTTTGTAGCTTAAAAAAACTTACGTTCCGTAAATTAAATCAATCCGTTTTCAATAAATTTAATAAAAAATTTTTTTAATTAAATTCGTTTTGTGATTCAGTGTGGTAGACTCGAAATCATCTATTTATTTTTAAGCTCACTTTTGGCTTTTGTTAAATATGCAATTTTTTTATTTGAATTAATTCTTTTCATTCTCTGACTGTATGAAAATCAGGACAACAAGAACAACAACAACAATTACAACCCTTGAATTGTTTTCCAATATATATTTTTCCGTTTTTCAAAGAAATATTTAGAATAACAACAACAACAACAAAAGAAACAATATTTCAGTTTAGTTTGGTTTTAGCTGACGTTATTGAAGTCAGCTTGTAGTAGCAACCAGCATCAGTAACATTTTCTAGTTGCAGTTGGTGGTGGTATCATGTAAAAATTCTTTTACTGTTTTTAACATGTTAGTGTTTGGATTTTTTTTTGGTCTTTTTTCAGTGTATATTTTTTAAAAACTTATTGTTGTGTACAGATTCTTTTTTTTTAATAGCAGAAGTGGTTGTTGCTGTTATTGTTGTTTGTATTAACAATGTAGAGATATGTTGTTGAATTTTTTTATGTTTCCATCCAGTTGCATCCTAAAATTATGAGACCACCTTTGAGCAATTGTTATTCTTGTAAAAAATATGTGCTCTTTGGTTTTTTTTTTGTTTTGTTTCCTTAAGATATTTTTCTTTCTTACTTATTTTGCTTCCTCAGTCTGTTTTTTTTCTTTTGTTGTTTACATTTAAAGATAACTTTAAAAGAAAAATTTGTTGCTTAAAAAAAAAAAACCAAAAATTTACAAGAAAGCACCTAAATGTTGTTATTTGAAGTGAATTCTGTTTTTATTTGTTTTAAATTTTAGCTGTTAAAATCAATAACAACAATAGCCCTTTTGTTTGACCAGATTTACTATTCAAGGGTTTAACAATTTATTTATACGAATATATTCCCCAGTTACGCTTACTTAAGCTAAATAAACTCTAGCCTTTACCTTTTTTACACTGCAGTTGAGCTTCAGTTTACCGCATCGGTTTGTGTGGCATGTCTGTTATAACTTCTTAAACATTTACTACATGGATGCATATTATTTAACTGCCTGCCTTACGGTCTTAAAAGTGTGAATCTTTTTTTTTTATTATATTTAATAATTTTCTTTTCTCTTCTGCAGTTTGTTTATTTTGTTTTAATTTTCTGTTTAGCTTTAGGTTAAAATTATTGAATATTTTTTATATTACTGTATTTAGGTAGGAGTTTTCTTCTTTCTATTTTTTTATTTGTACAATTTTCAACATTAAATAAAGAAAAAAATTATTTCTTTAGGGTTTGATGTTTTCAAGTTGACTTTTGTGTATTTTTACAAGCTAAGAAAAGCTAAGCTTGGGTGAAGGTGTTAATGAACTTTTTTTTTTAATATAAATTTTATGTATATGGAAGCCTAAAAGCTAATAACGGTGTTCAACTCATAACAGTGATTAGAAATGTATAAAATCCCCACCCTCTACAGCAACAGTTTGAAATTAAAATTTCTTTACTGTAAGCAAAACCAAAAAAGCAACACGATTTTAATTTTAATATTTTCTTTATTTCCTTTCTTGTTATAAAAATTGACAATTTATTTCTGTGCATGTACATATGTATGTTGATGCCTTATACAACCGATTTTAAATAATTTTCATAATTTTTATTAATTTAACTTTAAAAATGATTTAATAATTTTTTTTTCTGAATTTTTAAAAAGTCTTGACATTCTTTAGCACTTAAAAAAGCAAATAAATTTTGTCACGCAACTTCTTTTGAAACTGGACAGCAGCTTATTATTAATAATCATAAAATCAAATTACACTTTCTACGAAAAAAAAAAATTAATAAATAAAAATATAAAAAACATTTAAAAGTGTTAATAAAATTCACTATAAAAAATTAGTAGTAGGTATTCATATGTGATGTGATGTAGCATTTACATAAAATTAATTGCATAAATAAAAGGGTCATGGCGAATCGTTAGACACTCTGCACTACAAAAGTAAGAAAATAATTAAATTAGCTATGAATAGCTATTAATTACAATGTGGGTATTTATATCCAGACCCTTATGATTTAATAGTTTACAAATGAAACCAGTAATATTATTCAAGGTTTGTAATAAAATTCATTCAGAATATGTGAAATATTTGCCCCTATTCTAATTAAGTTGAAATTTTGATTGTACAACTTTCGTGTGTTGTTACCTATAACAGTTCTTGCATTAGTGCGTTTGACAACTACGTAAAAATTACAACTCAATAATAGTTGTTTAAAATTGAACTCAGCTGAATAAACTGTCATATTGTAGAACACATACAAACAATTCGTTAAAAAAAAATGTTTAAAAAATTTAAAATTTGTTTTTAGTTCTTTTCCAATAAATATAAACGATTGAGATGCAAAAACAGCACATCATAAGCTCTTCAAAGTTTGTATTTTCATAATTTAAACTTTAAAATAATGCCATTGAATAAAAGTTCTTTCTGACTTGGATATCTCAGATTTTGCTGCCCAACTGTTAATTAAAAAGCGTAGCTTATTAAATATTAAATAAGAAAAGTTCAAACGTTGTGACATTGTTATATGCAGATACATTTTAGTTTGTAGTGTAGATTATAAATTAATAATTTTAACTCCCTCTCTGTTATTAATTTAAATATGTTTAAACATAATGCACTAAAAACACAAGAGTTTTTTATGAGTGTGTTTAAAATTTTTAAGCAATAAAATTAAATATCAATGTCTACAAAAACACAAGAGCCCTTAAGAAAACATTTTGAGCATTCACATCGCTCATTAACTTCAATAGTGTTATAATTAAAAAAACAGGATTTTATATAGCATAGCACTCTTATAAGGAAAATATTAAAAATTGTATTCTGAAAAAAAGAGCTTGTAAAATATTTTTTCGATAATCTTACAGAAAATCTTTACAAAAAAAAATTATTTATTAATTTAAAAAAAAATTGTTTTGAGTTAAGACACTTTTGAAATATACGGGCCCATATGTATGTATTTTAGAAAACATAGAAACCATATGGCTAAAATATTTTACGACTTACATAAATACATTTATGTGTGTCTGTATTTATATAAAGCTACCTAATTTCTTAATTTGTTTTTTTTTTTTTTTTTTTTTTTTTAATTAAGAAATAGTTGAAATTTTTTTTTTATTAAATGAACTGACATTTATACACTTTTAATGAATTTATGTGGATTTTTATTTTTTTCGATTTATTCTTCTTGATTTTATTGATGACAAGTCAAAACATTTACATGCAAACAAAACAACAGCCCAATAGTCAGTACACTGAAAGACAAACCTCAAGTAAATACCATGATTTTGTCATTATTTTTCCACCAATAATAATAAAGCGCACTTTTGTATAAGCTCGTGCAATATTTCAATCAGTTGGCACTAGTGTCCGCTTTGTTAGAAGAGAGCAATTACGTCTTCGTCTTATAGTCAATGTTTATCATGCTACGATACACGGTTCTGGAACAAGGTAACTGAAAACTGTTTCTAAAGTATTTTAAGTTTTTGATATAATATTCGTTTGATGCTCATTTCTGTCGTGTCACTTTCTTCATATAACAAATCGCAGTATTGTGCTCTCAGTGTATGATATGTGTTGCAAGTACTACATACACTATGTGGTAGTATGTATTTATTTGGGTTAACACAATGAACAATTTAAATTTTCATTAAAGAACACAACATGAATTTGTTGATTGTTGTTTTGTTTTTATTTTTCGTAAATTTCTTACTTTAGCCTCTAGCCAAATATTGTCTTAATCAAAAAACAAAAAAAAGGCCAAACAAAAATTTATACATTTAAAGCAAATGATTGAAAATCACTACCTGTATGGGCAACCCAGAAAGAAACAAAAAATGGAAAATGTGTATAAATTAACGGACCAACCAACCAGCCAACTAAATGCAAAATACTTGCAACACAATGTTCACCAGAAATTGGCAATAAAAAAAATGAAAAAGAAAAATTGCAAAAAGCTTTGGATATGTTGTTGTACTAACTACTACGCACATTACAATTGACTTAAAAACTATTATTGAGCCTTAAATGTATATCTATGCAACCACACACAACATACCCCTGAAATACATATTACAAACATCGATACATCGTCTAAACATAACAAAAGGCTCCATATAAGGAGTATTACTGTTTTTGATGTTGTTGAATGTTGTGTTGTTGCATTAAAGTGTAGTTGTTTCTTTTTTCTATATATTTTTTTTTTGCCACATTTGATGTGCTTGCCTGTAGGTAGTGTTTGTTTGTTTGTTAGTCGGTCTAAGCAAATAACACTAATTGAAAATATGCATGAGTGCCTAATACTACATGATTTTAAAATCTACACGTGTGTGGTGGATTATTTTTATTATAACTTGTTGTTGTATTTATATTTTTTATTTTTACTTCTATAAATCCTTCCTTAACTATTAAAAGAAATTGTTTTCAAACAAATTTTTTATATAATGCCGCTTATTTACTGATAATGTTGCTTAGTTTTAGCATAAAATTGCTAAAAGCCTTATGCGTTTCCACTGTAGATCATATTTTAAGTTCAAAAACAACAAAGACTATAAAAAAAGTTTTTGGTTTGCAACCATAAAAGCCTAGTATTTAGTGCACATATTGTTTGCAAAAAAATAAAACCCTTTCAAAAGAAATCTACCTTCTTCCTTGTGTATATATTTTTGCTAATGTTGTTTGCCTAAAACAAAAGGGAAGCGAAAATGTGATTTATTTTTACATGATTATCAACTTAACAGAAACAGCAGCTCTGTTTCTGTTAAGCTTATGGTTGCATGTGTCTTCAGGAAAATATTGTTTTTTTTTTATTAAGAAACAATGCACTATTCTTTAAAAAAAATTTATGGAATCTGCTTTATAAAGCACAGAGTAACAGAGTTTATGAAAACAATTTATAACAAAATGTGTCTATATTTTGTGTAAAGAATATCTGATTACCTTTCTTGTTTTATTAAATAAATATCGATAACTTTTCGTTTCTCAAAACTTTTTTTAGTAATTTAATATTTTTCTTAAAAAACCAAATCAGCTTTCAGGCACATGAAAAACAGAATAATATCAAGTTTAACTTATGCAGATATTACACTTGTCAAAAAATCAAATCAAATTTGAAAACACGAACAGAAATTCATCAGTTTTAGAATAAATTCTAAGAGGTTATACTTTTCATTTTATCAGGGCTGCATTTTTATATCTACTCGTACGAACAAAATATACAGGGTGGGCCAAAAGAAACCAAGGGGTGTAAAAGTTTAATAACTTTTTTGTTTATTAACTTTTTTTTATTTTTTCTTTCAGATTATATAATATACAAAATGGAAATTTTTTTACACTAAGTATGAAAAATGATGTCTCTTAAATGACCACTGTTTTCAGCTTCGCACTGATGGGCTCTTTTTAGAGCATTTTCCATAACATCGTTCGAATTTCTGCAACAATGTTTGCCTTGAGTGCAAGGATTGTCTCTGGCTTGTTCACATACACTCGCTCCTTCAAAAAACCCCAAAGAAAATAGTCGGGTGCTGTCAAATCTGGCGATCGCGCTGGCCAAATAATTTCCGAATTTCGAGAAATTATTCGCTCTCCAAAAATTTGACTTAAAAGTGCCATTATGTCTCGGGCAGTATGGGCAGTGGCTCCGTCCTGCTAAAACCACATACCAGGTCTGTTTTCAACAGCAGGACGTAAAAAATTTTCTATCATAAAACGATACCGCTCTCCATTTACGGTTACAGCACTTCCATCTTCATTCTCGAAGAAGTAGGGCCAAGTGACATTTTCAGATGTGATCCCACACCATACTGTACAATTGGCGTTGATGAATGGCTCTTGGATTTTGAGAACCCCAGAACCTACAGTTCTGCTTGTTAACAAAGCCATTCAAATGAAAATGAGCTTCATCACTCTTAATAAAATAATTGATCTCTGGTTTAAATAATCAAATTCTATTGTTCTGGTTCTCTGTTCAGTTGTGAACCTCTCCATTATAAATTCTCCAAGTGTTGTCTATATAATCTGAAAGAAAAAATAAAAAAAAATTAATAAACAAAAAAGTTATTAAACTTTTACACCCCTTGGTTTTTTTCGCCCACCCTGTATAACAAAAGCAGCTAATTAATTAAAAATTCAATGAAAATTTAAATACTTGTGTTGCAGTGCAAAATCCGTATAAGATTTTTGACCAATTATATCAAATATCATTTGATTTTTTCTATCTGAATGCAATGGAAATCTTAGCACTTGTGTTATAGTGAAACCACTGAGACACCAGCTGTATGCTGCATAATTGAAGCCCTTTCTGTTCAAAGTTAAGAGACATAAATGTGTTAAAGAGAAATCAAAAGCGGAAACTAATTTTTGGTTTCGCTCTAGCACACTTCTTAATAACAACAACCGGAAATATCTTTTGACAGAAAGAACTCCAAAGCAATAACAAATTGTTATTTTTGTATTCTTGAAGTCATCTGGTTTTCTTACACCATAATAAGTCTTCTATTTATTCTAAAACTAAATTACATCAAAATTTTTAAATTAATCTTTATTTCTATGAAACATAAAAATAGTGATCATCAGTTAAAATTATCGATAAAATAATTTTCGATGTATATTATTTTATTGTAAAGAATAGTGGATACTAAATTACAATTAAAATGTAAAAGTCTAAAAATTTATCGCCGTGAACAAATCAAACAGTTGAAATCCCAACAAACCGTAACAGCTGTTTCTTGTTTAAATTTTTTTTTTTTTTTTTTGAAGTGGTGTTAGCGGTTTAGCATCTACATGCTTTGTCCTTTCTGATGGTGTTTTTCGTTTTTATTTTATGACATAAAACGTATTTGAAAAAATGCATGAATTCTGTATGAAAATGGAAATTTCGAGGAGTCACCATTCCAGATTTTGCCCATGAAGTGAACCAAAACTAGGCGGTATTTGCATCTACAGGCTTTGTTCTTTCTGATGGTGTTTTTATTATTATTAGAAAGTTCTTAGTTTTTATTTTATGACATAAAATGTATTTGGCTTGTAGACCTACAATTACTTTTAAGTAATTTGATGGGTACCATTCCCAATTTTGGCCTTTAGTGAACCAAAACCATACAACCATCGATTAACCAATTCCTCAGTTTTCTAGAACTATATTTATTTTTCCGTGATTCTACTTACTTTTTATTTTATAAAGAAAAACGCATTTATTGATATTAATTAATTAAGAAATAGTAGATCTCTTTTATTTATTTCTGTTATAATAAAAATAAACACAATGATAAAATTAGATTCTAGAATATAGATTTTAAATAATTTATTAAATATTGTTTGTTTTTACAATGTTTTTTACATTTTTTAAGTTAGTTAAAATACGTGAATTTTTTTTATTTTTTTTTTTATTTTTTCGTCATAGTTTTAAAAGGATTAGTAAAACGTACTCACAGACACTTACGCAATAAAGCCTTTTTAATACAAGAAAAACTCACCACCCGTATATTATACACAAAACAGTTGTTACGATTTGTTCAAATCTCCGTGGGCCATTGTTTGATTTCTTCACATCCGTAATAAATTTATTTTTTCAATAAAAAAATTGATAACATTGTTATCGATAACTTTTATAATTATCAACAATCTTAAGGGTTATCGATAACTTTTATAGTATATTTAATTCACCTAAATAATAAATCAATTGAACTGTTATATATGAAAGTGGTAAAGTCCACTTTTTTTAAATGATTCAGTAATATTTAACTAAAATCATCTCTAACTCATTATTTTTTTTCTAAGTGGACTTATACCACTTTTATACATAACAGTTCAACTCATAATAGTTAATGTATACGATTTATTTTTTGTTCTATTCTGATGCATAAGAAAATATGAAATATCTACTCGTATACGAGCATA
The DNA here is from genome assembly GCA_947397855.1 of Thelaira solivaga. Classification (NCBI taxonomy): domain Eukaryota; kingdom Metazoa; phylum Arthropoda; class Insecta; order Diptera; family Tachinidae; genus Thelaira; species Thelaira solivaga. The sequence continues at coordinate 14,666,347 of OX377611.1, read as the reverse complement.
TACTTTTGCAATATGCAATATGTGGTTGCTACAATGCTCAATATATTGAATGCAGTTTCTTTTCTTAAAAATACATACATATATACAAAATATATTTTATATTCTTGCAATGACAATGATCATGTTGTTAATGATGCTTTGCTTCTTGTGGTTATGGCATGCTACGAGTACAAGTTGATTGTTTTTTTTTGTGCAACTTATTTGGTTAAAACCTTGTGTTCAATTGTCTTTATAACATACCATTGATTTTTCGCTGGCGGCTTTTGTAAATGTTGCTGTTTTATATGCTTTTAGCATCTTTTTTCGAATCACAATCTTAAATCAAGTCAAATTTTTTAACAATGTTTTCTTTATGGTTATGGAAGTGCTCTTAAATGCAATGAAAATAATTTATTTATTTTCAAAAATTATAATTGAATTTAATCTTCCAGTATGTTTCAAAAAAAAGTGTTGGTGGTAAAATTATAGGCCTTTATTGTGAGCAGTGGAAATCGAATCAAGCTTATAAACAATATATTTTTGTCACTTTAAAAAATCTCATAATTAGCAAGGTTGGTTCCTTTTTTTTTCTTTATTGAAATTGAACATCCTTTAAGAGATTAATAAAAAATATTTAATTTGTTTAAAATATTATGCTGAGATTAATATAGATTTAAGATTTAAATTATGACAGCCGCTTAATAATAATTATTTTTAAAATTACTAAGTTTTTCATAAAATTAGAATTTGTTTTTTTCCAAAACTGATTTGCTTCTCATTAAAACTAGCTAAAAATGTTAAATCATAAAGCAATTCTATAAGAACTATGAAAAGAATTTGTTAGTAGAGAATTGTCTTAATCTTCATCACTTATTACTAGAGAGCTCAAATAGCTAAGCAGACTTATTAAGCCTCAGATTATTTTAAACCTGAGTTGAAATGATATCAGACTGTATACTAACCTGCTAAGAAATATTGTTGTGGTATAGCTTGGTTCCATTGTGCTTTGATTGATTAAATTTTTAATAAATGTGAATTATGCTTTTTGATTTTGTGTTTACAAGTGAGTTCAAGTGACAAATTTTAAAGTTATTTGCAAAATTATGGAACAGACTGCGGTATACAAAAATAAATTAATTTTAAATTAATCTCATTTTAATTTCCAGCAAACATATGTGGCGGCTTATGTATCATTTAATGGCTCATTTCAAAAGTCTTAATGACTTTTATATAAATTTAGAAAACAAAAAGCAATTCAAAAACAATATCATATTGTTATGTAGCTGTTACGCTATCTGCACAAATATCACATAAATAAAATAAAAAAATTTGTGTCTTGGAATTAAAAAGTATAAAAAAATAACACCAAATTTGACTGGCGTCTGTTTAAATTGATTCAGTACGTAGAAATCAAAAAATACTGTTTGGTTGTATCTAACATTATTAGATTTGATGGTGAATTTTTTTTTTTTTATGGCGAATTAAATAAATTAATTTTTGCGGTCGTTGTTGCTGCTTTCTGAACTTTAATTTCTTTTGGTTTTGGTGTGGCAAATTAATATACCCAGAATTTTATTGAAACAATTTCTTAATGCTGTTATTATGTTGTATGTGTGTATGTTTATAAACAAGAAGTTATATATGATAATTTAGATAAATGAAATCGATAAAGTCAGTGAAGTTAGCTAAAGTTTTTTAATGCTTAAACATGTTAACAGACGAGTAATTAAAGTATTTTCAATAATTTCGTAAAACAATTTAAAAAGAAAATTTGGGATTAAAAAAATATAGCAAAATTGGAATGGTGCGATTCCAAAGACTATTTTATTTGTAGATCTTGGAACTATCATAGTTTACATTCCGAAAGTGCTTTGGGAGTCCACCTAGATTAGTGGGTAAGGTGTTAACGTAGCAATATGCGGTTCTTTGGTTCGATTCCTGCCTAAACCCGGCTGTTTTTTGCAAACAAATCAAGAAGATTTGAGGTAAATGGGTGTAATATGTATAAGAAAAATTAATTTTGAAATATTACTTAAAATTCATTCATTTTGAAAGTGCATAGATTTTGAAGAATTTCACTCAGAATATTTTATAGTGAAAATTTTGGGTTCGTGGGAGTTTATTATTAGTGAATAAAAACTTGTGGTTTTATTTAAAATTTCCAGCAATAAGAAATTATTAATTATACTTATTTGCCCAGAGATATTAGCAAATATAATTAATTGGGATTTGGTTTGGGCGGGAGAAGACAAAGGGTAGTAAACAATTGAATTAGTTTCTTTTAGCGATTATAATAAGGGTTCAGGATACTTACGATGTTTCCGTGTATGTTGGTCAGCCAAAGAAAATCTGGTTAATATAACCTTGCACAACTGCCTAGGTTGGTGGCTCACAAATTAAATATAGGCTGAAGTTGATTGTAATGCAGTATTTTAGTTTTATTTATTTCACAATTGATGGTTTAGAATTAAAAGGTTTTATAAAACAAACTGATGTTAAACCTGTGCCGTTGTTGGCTATCAAAAGGTAAGAAATAGAGTGTCTTCTTTTTTTTTTTTTCCTTATCAGCTTTGCTTGTGAAGTTGAGCAGCGATTTTTTATCTTTCGTTAACTTCATTACACGCAAAGAAAAAATATGGTTGAGGCAACCATATTCTGATGGAAACATAGTATGGTTAGATTTATGATTGCTTCTAACCATATATATTTTTAAATCAAAGATATTAAAAATAGCTTTCAACTGCAGACGTTGCGGTTCAACCCCCGCACAAGGCAAGAAATTTTTTTAAATTTTATTTTAATACATACATATTTTAATATGATTTTAAAAAAATTTAAATTTAAATTTTTTGTATAAATAAAGTTTTTTTATTCCATTGATTTTTCTTTTCTATCAATTTGTATTTTATTTATTACATAATACATCGGGTTTAAATTATTTTTTTTTTTAATTTTAGTTGACTCTACCAGGGCTCGAACTTGTGAACATTTAGTTAAGAAACATTAACTCGCCACTCAACCACTTCAGCCACAAAGTTCAGTTGAGTTTGAACGATTAAGTTTTTGTTTTATACTCACTTTATTTACATGGTTGTGAAAGAGACAAAATAGAAAATAATTTACATTCAACCATACTTTTATCATTATTATGTTTGCTATGAACATATTTATGGTTTCAAGTAAAATTTTATTAAACATAATATGATAATTATATGGTTGATCTAAGACACTAAACATAATATGGTTGAAAATAACTAGAAACATGTTTATCGTGATCAGAATAATGTTTAGATCCTTCAAATTGATAATAATATTTTTGTGAAAAGCACACTATGTTTGAGGTGACCATATGCATCCATCTTTTTTCTTTGCGTGTACTCTCAATTTCTTATGCCTCAACTACATATGAAGGTTTCTCAGACATTTAAATAATTCAATTCATTAAATAATTACAATAATTCAACTAATAATTTAATATAGAATTTCAATAATAATTCAATATAATTATAAAATTTTTTTTTTTATATTTTTATTGTCCAAATAGAGTTTGGACAATTAGAAACTAATTCTAAGATTAAACTTGCTTACGAGCATTGGTAAGTTTGACCATCAGCTCCCAGGTTGATAGGTTAGCAAGTTACCCATCAATCTACAGGGCTCACTAGAGTGATTTTAGAAAAATAAAATATATAAAAAATTCTTTGCAATCATAAATCAAGAGTTGTTTAGTTGAATAAATAAATTGTTTAACTTTTTATTATTTCAAATATTTATATATTCAAAGTTTTTAAACTGTGTCTCAGTAAGTGTGCACTTTTTCTTTTAAAATAAAAACACTTTTTTTAGAGAGTTGTGATTTTTTATTATTTATTTATTTTAAAGAAAACATACAAATTCCAATTGAATTTGAAATAAAACATCAGAGCCAACTTTTTAAAAAAGTCATCCCTCCGATGAAGCACATTTCTCTGTGAATAGTTTCGTAAATATAGAAAATTTTCGAATTTGGGGCTCAGAAAATTGTCATGAATCCATGACGAGCTAGTCCACTGACCAATCTAAAACGAGCAACTGTCTGGTGAGGATTTTGCTTAATTTTTTTAAGATTAAGCCGAAATTGTGGTGACTTAGAACGGTATTTTTTACATCAAACACGATAACGTAGTTCTTGTGGCTTCAATTAGATGGCATGGCTCTGGTTTAAGCACAGCTCATGAAACAATTAATATCTTGCAACATGAATTTGTGTGAAGTTACCAAGCAGATAGGTCAACAGCAACTGAAATAAGGCTTCAGTGTAATTTCTTTTCTATTCTTGCGTTAATTCACTTTATGATTATTTTTATGTATTTTTTTTTTAAGATCTAAGATTTTGCCATTTAAATTCATTTGCCACAAAATTGTATTTTATTAACATAATTCTGTTAAAAATATTAAAATGGAAAACGTATACAAAACAAATTCAATACACATAATTGCAAATGGTTTGCCAGTAATGAAGTTAACCACAGGAAAAAAAACAAAAACAAATTATATTTATGAAATTCTGCTTTAATGTTTAATGATGCAAAGATGCATAAAATGAACATGAAGCTACAAATGAATAAATTGAAATACACATAAAATAGAGATGTAGGAACGAGTATGATTGAAAGATTCTTTACACAGTTTATTCGGATACAAGCCAAAATAGAAATAGAGATGATTATCAAAAAACGAGTATAGAAAGATATGCTCAATAATGTTAAGCTAAAAAAGGGGAAAAAACACAACAATAAAACTGACAAAACATACATAAATAAAAATATAAAAAGACAGTGGGACATTTGAGATATAAGAATAATATTAATAACAACAAAATATTTTGTTGATTTTTTTTGTAAAATATTTTACTTCATTTACCACTGTGCCCAGTGAATTGTAATAGAAATCCTCACAGATGTTTTTGTATTTAACATCATTGATTTATATACAAATATTGTGAAGCCCTTTACAATCACTCATACAAAAAAAAACAATAGAAGCCCAAGAAAACAAAACGAGAAAAGAAGGCTTTGTTCAGAGGATAACATATCCGGCATTAAAATGTTAAAACTAAATTCAATTATTGAAATGCGGTAGCGTAATAACTCACAAAAAATATACAATTTTATGACAATATTTTACCGGCTACAATTCAACGTTCCTCAGGCCGTTAGAGAAGGGATATTAAAACAATACTCTGTGTCATATGCAATGACTCTTATGACTAACCCGAATTAGAATGCATGTAGAAATAGTGGCTGAACAAAAATAAATCTATACTTAAGGGTTCATTTTGCTAAAGCCAAAACTGTTTGTATTCTAATGATTTTATCTGTTTTTCTTTATTTTTTTTTTTTTTAAGCAAAAGACAATTTAGATTTTGTACTTAGGATTACTGCAGTAGGAGGTATAACAAGCAGACAACAATAAAAAAAAAAACATATAAGAAACAGTAAAATAAATTTATACGTTTTGTGAATGATGATTGATTTCATGTCAAAAAGATTTCCATCAAAAACCATATGAAGAATTAAGTTAAAGCAACTGCTCGCTCTGTTAGACAAACAACAGCCAACGAAATAATTCAAAAGAGTTCTTGGCTTGACTGTAAACATGATACTAAACGCACTGAAAATTATTCTTGGCCATGGTCAGGCAGTTTATTGCTTGGCTTAACTAAGAGTAAATAGTTATAAAATACTGTCATTATATTTTTTTTTTTTTTTTTGATTTCTGCTGTTTGCAAATTTACTCAAATTCTATAGTTTGTTGTGTGACATGTTCAAGAATTATGACTTCAATGCTCAAAACTAATGACGATTATAAGGAATAACGAAAAAAAAAGAATGCATTTCATTATTATAATAACAGGGTAGTTGTTAAATGGTTTTTTTTCTTTTTTCTTTCTTGTCTGTTCTCGTCCTTAATGGCTTTTATTTAGTCATTTTTAATTGATGAAATCTTTCGAAAAAATTTTATTGAAATACAAAACAATATAAAAACCCCTCAGGCTTAAGTTATAATTTGTTTCCTTTTAAGTTTCAGCAAAAGATGAAAGTATAGGTGCTTAATAATATTTTTAAATTAGATATAAATTTTTAAATGAAACTTATGGTCTTTAAATTGTTATTTTAAATATAAATTTTTAAATGAAACTTATGATCTTTAAATTGTTATTTTAAATAATTACGAAGGTTTATTTAGGTGTGTCTTAAGGTATACTTAAACTAGGAATAATTTAGTAACGTCTGTTTATATGCTAAATTAAATTAAATATTTCAATTATATAAAACAGACAAATAAACTTAAACTAAATATTAAAAAAAAATTAAGCTTTAAGGTAAAACTTAAACCTTTTAAAATAATGAACTTGTTTGGTTGGGTTTTATTAAGGAACTTCTACTTGAATATTAAATAAAAAATGATAAAATGAACTAGAGCGCCTTAGAAATAATATAAATTAAAACTGAAGTTTTAAAACAAAACTATCGAGGCAGACAAATGCAAACGGGCCAATGTTGATAAAGCGTTTGCAAATTTGGTTCCAACGTCATACTTTCTAGTACCAAAATGTTATGCTCACACTCAAATGATAGCGATTATTATTTTGAACGTTCCCAAAATATTGTATTTTTTATATTGAAGTGTTATGCCAATACCTCTGTTTCTGTTAATATATGATTGTTCTTTGAGAAAAATAGAACTCTAACGTAGAAGAGTAGAATAGTTCCAAAGATTAAAAATCCCTTTCAAAAAAATCTAAAGCTTTTTAGGAAAGCCTGGTGTAAAAGTAGTCTGAGAAATAATGAAAAACTTGGACCAGACCTTAAGAAGTTCTCAGTACTTTGTGTTAGAATGCAAACATAGGCAGAAAAATTTATGTAAAAGACCATATGGTATAGATGTTTTCAATAAAAAAAAAAAAAAAAAAAAAAAGGTTTCTGGTTCATAATGACAAAAATACACCCTAATATTTTCATAATAAACCCTTTTAGCTAGAGCAGTTATTTTTTAAGCAAACACAAAATGTTTTTTTTTAAAGTGTATTAATACAGAATTTCAAAATAAATCAATATTAAATGGCAGTACATTTTACCCTCAGAATATTTCAATGTAGGCAAAACATCCCGTTTTCTACTAAAAAAGGTACTTTAACAGAGGTTGAATTTTAGTTGGTTATTATAGAAACGGTTTAAGGAGAATATAGTCGACCGAGAGAAGTACAATCTCTGGATTTAACCTTAGCTCGGTTTCTCTTTTTTTTCAATTGTATTCAATAACTTGACATTTGTGACATCTAGCCTTTTCTAAAGAAGAAATAACAGTCTTTGCTTAAATTGACTTTGAAAAAAAAATTGCGCTAGTTTAAAAGTGTAATTTCTCTCACGAAATTATAATTTTTTTTTTATTATTTTATCAGTAACTTGCAAAATAATTTTATTTATGCCTCAGGGCCTTAAATTCTTTATTAAAAAATTTTCTTTACATATTAAAAATTTTGTCAGTTTAAATTCTTTAGATTACTTTTAAATTTTATGTATTAGGACATTTCTAACGGTGAGAACCAAATTAATTAGATATTCAGATTTTATTTTATTATTTTTTTAAAGAAATTCCTTTATATAAAGCCCAGAGACTTGCCGATTGTGTTCTATTTTCCTTTGTCGAATGCTAGGAGCTTTAGCTTTTTTTATGGTACCTTTAATCTTGCTGGATCGGCAGGTATAGGCCAGACGTCCCCTTCTACAAATGCTTGGATGCTGCAGCCGTTTGCCTTACTTTTTACTTAATTCTTTGTATTTAAAAAAAAATCAGATTTTTTAATAATAAAAAAATTAAATTCTTGTGTTCAAAGTTGTTTTTTTATGCCTGTAAATTTACCTCATATTATTGACTGTTTTTTTTTTTTTTTTTTGTTTATTCAAACAGTTGTTGCATAAATTCTTTAAAAATTAATCATCAAAAAACATATTGAAATTCGTTGTTAAAACTCGTCACTCGTTTAAGACTGCTTAACACTGTGTTAATAGCTTTAGGCTGAGTTTGCAAACACACATCAACTTTATTCAAGTTTTATTCAACAAATTTTATTCAACTTGAGTTTTCCTTCAAATTTTCCTATTTTATTGCAAGGTGTTTTTCTTTGTGCTATACAAATTAGCATTATCACTTTGCTCTTACACTTACATCTTCTTATAAAACGTATTACGTTATTAAACTGCTGTATTTAAGAATTACACATTGGCCACTGTCAGCCTCAAAGGTGCAACATGAAGTACTTGATTTTGTTTTCAGAATTTAACATTGTGAGTGTGAAACTAATAAATAATTTGTTGTTGTTAGAATTTTAGAGATATAAAATATTAAGCCTTAATTGGCTGTTAACAATACAAATAGCCTTCAGCTAGTGGTTTATTAACAAAAATTATTTAAATAGCAAGAGAAACTTTTAAGTTAGTTTTTCAAAGAAATTAGCGTTAAATAAATTAATGAAACAATTATTAATGGCAGCATAAAACTTAAAATAATTTTAATTTTACATTTTTTAATTTATTTATTGAAATAAAAAATGTATAACATTTTTACAGAAGCCGTAAAAAGGATCCTCTAGGTTACGTTATATAGGAGCTATTTATAGTTATAGCATTTGAATAAACTGTAAAAAATTTAATTTTTTTTTTTAATATACTTTTCTCAAATTCTCAAAAGTTTTAAAAACTTAATTAAATTAATTCATTTTACAACAAAATTTTTTATGCTTTTGTGATCGTACCCATTTTATCATATTCGCTAGTCAATATTATTATTATTATTATTATTAATTTGCATATTCAATATATTCAATGTCATTATTCCGTTGTTCATATCTTTATCTTCTGTCCATCAATTGTGTTGGCTGTATGGGGTGTCCGCAAACAAAAACCTTTCATTCATTCAATTTCCTATTTTCAACTCTTTGTAGTCTTTCTTATCGTTATGCCAGCTTACAAATTTTATTTATAAATTTACATTTGTTGATAAAAACAAACATACAAAAAGAAAATATTAGTAGTTTGTTTGAGCACATACATTACACACATACCAAAAAATGGAGGTATAAAATAAGTTACTACAAAAACAGGAGGTTATTGAAATTCATGGCAGGCACAACAACTGTCCAGAAAAAAATATTTTGTAAACAGAAATAAAATAATATAAAAATATGGAATTTATTAAATATAAAAATACGCCACTGTGATTGAAAAAGATTACGAAACCAAGTATTTTTAGTCCAAGTTTATGCTAGGCAACTTTTGTTGATATAATTCTTAGTTTTATCATTATTCTCTATTTTCTATTCGTCACTTTTAGCACGATTAAGGTGTTTAAGTACAAAAAAAAATTATTAAAATTTTAGCAATAAAAATTGCATTTGTAAGCACAAGGGGAATTTTAAAGGATAATTTAACAGAATTGCTACAATAAAATGTAAGGAAAGAAAATGTTAAAAAGCACTAAGTTGACAACACTATTAGTATGAGTGTGGCTATTAAACCACTCATAGTAACTTGCTGCATATTCCACTACAAAAAAAAGCAAATGAACCAAGGATAACAACCCAAGCACTAAAAAATTTAAGCTAAAAACCAGCAACTGCTTTATGTGATTTTTAAGTAAACGCGAAAGCAAGAATTTGAACACAAAATCCCAGGCACTTTAAAGAGTAATATAAGTTTAAAAATTAATTGCTTGTCGTAGCTTAGAAACTTAAGCCCCCTTCTTAAAGCTTATGACTTTTTAACTAAGATTAACATGAGTTTTCGTAGATAAAATTTATTAAAGAAATATTTTTTATAAAATTTCTTTAATAAATTTTATTTAAACATTAATTTAACAACAAGTTTTAATTTTTTTTATTTTTGCTTTTTCAATGGCCTGTATGATAATTTCCTTCTTTGAAAGTTAGTCTAGCGTGACAAAAAACTTTTGCTTGTGCTTAAAATCGATAATATTGTTGATTACCCCATTAAAAAAGCTACACAAAAAACAACAACTTTGGTTGTGAGAATTAAATTTCTTACCAAATAAATGTTAAGTTGTGACAATTAAGTTTTTTAGTTATAAAAAGCAAAATTCGTTAATATCGTTTAAAATTTAGTTAATTTAAAAATATTTCCATCCGTTTTCTATTGTTACAACTATCGCTACGGAACTTTTAGCTGGTAACGAATTTAGTTCTCAAAAGAAAAAAAGAAGTTGTTTCTCAGAGTACTAACTGGGCTAAAGAAGAATTGTCTTCATGGGATAATGATTAATCCCTTTAATTAATTATTAGGAAAAATTATATTTATTATTTCGTTAATATTGAAAAAAACTATTCCAGTTCCTGGGTTTGAAAAAATCCCTTTTTCTTCATCTTCATATTAGTTTTCAAAAAGGTATATGGAAGTTTCTGAAAGACGTGCTGGATATATTCTCGAAAATGACTAAAGTCTACAAAAACTGAACTATAAGCTCTACCTTCAAAAATTATGATATAAATTAAATTGTAATTTTTTAATATATAAAAATAATTAATTTTTATTTTTTTTAAGAGTTTTGAAAAACTCAATCTCTAACGTAACAAAAATTATTCATTTGAACGCTTTAAAATTTTGATTCTTATTTTTTTCTGTTGCTTATTTAATTAAAAAAAAATTGCTTTTATTATTAATAAAAAAGGGTAATATTTAACAAACTCAGCAAAGAAAGAGAAAATACTATTTTCAAGTATTAATCCAAAAACGCAGAAAAACAAAAACATACTTTTTCCTTTCAAGATCATAAATTTTTTCTACGCTAAAATTTATGTGAAAAACTTTAATAAAAGTAGAAATAAAAACAAACAATTTTGTGTGGCAAGAAACTGATTAGAAGGAAAAGTATAAATTTGTACAAATAAAACAGGAAATGAACAAAAAAGAGCAAGAAATAAAAAAAAATAATAAAATGAAATCACCTGTGCATAGATGACTGTGTATTCCAGCACTAAATATTTGACCAACAAAAGTTTAAAATTCAAATAAATTTTGTATAAACATCATCAAAACTAATAAAAAACAAAAAGCAAAAAATATAAAACAAAAAAGAAATAAACATTAGGAAACTACCAAAGCAGCCAGAGCTACATAACTAGCAGCCAGCCAGCAAAGAGATAGCGAAACAGAGAATAATGGCCAAAATACTTTTACAAGCACAAACACACAAACTCATAGAGTATAGGAAAAACTTGAAAATATTTTTTGTTATTTGTAGGAAAATATTTATTTTTTTGTGCTACTGTTTCGGGTAGTATAAATTTCAAAATGTACATTGAATGATTTAAGTATTTTGTTGCTTATTTTTGTTATTATTATTATTTTTTTTTTATAAGTTAAAGTGTTAACGATAATATTATGCAAATGATAACAGGAAGTGAATTTGTATGAATGAAAAAAACAAAGAAATGAAAAATTAAATAAAAAAAAATGCTGTCGAACTGATATTTTTTAATTCTCTGCAGTTCAGTTAATTAATGTAAGAAAAAATTTTTGAAATGTAAGAATTTAAGAATATAATAAATTTTTCATTAAATTAATGACAAATTTCATAGGATATATGAACTAAATATTTTCAGTGTAGCAGCAAGTGTAGATACTGATACAAATTTAAATCATTGTTTTTATTTATTAAAATTAATGTAAACTCATTTAAAATTTTCTTTTATTAAAGAAGTTTGTTTAAATGTTTTTCTTTTTTTTAACAAGAAAATTTATGACCTTCTTTCTATACTAAAACAAAACAAACAAAAAAATGCTCACATTTCTTTTACCTCTTATTGAGTACCAACAGCAGCATTTGAAAGGCTCTAACTGCTCTGTACTTGCTGCTGTTAAGCTACACAATTGATGGCATCATTTATCCGTTTTTAATAAATTTTGCACAAAATTTAATTTCCGCTTAAAACAGACGACACTAACCAAAGACACCAAAACTAATAGCCTAAAGAGCAAGATAGAACAAAACACAAGAAACAATAACTACAAATAAAGAGGTGACATTATAAAAGGCCATTAAGCTAAGAAAATACTTATTTAAAAGGAACAAAAAAAAAAAAAAAGATCTTTAGCCATAATTACAGTATAAGACTTCTAGTTAAGGAAAAAAGAAAATTAAAAAAACCTTAAATTCTCAATTTAAACAAATTTATTTGTAGAATTTTATTATAAAAAATTTTAATTTTCTAAAAATGTATTTTAAATTCATTAACATCACTTTTACGCTGATTAAACACAATTGAACCTTTTAAATAAAATTATCATCAATATAAAATGGTAAATGTGAATGTACTATGTAGCCTTAGCACACAGCCTGGCAGCTGAACAAAGGGAGCGGTAAGCGGGCAGTTTTTTTACCTTTGTTAAGGCAAAGAAAATGTACAAAATGAAAAGCAAATTATCATAAATATCAAAAAGTAATCCAATAATTTTAAACTCTTAAAGAAAATCAATGAATAGAAGCTTAAGGCTTTAAAATATAAAATAAAAACATAAATTTTAGGAAAATATAAAAGAAAGGACTTTTCAAATGAATAGTACTAGTGTAAGTGTATGTACTCTGTAAAAATAATCTTAGATAGTGGTAGTCATTGATGGCGGTGGTAGGTTCTTTATAGCCTTTCAGGGAATTATATTAAAAAAATACAATTTCTTTTAAAAACGAGCTGTTTAAAGGCTTAAAGCCAAGCAGGTGGTCTACTTTTTGCTTGAGTTAAATTTTACTTTTTTAAATTAAAATACTTTAATTTTATATAAAGTAAAGATAGTTCTAATTGTATTTAAGTAAACGAAATACTAAAAGAAAAAACTTCAAGTTCTTTTACACAATTTGTTTCATATAAAAAAATAGTTATTTACAAAAATTTTAACATTTGCTTTATATTTATTTATTTTTAGAAAAAAATCCTCGCATTATTGAACATCCTATGGATATGGTGGTGCCAAAAAATGATCCTTTTACTTTCAATTGCAAAGCAGAGGGCAGTCCAAAGCCTTCAATACAATGGTTTAAAGATGGTTATGAATTAAAAACAGATACAGGATCACATCGCATCTTAATGCCGGCGGGCGATTTATTTTTTCTAAAGGTAAATGCATTTATTCACATTCACAGGAAAGTGAATTTTTAACTCATAAGATTAATCCGAGAAACATAAAATCGGTTGATATTAAACTAAGTTACCGGTTTATAAGTGCGTAAAAGTACGGGTTTTTACCCATAATTCAGCTTCTTGTTGTACTCTACATCACCGAGCAGAAAAATAATATCACTTTCTAGGAAACTGCATTTCAATTGATCTGTTTAATTTATTCTTTTCTAAAGTTAACTTTATTCTTTATAAGTCCTTTTTTAAATATTGGGCTATAAAAAGCAGTCATGTGAAGTTTTATAGTCAGTTGTGTACCTCAATTGCTTACTTATTAACTAGTAGTTTCCTATTCACATTCTAGGAAAAAAACGTAAAAAAAACGAGTGGTTTTTACAATATTTTAAAATAAATTTGGGGTTTTCAAAACGCGCGTTTGTCAGAACATGAAGTAAATAAAGCAAAATAGATTTAATAGGTCGTTGTGCGATTATGGCCCATGATGATCATGATTTCTTTTTAAAGCATAAAAGTCTTTAAAATTTTATTTTTTAATTTTAGTTTGTATGTCACAATATTAGCTTAAAATAATTTATAAAAAATTAATTTTATTTAAATTAAAAGCATTTTATTTCTTGTTAATAAATGTAATACAAATAGCTCACCACAGATTATTTACACATGACAAATTTTCATATTAATTTTTTATGTTTTTCAACTGTTTAAACAAATGATGTAATAAAAAAATTTTTTTTTTTTTTTTGTTTTTTTTTTTTGTAAAATCATTTAAGCATTGCAGAGTATAAATATCCGCTTCCTTTGTGCCATATTTGGTTTTAAAGTTTCCATTTGATATTAAAATTATCATTAAATATTTAGTTTTACAAAAATTTTATTTTCACAGAAATTAAAAATATTTTACCAAAATGAAAATATTAATTTAAAGTTTTATTATAATATTTTTTTAAATGTATATATTTTTTGTATTAGAAAATTTTTCAAGTAAAATTTAATAATTTTGTTTTACTTTGAATTTTATGGCAAGAGTGAAAGAAGTTACTATTAAAAGGTAGTTTTTTAGTTTAGAAAATGTTGTATGATATGAATGTTTGACTAACACGTGGCAGATTTTATTTTCTAGATAAAAGTTTTGTAGTAAATTTTTTACTGGTCAGTTTTTCAATTAATTTGGCTTTATTTGCCAAAAATGTTTCTTTTTTATGAAAAAAACATAAATTTTATGTTATAAGTAAAATGCTAAAGGCGATTCTTGAGATTAAATTAACTTAACGGCTCTTTATATAAAAACTTCTGCTTTAAACGATAAACTTAAGCTAAAAAATTTGGAAACAAACCAAAAAATTTTTTTATATTTAAATCTGATTTTTTAACAGACACCATAAAACTGTCTTTTCAATTTAATTAAAAAATTAAAAAAACTTTTAATTTCTGTTATAAGCAAAATGCTAAGAGGCCAAGCTTTCTATATAAAAACTATCATTTGCTTCTGCTTTAAACTACAAACATATGATTTGCGGTTCACTAAAAAATTTTATTTTTTTTAATATTTTCTAAAACTGTTTCTTTTTAACACACACCATAAATTTTTCTTTTTAATTAAAAAATAACATGTTAATTTTTTTGTTGAAAAGCATCTTTAAATATTACTGCGGTTTTTCTTTAAAATTGGCTTCTTTTTATCCATATAGAAATAAATCTCGAAAATCGGGAAAAAAATTATAACAACTGAAGCCCAATAATGTAAATATACATTCAAATGGACTATGAGAATAATACCTTAAAATTCATGTTAATGTGTGTCTTTGGTTTTATTTAAATATAAATTACTTGTCTGTATCGTATCCTTATATACATACACATTATTCAAATTAATTTTAGTTTAATTCCCCTTTTAAACATTAGCTTAATTGTTTTAAATATATTTTTTTTAATCGTCAAATGTATTTATTTTAATTTAATTGTTAAGCTTATCTGCTCGTGTGCAGAAAACACTCAGAGTCACGGCAGTAGTCAAACCTGCAACTTTCACATTGATAGGTTAGCCCACTACCCACCAGTCTATGGGGTCACCCTTGAAATTAAATATTTTATATTATTATTTTAAAAAAATCATAAATAAATAAAATTTTAAAGAATTATATTTTGAATTTTTTCATTAATTAAAATTAATTTTTATTTAAGGTTATACATTCACGTCGTGAGACCGATGCTGGTACTTATTGGTGTCAGGCCAAAAATGAATTGGGTGTAGCCAGATCTCGTAATGCTACACTACAAGTGGCATGTAAGTAATTATTTATGCAACAAATTAAATTTAAAAGTATTATAAATTTTATAAAAAAAATTAATAGAGTTTCAGTAAACTCTTACCTCCAAATTCATAAAAAATATTATGTGCTTATTAAGGGCTTATTTGACAGACTTCTATGCAGTATTTGTCAAATAACCCTTTAATAAACACATAATATTTTTTATGAATTTGGGGGTTAAAATGTATGGTTGTTTTAAAATAACATTTTTAATTCCTTTTTTAAAAAAACTTAAGGGCAAATGAAAAATAAAAAATGAAAAAAAATTTTTTTTTCTTTCAAAAATTCATCAACTTAAAATTAGCTTTTTTTTATTATAAGAAATGAAACTTTCTAATAAAGAAAATTCTTTTTTTAAAAATATTTTATTATTATTATTATTAATAGAAAATAATTCTAAGATTAAATTTGTTAACGATCTGGTAACTTTGACCAGGGTCTGGGCAGTATTGTAATTTTCGAGTAATATTTTTGAATTTGAAATTTTTTTACTTAAAAATGAAACAAGTTAAAACCCTCTTTTGTAGTTAAAATTTTTTAAAAAATTTTTAAGTTTTATATAACAGTTTTATTTGTCCTACTTTGTGTTTTCTTTTTAAAATAAAATTTTTGACTTCTACATTTGTGATCATAAATATATTCAAGCCAAAGAGAATTCGAATTTTTTCAAACTAAACTTTTTTTTACTAAAATGGTTGGATTTAATTTATTTACATAATTTTTTTTAAATAAAAAAATTTCTTTTTTTTTTATTAATTTTTTGAATTCTCTTAATAGTTTTGCGTGAAGAATTCCGCTTAGAACCTCAAAACACTCGTGTAGCTCAGGGTGAAGTGGCACTAATGGAATGTGGCCCACCTAGAGGTTCACCAGAACCCCAAGTTTCCTGGCGTAAAAATGGTCAAACGTTAAATTTGAATGGCAACAAACGTGTACGCATAGTAGACGGCGGCAATTTGGCTATACAAGATGTACGACAATC
The DNA here is from genome assembly GCA_947397855.1 of Thelaira solivaga. NCBI lineage: Eukaryota > Metazoa > Arthropoda > Insecta > Diptera > Tachinidae > Thelaira > Thelaira solivaga. The sequence goes on along the minus strand of OX377611.1, from coordinate 14,649,888 downwards.
TGATGATGGCCGTTACCAGTGTGTAGTAAAAAATGTTGTTGGTACAAGAGAATCATCAACAGCATTTCTGAAAGTGCATAGTGAGTATTAATTAAAAAAAGCTATTTAAATTATTTGTAAGTTTATTTGTTAGTTTAATTGATCTTTTTTTCATTTTAATTAAAATGGCTATTTTATTAAGTTTGAGGTCTTATTTTATAAATTTATTTTTATGTGGTTATTTCGCTCCAACTTGCGTATTTTTTTATATATTAATTTATTTCTTAGTTTATTTGAATACTTTTATCTTCTTTTTAATTGAAATGGCTACTTTATTAAGCTTGCAGTCGGATTATAAATAAATATATAAAATTATAATTCAACTTCGAATAATAAATAAATTATAATCCGACTTCAAGCTTACTAAACTGGCCAGATCAATAAAAATAATTTAATTTAATAATATTATTTAATTTATTATATTATTTTATTTAATTTGTTGTTTACTAGTTGCAATGCTTAGAGTAGATAAAGTGAGCTTATATATCAAATTCATTGAAAAACATTAAAAATTTATTTTATATTGCTTTGTTTAAAAAATGGGGGTTTATAAATATAATATGTCCTTCCTTGGAGTATAGAGATTATATTTTTCAATTCATCTCATTTTTTAAGCCTTCCTTTGAAGTTCTAAAATATTTGAAAATTAAAATTTTTATGGGAGTGTAAGCCGGTTATTAGCTTACAAGATGGCTTACGTAAGTCATGATATTTTTTTGTTGTATCCCACTTTAAAGCACATTATTAAACTCAGTGAAACTTAATTTACAGTTTGCAAAAAATTCAGTATGCAAAAATTCTGTTTGTTAAAAATATATTTCTGAAACAATTTTTTTTAAGATTTTCTTTCATAATTTTTAGACAAATAGGCTTAGCCATTCTGTGTGACTAACAGAAGTCGATTATCTCATTTATACAAAAATGAATGAACTGTTATTAAACAAAATTGTTTTTAATGAATATGGCTGTAAAAATTTTGTTAAAACCTGAAGACAACTCTTGACACTATAACCTTCTTATCCAGAAAAATTTACGTAGACTTTAAAGTCAACATTATCGAATTTTTTCATAAATTTTACTTTAAAATCTTTGTCTAATTTTTTTTTTTTGGTAAAGAGCATTAATCTTTAAAATTTTCAATATAATTTAAATTGAAATTTCGAAACTTTAGTTTTATGTATTTTTTTTCTAATAATTCTTTTTCTTAAATTTTTTTAATTACAGCTCGTCCATTTTTAATACGTGGTCCACAAAATCAAACAGCTGTGGTGGGTAGTTCAGTCATATTTCAATGTCGTATTGGTGGTGATCCATTACCGGATGTCCTGTGGCGTCGCACAGCCGCTAGTGGTAATATGCCATTACGTAAGTTTATTTAAAAGTTTTTATTCAACTGATTTACATTTTTACAATTTTGTTAACAACAATCCATTTAAACTGTTATTTAAATTACCTGCCATAGCAGAAATAGTAGCCACCAAACTTTGATTGTTTATCATGTAGCTACCAAAAAAAATTAAATAAAAAACCAAAAACTAAAATACAGAAAACATTCAGTAGCTTTATTTGCTTGCAATTTAATGTGAGCGTGGGTTTGTTTATTTTGTTTTTTGTTATTGTATTGTTTGTTTACTCTAGGTAAACGTTTGTGGTCGTTCTCTGTTTGTTTAACCCTTCTCTTATTGTCAATTAGCCGGAAACCACATAACACAGTAAGCGGTCATCTACTATATATCACACACATTTCACATTTACAAGCATATATCTGTCTAACCAAATGAAAAGTTTGTTGTGTATGTGTTCATATAGTTACTTTTCATGTGTGTATTGGTTTCTGCGTAAATTGCTATTGGTTTTTATTTACCAAATGTCATGTTATTTTTACTCTTAACTTTATTGAGGTATAAATAAAATTTCTTTCAAATATTCGTAAACCACTTGCTTGATTTTTAGTTTAACCAAATTTTCCATCCATTAATTCTTCTCCGGCAGTAACAATATTTTTTTTTTTATTTATTTAAAATGGATGCCATGGCTTCATACCCTTATGAATTTTCTTATGTGGTGGTAGTGTGGTATGCGTGCATAGTTTTTGTGTATGCACACTTGGTAAGCAATCTGATACGAAATGTTGTTCTTCAAATGCTTCAAATGCTAATGGATTTGTTAATTAATTTAATGGAATCTATATCAAACTATTAAATTTTAAATTCACAGATTTTAATGTGCCAAAAAATGTTGAAATTAAAAAAAAAAATCCTGGTATCTATGGCTAAGACCACAAAAATATAGTTTGTTTGTTTTAAATATTGCTGAACTAGTCATGAAAGAAAAACTGTAGCAGCTATTGTCTTTCTAGAGTTAATTTAGAAAAAAGTTTTCTTAAAATAATAGCCCATAATTCATAAAATGTTTATGAACAAAAGTCCGCTCTTAATTTAACCCTACTTTTTTGTGTTTATCATTATGGCTCAATAATTTTAGAAAATTCCCACACAAAAGAAAAAAAGTACAGAATTGAATTGATACACACATTGGTGTGTGGGTTTGGGTGCCACGGATTTTATGCCATAATTAAATGATATGAAATAAGACCCGCAGCACCAAAATCCACTAGACTGATGTGCTAATTCCATAGCACAAGCGATGAAATTGGCCAGAAATTTTATGTTTTTCATACAAATTTTGTAGATCAGTTGATCAACTTAAGAAAAGTTGTTTTTAATAATGCTTTTCCCAACAATGCTCAAATTAATTTTACTGAACTTAATGGCTTTAATTGGATTGTTAAATCGGGTCTTCTGCAAAAAATGTTCTACTTTATTTTTTAAGGTCGTGTTACTGTATTGGAAGATCGCAGCTTAAAACTCGATGATATAGTGCTAGAGGATATGGGTGAATATACCTGTGAGGCAGATAATGCTGTAGGCTCCATTACAGCTACTGGCACATTAATAGTTCACGGTAAGATGAAGAATATTATTAAAAATTAGAACTGTATTTATTTCTCTTTTCATATAGCTCCTCCCAAATTCAGTATACGTCCTAAAAATCAATTTGTTGAAGTAGGTGATGAAGTGTTATTCGAATGTCAAGCAAATGGTTATCCAAAGCCTACTGTTTATTGGTCATTGGAGGGCAATAGCTCTTTGCTTTTTCCCGGCTATAAAGATAAACGCATGGAGGTGACCGTAACACCTGAGGGCCGTTCTGTGCTTTCTATATTTCGTTTTGCACGTGAAGATTCTGGCAAAGTTATTGTTTGTAATGCTTTAAATGCAGTGGGCAGTGTTAGCAATCGCATAGTGGTCACCGTGGATACACAATACGAAATGCCACCACCTGTTATAGAACAAGGCCCTGTAAATCAAACTTTGCCCGTAAAATCTTTTGTAACTTTACCTTGTCGCACTTTGGGTTCTCCCATACCCCAAGTACAGTGGTATTTGAATGGCATACCAATCGATGTTATGGAACACGAACGGCGTAATATGTCAGAGGCAGGGGCCTTAACAATAGTGGATTTGGTAAAGGGTGAAGATGAAGGCCTGTACACTTGTGTGGCCAGTAATCGTAATGGCAAGTCTTCTTGGAGTGGCTACTTGCGTTTGGACAGTCCCACAAATCCCAATATTAAATTCTTTCGGGCACCTGAGCTGTCAACATTTCCCGGGCCACCTGGTAAGCCTCAAGTGGCAGATAAAACGGAAGATTCTATTAGCTTATCTTGGACACGCAGCAATAAAGTGGGGGCATCTAGTTTGGTGGGTTACGTTGTTGAAATGTTTGCCAAAAATGAAACTGATGGCTGGTTGCAAGTGGCTACTAGAGTGCAAAATACTACCTATACTCAAGTGGGTTTGCTACCAGGCACCAACTATTTCTTTTTGATAAGAGCTGAAAATACTCATGGCATATCGCTGCCCTCACCTATATCAGAGCCCATAACAGTGGGAACGGTTAGTAGGGCCAGAAAGCTTTTTACTTTTTGATTGCTTAATTATTATTTTTTATTTCAAATTTAATTTTAGAAATATTTCAATAGTGGCTTAGATTTAAGTGAAGCTCGTGCCAGTTTGTTGTCTGGCGATGTTGTTGAACTTATCAATGCTAGTGTGGTGGATTCCACCAGCATGAAATTAACTTGGCAGGTTGGTTTTCTTTATTTTTTGTTTTATTATTTAAAAAGAAAAAATCACATTTTAAACTTTTGTAATCCTCATGTTTAATAAACGTCTTTAATATAGTGAATTTTTCTTTTATATATTTTCTTTGCGCTTCAGATCATCAATGGCAAATATGTTGAGGGTTTTTATATTTACGCACGTCAACTTTTGGATACTTCAGTTGGCTCTACTGCCAATGCTAATCCCTTAATAGCCGCTGCACGTAGCAGCAGTAATAATGCCCGCTCAACAGCTGCCTCTTCATCCGCATTGATTTCAGCTTCAAAACCAAATATTGCTAGACGTGATGGTACTTCATATGTGATGACCTCATCTACAACACCCTCCTCTATCTCACAATCAGCTGCTTCTTATATTGGCAGTACATCCTATCGTATGTTGACCATTTTAAATGGTGGTGGTGCTTCATCTTGCACCATGACTGGACTTTTGCAGTTTACTTTATATGAATTTTTCATTGTACCCTTTTATAAGTCGGTTGAGGGTAAACCATCAAATTCACGTTTGGCCAGAACTTTAGAAGATGGTAAGTGTGTTTTTGATTTTGTTTTTATTTATTTTTCTTTTATTATTTAATGCTTTGTGAGTTTTATTTGTTGATGGAAGTGTGAGGGGAAGAGAGGGAAAAGTTTATATCAAAATATAAATTTTATTTATTGTTGAAAAAAGTGTTTTTCTTTTTTATTAACTTTATTTAAAAAATGAATTTGTTCGTTTTAATTAAAAAAGTATGTAACGTATTGTGAGAGATATTTAAGGCTAAATACGTGATGACTTTAATTTTAAGCAATAAATCAAGGGCTTTCCTATGAAAAAGCCAACAATTAAAAGCAAGAACAAATCAAATGAAATCATTTTTGAGTTTATTTATTTATTTATTTTTTATTTAAAAAATTGGGAGGAGTTAAATTTGGTCAAGCACTATTTGTAAATTTAAGAAAAAATATATTAAATATCTAAAAAGAAAATAAAGAAAATATCCTTTGCGAAAGTTAACAATTAAAAGTGTTATATTAAACCACTTTTTGATTCACTTCTTTAACAAAATTTATCTTTAATTTTAATAAACAATTAGTGGAGTTTGTAATTAAAAAAAAAATTTAATTTATGCTAAATTTTTTGAGAAAGAAAAAAACCGTTTGCGCTTTTAAAAAAATATTCTTTGAATTATTTTAATTGTAAGTTTATTTGATATTTTCTTTTATAGATAAATTAGCTGTTTGTTTTTTTAAATTTTAATTATAATTCTTTTAGGATTAATTGACTGATTGAGTTGACTAATACCTGTAAAAATTGACCCTAATAAAACAAATGTTTTGCTATAACAATGAACTATTATTTTAATTGATTGTATTGTTCTGTGTTGTGCTTGAAAGTTCTTCTTCTTAAAAAAAAATTTTTTTTTGAAAAACTTTCTTTTATCACTCAATTAAAAATATTGTTTTCTTATAAATAACCAATTTAAAGACTTCTTTAGTTTCAAAAGTTTTTGTTTTCTAAAAAATCTTAAGATAAAATTTAAACTTGAATAAAATGAATTTTCTGTACTCCCTCACAAGATGCTAGAAGCTTAGATACCCTTAAAAGAAACAATAATGTCTTTTAAAACTTTCCAGACGCTTCTAGACACAAAAAAAAATTATTTAGTCATAATATTTGTGCATAAATATGTGTTTTCACATCAAATAGTAATTAAAAGCTGCTTTATATATATTTTTTTATAACAAATAAAGTCAAGGCAATGCTAAGAATTTTTTTTTCTTTTTTTTTTTTGCAAGAAGCAACCATATGTGGGTGCTTTTTGTTTGCTTTTATTTTTGGTGAATCTCTCGGCTGTTTTGCATTAACTGCATTTGCTTGCTTAGCAGAAGAAAATTTAAAAAAAAATTATCAATTTTAACCCTTTAAGTTACATTCAATATATAGGAAAATTATGACATAAAACTTTCAAAAATACATTTGTATGGAAAACAAACAGAAAATACTAAAATTTCTTTTTGCTTTCAATACAAATATTCAAAAGAGGCTATCGTTCGATTGTATAAAAATACTTATGTATTCAAGGCTTCCTTTATATAAATAATTTTCATGAAAATTACTTTTTTTTTTAATAAAAAGACTCGTAGAATTTTTCCAAAAAAGTTTTGGATTTTTGGAATTTCTATTCGGAACAAAATTTTCTCTTTAAATAGTCATAGTAACTAAAGTAAAAAACCGTATCCCCTAACACTGAAATATTAGCTGTTATTTTTGAAAGTAGTATAAGTCGACTTTTTTAAAAAAATGGGTTAACTGTAATTTTAGTAAGATGTACACACCAACTTTTTAAAATTACCGCTGACTAATTTTTTTTTTAATTAAACTTATACTAGTTTCAAAAATTACAGCTCATGTATTGATTCCCATGCTTAACTTGAACATAATTTTTAAAAATTTTCATTTTTATTTTATAATATTTTTCTTCTTTAAACAAAATAATATATAAAAGTTATATATCACCTCTTTACCTATAAAGGGTTAAATGCATTTAATTTGAAATTAATTTTTTCATTTCTTTTATGAATTTTTTTTTTTGCATTTGTTTAAAACACATAAAAATTATTTTTTTCTCAAGGATTTAAGCTTGTAATATATTTTTTTTTTATTGTAAGCAACTCAAGCCAAGATAAACAACAATTATTTCACAAAAATAGACAGATATTTTACCTTCTTCTTTGATATCTCTAATGCCCTTCACTAAATTTAAGCAAACTGGTATAAGCAGTCTCTTTGTAATAGGTTGTATTATTTCAACTAACAAGACTTGAATATAATTCGGCATTATCTTGAGTATTTTAGGAGTTTCTTAACAAATTATTTGAGTCTAAAGCTAAAAACTAAAATTTAGGGGAATAAAAAATTTAAGAAAATAATTTTTTTACGATTTGGTTTTTATTGGAGAATATACAGTGGTGTTAAGTTAGTTGTAAGTCTTAAAGTCATATTATTGTATGATAATTTAAAAAATTTTTGTTGTTATTCTAACAAAAAAGCCCTAAAATAATGTTTCATATTTTTTCATAAGTACCCATTAGACTCAAATATGAGGAGTTGCTCACAGCAGTCGTATTTTTTCGTATTGTTTTTTTTTTTTTTTTTTCAATATAACTACTGTGTAAATCTCTTAAATATTTTTAATTAAAAAGTGATTTGATTAAAAAATCAATTTACAAAAATCCACAAAAGTGTTGCCCATTTTCCAATCTGCCAATGGATAAGATAACTAGACAAATAAATATAATACAAAATAGAAAAATCAGACGACAACTTTGCTGTATTCGATATCAAGTCAGTTCTATAGAAATTTTAAAATTATTTAAAAATTCAATGGAATTCATTAAATATCGAATAAGACGTTTAAAGCTCAGGTATATGATTTAGAAGAAATTTTTTAAATTAAAAAAGTTAAACTGTGGCTGGAAAACTATTTAAAACAAAATACGTTTCTAAAAAAATATAGCGCCCATGCATGTTTCGTCTTTTTCTTAAACTGAAAAAAATGTATTTTTTGCCATCTAATTTGTGTGTAAAATTAAGACAACAAAGACAAAAAGAACATGTTGGGGCATCCTTATAAACAACAACATCATGCTTACCCGCTAGCATGTAAATATATACTTGCATCTTCAGCCACACATGCTTAGGAATATTTTTAGCATGTCTGTATGCATTTGTTTAGGCACTTGAGTACAAGGAAATGCAACCACAAAAATGTTTACCTTTAAACTGTAAAGGTATGCAAGCTCACGTTTTTCTATTCAAGCAAAAGTGGTAGAGATCTATTTTTTTTTTTTTTTGTTGTAAATCCTTTTCACAGCATTTCAATTTTTTTTTTCTTTTTGGTTTCTATTTGTAATTTCAGTTGCTTGTTTTTGTTTAATATTTATTTAGCCGAAGGTGCTTGTGTATAATATTTGTTATAATGCTTGTTTTGTTAAAAAGGGAGCATGTAGCATTTACTGTCAACTGTTGTTACGTGCTGCAATTTGTATGCAATTTAAACAAATACAATAACCATATGAATGTATATTTTAGTTAGTGCACACTCTTATAAACACATACAAGCAAGCAATTGTGCATGTATGTGAAAGTGGTAAATATAAACATTCTAGTTCAAATTTGTATTTCTTTTATTTTTATTGTTAAAAGTACTTTAGCACGTTGATGGCAAAACACACACACCAACAGAAATATGAATAACAATAAAAATAAAAGAAATAAAACACAAAAACGGAAATGAATACTTAAGCAATGATTTTGAAAAGCTTATTTACAAGACAAGTAAGGAATTTGGCTGAGCTGAAATCGCTTTCAGTGAAATTCGACTTGAAAATGATTTGCTAAGGTGTGATGTAAGATTAGTCATTGTCGTATATTCTATATTACAAGTTTTCAATAGTATAAATTCTATAAAACACGCAATCAACTCGTGTAGAAATTTTGCATGAAAAATTCTTATAAAATTTTAGTGTTTTTCATTGCAATATTTTGGACTAAGTGACTGCTTCTGTTATGGATTCTATGAATTTTATATTAGGCTTTAGGCTGGATTTTAAGACTAAAATTAAGTGCTACGTTGAATTTAGATTATGCAAAATTTATTTTATCGGTATCTTTTAATTCAAGGTCTAACTAGAAATTAGTTATGTGGCTTATAAAATACTAAATCTAACTTGTAATTTATTTGTTAGCATTTAAATCTTTCAAAAATATTGAATTATTCTGTGTTGGCGAGTAGCTGGTTCAAACTGGAATCTTGTGATCCTATTAGATGGCCGTCAGGCCATTATGTACACCAACTAACCAATTAACCACTGATACTATATTCCCATAAGGCTAAACTACCCTATTGTGCATAGTTGAAGTGTAATGTTTTTATTTGATTTGAACTTAATTCTTTTTGTTAGTTTATTGTAGGTAAATTGCCTTTTTCTCCAATTTCAGCTGTGAGTGTTACATACCACTTGACCATTATAAAACCAAAAATTTTATTTTTCCAAATGTTTCTCACAGAAAATTAAAAGGGATGAATTTTAAAAATTATTTATTTTATTACTACAGGTTTTTATATTTCAATAGCAAATTGAGTACTTTGGATTATTTTGAAATTTTTTTTTTAAATTTTAATACCCCAGTGCTTTTACTTTGAAGGATTTTAGTGACTTCTGGACCAACCATAGAAGATGACGGAATGGGACGTCTTAAAATGGAGGTCCTCTTAATTTGTAATCTACTGCTCAAATACTCAGAAGTTACTTTGGATTATTATAAGGTCTGCAATTACAAGTTAACTATAGCTAGAGTTTAGATTTTGTAGGCCATAAAGCCAGCTTTTAGTTACACACTAAGTAAAAGATATAGCGAATTTAAATTTTAGATGATTTATTCTTACCTTATCATCCTTTTTTCAGCTTAATAAGTAGCGAAAAACCTATTTACCTCAAAAAATCTTAACTTTAACTATTGGCATGTTGTAATAAATGTCATAAATTTTTTTTTTTTTTTTTTGAATTTTCCAAATACCCTAATACTCTTGCTATGAATATAAAGAAAAAATATATATTTTTGAAACAATATTTTTACAAATACTGCCAAAGACTTATGTGCGGTTTAAAAGAAACGAACAATGATTCGTCTAAAAAATTTTTATGAAAATCGCTTAATTACTAAAATATTTTTTAGGGATTTTCATAAAAGTTTTTTGAATAATTAAATTGTTTATTTCCTGTAAAAAAAAATATTTGCAAAATTAATAACTGCAATAAAAATTCTAACACAAATTAAATAAAAAAAAAAAAAAAAAAACAAAAAAATTATAAAAAAAAATTCTAACACAAATTCAAATATAAAAGTTAGCGAAACAGAAATTGAGTTTTGTTTACTGTTAAATTTGTTATTGAAAATCTTTAGAAAGTTTGCTCTTCATACAAAAAGCAAATCCTTCATGCAGAAAATAACTTTGACTAAAATAATACTCGTATATTTAATATTATAAAAAATATGAAGGGCATGTGGGCTATGAAATGGTGAACTGTCTGACTAAAAAGGGAACCGGAGCCCTTCTGCGGGATGATCAACTACTTCACTAGAGCCCTAATAAGCAAGGAGGAAAAACGCAATCTATAAGAATACTGGAAGTCCGAAATGAACATGCGAAAATCAAAGAGACTCATTAACCCTGATCGCATTAGGGTAAAGGTTTGTTTAAACCTTAGCAAAAATGACACAAAACTCTTCATTGAGCTACTTACTGGTCATAGTAGACTTAACTATGACATGAGCAAAATCGGTGTGGTACAAGACGACTCTTTTCGTTTCTGCTAGGAAGAACAGCAAGCGTAGGAACATATTCTCTGCTTGTGCCCAGAGATGGCACTAGGTAGTGGGACACTGATCCCAGGAGACCTAAGCATGATTAGTCCTACAACAATTACGATATTCGTAAGTAGTCTCAGATTGTAGTTAGGAAATGGGCTGCATAATAGATCTTAAAGGTCGCTGTGCAATTAATTTTAGTAGTTACCTGTGAACTGAAACAGAATTTTTTTTATCCACACCAGAGTTTTAGCCAAAAGCATCCTACTCTCATCCCACAGCACCTCCCTAAAGTAAGGCGACTTTGAGGCCATATAGTGGGCAAGTGAGGGCAGATAGAAATCTACCACTCTTATGTAAACAATTATATGGTGCAAAAACCCCTGCTCAAGTATGTTTAACTTATATCGTCAAAGGGTTAGAGAACTTCAGAACTATTATAGTTAATAAAAAGTATTAAGTTTTGTGTACTACGACTCAGAGGATATTTACTGCAGCCAATACAGTTTATGTTTCAAATAAAAGGTGATTTTATAAGAACTATCGGAAATTAAAAAAAAAAAAACACATAAAATTCAGAAAAATGCATGAAATATTTATTTGGATCGATAGTTGGGTCGATATAATTTAATGTTTGAAGATTATTTCATGCAAATGTTGGCCGCGGCTGCGCCTCAAATGGTCCATCCGCTTAGTCCAATTTTGGCATACTCTTTCCAACATTTCGGCCGGTATCTCACGAATAATGTTGGCAATGTTGGCTTCCAGTGCGTCAATCGAAGCGGGCTTGTCCCTATAGACATTAGCCTTAACATAGCCCCACAAAAAATAGTCTAGAGGCGTTAAATCGCACGATCTGGGCGGCCAATTGACTGGTCCCAAGCGTGAAATAAACTGTTCACCGAACTCGCCTCTCAATTGGTCCATTGTTTCGCGTGCTGTGTGGCATGTGGCACCGTCTTGTTGAAACCACATGTCATGCAAGTCAAGCTCTTCCATTTTGAGCAAAAAAAAGTTTGTTATCATCGCACGGTAGCGCTCACCATTCACAGTAACGTTGTGATTCGCATCGTCTTTGAAGAAATACGGCCCAATGATGCCGCCAGCCCATAATCCGCACCAAACGGTTGTTTTTTGTGGATGCATTGGTAGCTCTTGCAATGCTTCTGGCTGCTCTTCACTCCAAATTTTGTTACAATAGCCCGAATAGAAGCCTCAGTAGGTCGATTAAACTGACCATAAAATGGAAGAAGCGCGCGATGAACTTTCTTAACAGAGCACGCATTTTGGTAATAAAATTCAATAATTTGCAAGCGTTGTTCGTTTGTAAGACGATTCATGATTAAATTATAGACCAAACTGAAGATGTTTGACAGTGACACAAGATACAAAACGTGCGTGAGCTGTCAAAACTAGTGTTGCCAAAAAGATAATAGCAAAAAAATCACTCTTTACAATTAATTAAGTTGCTTTTTTGGTAGCCAACATAAAGTCTCTTAAGAGTCTTGCCTAACAAACCCTTTAGCCAAATAGTTCAAATTCACATGTTCTGAGAGTTCATCATCAATACTCTGTTTCCAATATTTCTTATCTTACACTGATGATATCTAAGACCAAAATAAACAAAAATGTTATTTTTCTAATTAAGAGAAACGTTCTTGTTTTATAAAAAGCCGTTGTTTTTGTTTTTATATTTTTTAAGTGGCTACTCTTGTGGTATACTTTTTTGTGTGACGCAGGACAATTGGGTTGTTTTCAAAGGAGACAAGTTATATATGTGCGTAAGAGCTATGAAAAGACTCAATGTTTACTCAAAGAAATTACTTTACTTTATTAAAAAAAAAACAACAACAACAACAACAAATATTCAAGCAAACATACATAAATGCAAGTAGCTGCTCGTTTTTGTGACGAATGTCATTGGGTTTTTGTCATCAAATTTTCATCATATAAAATACCAACATTCAGCACATTGAAGCAAACTTTTAAATAAACAAATCTAGAAGAGCTTTTTTTTGCTATCATTTTTATTCTCTTTTTTATGCTATTAATGTTGTAGTCATTTTTAAAATGTTTTTTCTTTTTTTTTTAACATCATAACTATTGCTGTAGTAGTCCATGTTGTGTTTTGATGCTGATTTATTTTACTTGTGTTGTTTATTAGATTTGTTTCGTTTTAGCTTTTGCTGTTAGCCTGTTACATTTTTTCATGTTTTTAATACAAACATATGATATGTCGTACATAGATAGAGTAGTACGTACGAACGTAATACACTAAACTATAAACAAACAACCTACAAAACATATAAGAGAATAAGCATAGTCTGCATGTTTATCTATGTGATGATGATGTTTGTTACACGCAAAGAAAAAAGATGGTTGAATATGGTCACCGCAAACATAGTGTGTTCTTCACAAAAATGTTATTATTAATTTGAAGCATCTGAAGATTATTCTGATCACGATAAACATATTTCTAGTTATTTTTAACCATATTATGTTTAGTGTCTTAGATCAACCATATAATTATCATATTATGTTTAATAAAATTTTACTTGAAATCATAAATATGTTCATAGCAAACATAATAATGATAAAAATATGGTTGAATGTAAATTGCTTTCTATTTTGTCTCTTCCGCAACCATATAAATAAAGTGAGTATAAAACAAAAACTTAATCGTTGAATCTCAACTGAGCTTTGTGGCTGAAGTGGTTGAGTTGCGAGTTAATGCTTTTTAACTAAGTGTTCGCAAGTTCGAGCCCTGGTAGAGTCAACTAAAATTTAAAAAAATAAATTCAAACCCGCTGTGTTATGTAATAAATATATACAAATTGATAGAAAAGAAAAATCAATGGAGTAAAAAAAAACTTTATTTATACAAAAAATTTAAAACTGTACAAAAAATTGAAATTAAATTTTTTTTTTTTAAATTCATATTAAAATATGTATGTATTAAAGAAAATTAAAAAAAAAATTTCTTGCCTTGACCGGGGGTTGAACCGCAACATCTGCAGTTGAAAACTATTTTTAATATCTTTGACTTAAAAATATATATGGTTGGGTGCAATCATAAATCTAACCATACTATGTTTCCACCAGAATATGGTTGCCTCAACCATATTTTTTCTTTGCGTGTACTCTATGATAGGAGTTCGTATGACAGCAAGTGAGCCAGTTTATTTTTTTTTTTTTAATTTAAGTGCGTACTTGTTTAGTCTTATTTAGCAGAAAATATTTGTAGTGTGGTAAGCACACAGAAAGAAAAATAATAAAAAAAATTAAACCTTAGGAAAAGTTTCTACGAAAATTTTGTAAGGATTTTTTAATAAAAGCTAAACAGTTTTGTTAACTAAATTTTTTTTAATGTGGTTTAAGTTATTAAACTTTATTGTTTGCTTACATTTAAAACATTAGACACAATTACGACACACTTCTGTTGTGAGAACTAAATTTGTTTCAAAAACTTAATAGTGATAATAAAATGTTTTAGTTGTATCAACCAGAAATCGATTATAACCAATTTAGTTCAAAGACGAATTTTCTATTATCACGATTATCAAAATTGAATTTTTGAGGGGTAACATATTAAAATCTCATACCCAAAGTTGCTTTTTCAGTGTATTGATTTTTTAATAACATTTTATGTTATTTTAAATCAAAACTAAAAACTTTTAAGAAAAATAAAAAATTTAAATATTTTTTTTTTCTTTGTTATTAATCCTTTTGTTAAAAATTTTTCAAGGAAATTTATTCTCAAAAACTTTTTCTTTGTTAAACTTTAATAGCTACAGATTAAAACTTTTATAACAACTTTGACGTATTTCATACACAAGAGAATAAAATGTCTTTTCTTTTATTTTACAATTTACTTTCAATATTTGATTATTTATTTATCTGACATAAATTTGAGCAGCAACATATGCATGCCAACTTGAACTTTTAAGAAATCGGCTTAACCAATCTTGAACTGTTTCCTTTTTTTATGTTCAGCAAAATGAAAATGGTTAATGGCAAAACATCAGCTGCCTAAATTTTCTATTAAATAAATACATCATAATATATTTAGGGAATGAATGTTATTCTGTCAGCTATGCCAAAAGTTGAACTTAACAAAAGTTATTTCTAGATAAGCTTGAACTTTTAAACAAAAAGTCTATCACACCCCCAAAAATACACTAAGGTATAGAATATTTATTTTCTTAAATTATATAAATAAGATTTCTTAAGAAAACTTTAGTTTTACATTTAGAATTTTTTTGTAATTTTTTTTTTTTTTTTTTTTTTTTAACAACACAAATCCGCGAAGCTTTTTTGCTTGTCTGCAGAAAACATCCAGGCTAAGAGCAGGAATCGAACCTGTGACCCCCAGACTGATAGGTTAGCACTCTACCCACCAGTCTATGGGGGCATCCCATAGACAATCATAGTTTCAAAACAGTATGTATAGGGTCCGCCAAATAACTTTTTTTTTTTAAATGCTATAAAAACATCGAGTGTAGCTTCGGCTGTGTGGCACGTAGCGCCGTCCTGTTGAAACCAAATGTTACCAATATCCTCCTCTTCAACTTTTGTGAACAAAAATTCGTTCAACATGGCCGAAACGATCGCCATTGACTAACGGCCACTCCTTGCTCATTTTCGAAGAAAAATGGCCCAATTATGTCTCTGGACCAAAATCCGCACCAAACAGTGACTCCTTTTGGGTGCGTCGGCTTTTCAATGTATGCATGCGAATTTTCTGTGCCCCAAATGCGACAATTTTGCTTGTTTACATACCCACCAAGACCAAATGAGCTTCATCTGAAAAGATGATTTTTTTTGGCAAAATCGGCACCTTCTGTAAGTCGATCGCAGGCCCACTTAGCGAAGCGAAACTAATTATCTGTCAAATCAGTTATGAGCTAAGTGCTACCATTCACGAAATAAGCACTAGTTCAAAAAAACGTTCGATGGCGGACCCTATATATGAAAACATACGAAACTTTTCGCAAACGTTTGATGCAACAACATAAACTTTTTAATCTTCTAAGCCGTTTTACTTGAAAAAAACTAAAATAAAAACATTTTCAGCAAAACTGACACAAACAAAAACAATTGGCTTTGCATTCATGAATTTTAAGCTGTACATGTGGGTAAGGTGTGTGCGCTCAGGCAGTCGTGCTTATACATACTTGTGCATGTGTATGCCGCTACTGCCGAATTTAACTTGATTTTATTTTCTTTTTTATCTGCATATAAATAGTAAATTTTGCTCTGATAAGAAAAACAAATATATATACAACTCAACTGAATTGAGTTGCAATTGAAACAACTGTTTTTGATAAGATGTCATTTTTGTATGCACGAATCAGTAAAAAATAAACAAATTGTATCTAATATAAAAATTAAATCTAAAGTAGAATTGTGTTGTGAACCATATTAAGGTCAGAAATTAATCGCCATAAATATCAAAAATTTTTCTTTAATTTGATTTTATTGTCATCCCTGAAAGGAAAAAAAATTACAGCAAACGTTTCGTACTACTTTTTTTGAAAAACCCCTTAAGTTTGTTATTAAATAAGCATTACAGTTTTATTTAATAAAGGTCTTTATCACTTTTTTCTTGTATAATTTTTAGTACCAAATGAAGCACCATTTGGCATGGAAGCCATATTATTAAACTCTTCGGCCGTGTTTTTGAAATGGAAACAACCAAATCTTAAACCAACGCATGGTGAGTTTATTTTTATTTATTTATTTTTTTTTTACCAGAAAACAGCTATAAATTATAAAATAACAAAAAATAAACCTTAAAGGCCTTTAGTGCAAGTTACCGATAGTTAAAGTTAAGATTTTATGAATCAAATACTAAGCTTTTGTTTGGAAATTAAATTAAAAAAAATATCGGTAAGTTAAATATCCTACACAAATAAATTTGGTTCCAAAGTTTTATACGAATACCATTTATTTATCTTAGTCCCTATTTAGACGAAGAAACATTAAAAAGGAAATATTTCGTTTGTAGGCAAATTACGGGTGGAGAAGAGAGAAACATTTTTGTGTTTGGTACTCGGCGATACGCTTTCACATATTCTTTGTTGATATTTACTTTACTTTTCTTTTCTTTCATTGTTTTGTGTTCAAATAATAACAATAATAATGGAATGTTGCCGGCAACATGTTCGTCTGTGTGACCGCAAAAAAAAAAACAAAAGAGAATTCAAGATGTTTTTCTTCCAAATGTTTCCTCGTCTAAACAGGGACTTACAAAATCGTAACTTTAACTATCGAAAGCTGTGATAACAGCTCTAGGTATTTGTTTTATTTATTCTGGGCTGTACTATATTCGGAATCAGTATATTTTATTCGGAAACGAAAACTTCAGTACATTGTAGGCATTTTGTGTGTCTGTTGTGAATTTTTAAAAATATTTTTTGCCTTAATTTAAGTTTCAACAAGTTAGTACAATTAAAATATTAAGAAAAACAATTTATTTGACATTTTGTAGTTTTCGTTCGGAATAAAGTACAGCACTGTCTCCTTGATATCACTTCCCTTAAAAAAATTATAATCCTAACTGTTTTATTTACTAATCCTTTTTTCAATATTCACCAAAAGTAAAGAGACTTGAATTTATATATATTTTTTTTGCATTTCATATTTACTTTTTATGACTTTAGGCATTTTATTGTACTATCACATTGTGGTTAGAGGAATTGATACAGCCCATAACTTTTCACGTATTTTAACGAATGTTACAATTGATGCTGTTTCACCAACCCTAGTATTGGCCAATCTAACAGAAGGTGTTATGTATACTGTCAGTGTGGCAGCTGGCAATAATGCAGGTGTTGGACCATATTGTGTACCAGCTACTTTACGCTTAGATCCTGTAACAAAACGTTTAGATCCGTTCATAAATCAACGGTAAGAGAAAGAGAGATAAATAACAACATATTCCTTTAATGTAAAAAAAAAATCCTTTTTTAAGTTTATTATTTATAGATAAATTTTTTTATTTTTTTTATATCTAGTTATCCCATAAATCAAGATCATGTTGATGATGTGTTAACTCAACCCTGGTTTATTATATTATTGGGTGCTATATTGGCTATCATGATGTTATCCTTTGGTGCTATGGTATTTGTTAAGCGCAAGCATATGATGATGAAGCAATCAGCCTTAAATACCATAAGAGGTTAGTAAAATTTAGTTCACTATTTGCTGCTCATTAAGCAATATTTTTATTATATAAAAAGATTTAAAGTACTCCTTTAAAGTTATTAATTTTTTTCTTATTTAAGTAACAAAGAGTTCTTAATAATTTGGGCGTTGTTACGCTTATCAAAAGTTAACAAGTGTTGTTTCCCTTATTTTTCCTTGATAAAATTGTATAATTCGTTTAAATCAACAAGGTTACTACAACAACATTTATACCAAAAAAAATCACAATAGAAACCACTTAAAAACATTTTTAAACGAACAGGTGTAAAAAAAAGTTTTTCTTACTTACAGGCCAACAAAAAGTCTGAGTTTTTTATGATTTATAAAGTTTTGTTTTTAAGGCAGGAAAAATGTGTTTTAAAAAGGGTTGGATTCAGTGGAAATATTAAATTTAATATTTCATGAAATAAAAAAAAATACAAAATTTAATATTTAAACTGTTATTTTTGAAAGTTCTCTTTAAAAAATAAATTAATTAAGGGTAATTTTAGTAAGTTATAAACACCAACTTACTGAAACTAAAGCTAACTAATTTTTTTTTAAAGTGGACTTATACTAATTTTAAAAATAATAACTCATTTAAAGCTTCAACAATTTTTAACATTTATTTTAACTGAGAGATTGTTTTTTTATGTTTGTTGTTATTAAATTAAAAATTTTTTTAATATTAAATATTTTTATAAAATTATTAAAATTTTAATTGAGGCTTTCGATATCGAATAAAATTTCCATTTAAATTTGAAACTGATATCGAGTTCGGCGATTAAAACCTCTTTTCTATAAATCGTAGAATGACTTAAGTGAACAAAATCTGTTTAAATACACTCAAATTTATTATCAAATTCATGTTTGCGTATTATTTCTAAAAATTAAAATATTGTCAAATTAAAATATTCTGAAAATTGAGGCATCAAAAATTACTATTACAAATATTAAGAAATTGAGTTCGAATAAATTGCGTTTTGCCTGTCTGAGTCCAGTTACTGATTCCCAATGATCTCAGAATTGTGATTGAACCCAGTAACCAGTTTTTTCCCTGATATAACCCGGAGAGATGCCAAAGTACTATTCTGTGACTTATAAACAAACGATAGGCCTATCTGTTGTCTAAGCAGTCTCGTCGCTCATAGTCCGAATTTATTCAAAGAAGACATATAGTCTATGACTATAGCTGATCTTCGCTATGATATGCGTAAGCTCAGTAATGCAACTTAACTATCTGAAAACACGGAAAGTTTTTACTTCTTCTATTAAACTAATCACCGCCAGCTAAAGTGATAATTTTTTAGAGGAAAAATTGGTTTCTGACTACATTTGAAATGTCACGTTAAGTTTTTTATTAAGAATAGGTGATCCTATATTTGTACTACTTAGTAGTGTCTTTTAATTAAGACTCTAACAAAAATCTGGTTAACCCACGGTCACATTAATCAAATATTTGCCAAAATAAGCATAACCATTATGTTAGCTACATATATTTACATTTATATATTTTAAAGAAATATTCGCTTGATTAGTTAAATTTTTTTTATTAAAATACAACACACCTGCATTATTGTGCTTTTTGAATTAATTTTATGTCATAAAATTCATGTTAGACTATGAAAATATTTACCAAAAAGTAAAGGTTACGCTTATTTCGACAAACATTTGTGTAATGTGATCGGGGTTATAAAAACTTCTAAATCAATTTGAATAATAAGTATTTTTTTAAATAAAAAAATTTAATTTTTTATCATTCAAGTTTGATACTGAGTTGATTGAACTTAAAAGTAATTTAAAATGCCATCAAAAAAAAAAACCTTTGGCAGTACTTAACTATTGCATTTATATAATTCCATATATGAATGCTTGTCTGCTTTTATTATTATTTTAATTTATCACTGTAATTCAAATAAACCCTTTGACACAAATCATTCCTTGCTTAATCTCTGTTGAAAATAAATGTTTTAATTTAACTCTGACAAAAAGAAAATATTTTTATAAACAGATGGAAAGCAAAACTTTTTTACCAAAAATTTCACTAATAAACAAAATAATACAAAAACAGATAAAAGAAAAGTTTGACAAATGTATTTAGTTGGAAAGGGTGGGTAAATTTTAAGGGCCGATGTGGAATGTGAACCATACCTAAACGTCAAGCTGGTTTCTGCATTTCATTTAACATTTCTCAATTTCAGACTAACTCAATTTGAACCATACAAAGAAACACAATCGAGCAACGCGTTAAAGCTATTCCGGCTTATTATGAAAATCAACATCGGCCCTTAAAATTTAACTACCCTTTATCATAGCTTGCATTTTTATGTTGCACATTCCTCTACATTATTTTTTTAATTTTTTTCATGTCATGTTAATTAACTAAATAGTTAACATGACCAGAACATCCATACATTTATCAACCGAACAAAAAGAAGTGCCAAAAAGTAGAAAGTATAAATAGAAACAAAAACTAAATGAAAAATTATTTTAATTTCTCTCTTTCTTGCTTCTGCTTTTTGTGACTAAACACTATAACACCATTGTAGACACTAACAATTAATGCTGGCTATATACAGGGTGGGCCAAAAGAAACCAAAGGGTGTAAAAGTTTAATAACTTTTTTGTTTATTAATTTTTGTTTATTTTTTCTTTCAGATTATATAGACAACACTTGGAGAATTTATAATGGAGAGGTTCACAACTGAACAGAGAACCAGAACAATAGAATTTTATTATTTAAACCAGAGATCAATTATTTTAACGCTCATTTTCATTTGAATGGCTTTGTTAACAAGCAGAACTGTAGGTTCTGGGGTTCTCAAAATCCAAGAGCGATTCATCAACGCCAATTGCACCCCATCAGGTGTACAGTATGGTGTGGGATCACATCTGAAAATGTTATTGGGCCCTACTTCTTCGAGAATGAAGATGGAAGTGCTGTAACCGTAAATGGAGAGCGGTATCGTTTTATGATAGAAATTTTTTTACGTCCTGCTCTTGAAAACAGACCTGGTATGTGGTTTCAGCAGGACGGAGCCACTGCCCATACTGCCCGAGACACAATGGCACTTTTAAGTCAAATTTTTGGAGAGCGAATAATTTCTCGAAATTCGGAAATTATTTGGCCAGCGCGATCGCCAGATTTGACAGCACCCGACTATTTTCTTTGGGGTTTTTTGAAGGAGCGAGTGTATGTGAACAAGCCAGAGACAATCCTTGAACTCAAGGCAAACATTGTTGCAGAAATTCGAACGCTACAGCCACAAGTTTTGAAAGATGTTATGGAAAATGCTCTAAAAAGAGCCCATCAGTGCGAAGCTGAAAACGGTGGTCATTTAAGAGACATCATTTTTCATACTTAGTGTAAAAAAATTTTCATTTTGTATATTATATAATCTGAAAGAAAAAATCAAAAAAAGTTAATAAACAAAAAAGTTATTAAACTTTTACACCCCTTGGTTTCTTTTAGCCCACCCTGTACAAACTAACAAACAAAATTTTTTATTATTCTTTGTTTTTTATCTAGACAAAAACCATTTTTTATTTGTATGTGTGCGTTTTTTTCTTTCTCTTTTTAATTTTGTTTCTAAAAATATTTTTTTAATGTTTGTCGTTTATTGTTTTATAGGAACTCATCCGAATGATGTTTTAAAAATGCCCAGTTTATCACGTAATGGCAATGGTTATTGGTTAGATGCTTCAACGGGTGGCATGGTGTGGCGCACCCAGCCCAGTGGAGATACACTCGATATGCAAAAGGATCAAATTGATGACTATGCACCAGTCTGTCTAACAAACAATGCAGCTAATGGCACAAATAGCAATAATGAACGTAATGGCACAGGGACTGGTGTTGGTGGACAACAACAAAGGTAAGTTTTTTTTTAAGCTTTATAGTTTTTTTTTTATAAATACATAAAACAAACAGTTAGTTTATATGTATGTGTGTAGTGTAAAAAAATAGTAGAGCATATTTTCAGGATTAAAAAGTGATTTTTGTCCATTTTTTTTGGGTAAATAACTGTAGTGCTAAAATCGTTAAATGTTTAATTAGAAACAAACATTTATTTTTATGAGAACTACAAAATGTTAGTTGTTCTAAATAAAACTATCACAATATTTTGTTGTTTCTTTTTATATTTTTAAATTCCCAACAATAGTTTATATTGCTCTAATAAAAATAAACAAGCGAAATAGTTTAACAAAAATTGAAAAAGCCTGATTTTTTTATTCGTTTCAATAGATAAAAGTATTTTTACAGCAGCTCTGATAAATAATAGACAAAATGTTTTAGTAACTAGAGAATTTTAGTTTTTTTATCGAAGATTTTGTGTATTTATTTTAAAATAGATTTTTTAGGCAGATTTTAAATAATTTAATTTAAAAAAAAATTCATTCAAATTTAATTTTTTTAACATTTTTTTTCGGGTTCGATGATACCAAGCGTATAATTGATTTATTTGTAGAGGGAAGACATAAAGTGAAAAGTGTAACAAAAGTAATTGAAATAAATAAAATTAAATACCAAAAAATAAATTGAAGCAAAATAAACAAAGACGAAGCAAGTAAACTGAAAAAATAAATGAGAAACTGAAAAAAAAAAAACAAAATAAAAACTTCTACTATACAAGAACATCTGGCTTAGACTGGGCAGATTTTTTTTTAGCTGGGTTACATAAATTGCTGACCTTGCCAGAATTCATTTCTTTAATCTCTTATTAAATATTTTGTGTTGAATAAATTTTTCATAAATTTTAAATTTAATAGTCCTTGCATATTCTAAACCAAAAAATTTTCCCATTAAAATTTAACAGAGAAACGAGCACATATTGAAAAAAATATATAAAGGGTAATTTCTCAAGCTCGTTAAAACTTGGAATTGTAAAACCTAAAACAAAAATTTAAATTTTAATTCAAAAAAAAAAAAATATTTGAAAATGATTTTGAGTAAATATTTTAAACCAAGTGAATTTTGGTCATAAATGTTTAACAATTTGGTCACAGCCTCAATTCATGCAGATGATGGGAATTCGCTAAGTTTGTATCTAATATCACATACCTTCTTATAAAGAAGTACCCACATTCGTTTAATATTTTTGGCTTATTACAGCATTTAGAGGGTGTGTGGTCTAAATTATATTCATATGCAAATATTCAAGTCTGTGCACCAAACAAAAAAAAATAAATAAATCAGAACGTCGTCCTAATTAATCTCAATAACTTCGAGGAGTTTTTTAAGTTGTTCTCAAGTAAACTGATCATAAATGTAAAAAGTGAAATCAGTATGACAGTTAAACTTTCAGCTATATAAACAAAATTAATTTTCTTTTTATTTGTTCACTATACAAATCTTATTTTCCAAGTGACACGAGTACGTTCGCAATTTGACACATATAATCTCTATACTCTAAGTAAGGTTTCCATACACTTTTTAAAAGGTCACGCCTATTTTGACGCCCAATTTTAAAACAATTTTCACTAGTAACTGTTCCAAAATAAGCGTAATCATAGTTCATTTTAGCCTAAAATTATGCTTTGAAATATTTGGGTGGCCTCTGATAATTTTGGTTGCATGGAGAGCTCTATATAATAGTGAATGGCTGTATTTATTTGGATGGATTTTTTTTAAATTAGAATTCTGCTTGTAAACGAATTTCTCTAAAAACTGGTAAACTCGATCTGTAAGGATATCGACTCTAAGAATACCGACTAACATAATAAAGGACCGCTCCGGTCGAGACCAGAAAAAAAAACATATAGAGTTCTATGAGAGCAGCTTATATCCTCTACAAGTTTATTTAATTAAAATTAAAAATATCCTTTCAGCAACATAAACATTATTCTAATCAGAATTCTGTATATTTAGCAGAAAAATTACAGAAAGGTCTGTGCCATTTTTTTATTAAATATTTCTACTTAAACATAAAAAAATAATTATTCACTGAAAGAATTTTTTCATTAATCCAAACAGATTTCTTTATTTTTCAGCCGATGACATGTTTCATTGGTCTAATGAAATAATTCATTAATTCAAGGACATATTTATTCATGTAACGAAATATTAATTCATATAATAAAATATTTTATAGAATTAGTGAAATGTAGTCATTAGGTTTTGGTCTTCTTAACGCCATCATTAACTGATTGAATTTATCTGCCTGCATTTTCCTTACTATAACACAGATTACAAGATTATTATTGCAGCCATCTTGGTCAGAACGTCTCTTAAAAGAGCCTTTTAGAGGAAAGGTCTTTGGGTTATATAGTCAATGAAATCACGTGCTGTTCTTCAGATACCGATATTATATGTATAAATAAACATGACTCCTTTTATGCCCCCCACGCGCAACCGCACGAAAGTTCACAATGTCAATTTCGGACCTTACAAACTATCTGACAACCAACTCAATATCATAAAGACTGCCTTATTAGGTGGTCATGAGACAAGCCATATCAGGATAGACAGAAGATTTTTGATATCCTGTTGTCGAAAACGAACCTAAGACTTACTAGGTCTGACTCGATCAGGAATTCGTATTTGTAAAAACAAAAAGACAGAAGAACTCTAATAGCCCCATTTTAAATTGTTTACTACCTACAACCAACTGACATGGAGGACAAATTATCCGAAGAATTATTTTGCATTCTTAATGAATACTAAATATAGGGAGTATTTGTAGCAAGAGAGTACTGTCACAATAGGTCTATTCTGGCTGAAGTGACCAGGTGATTTGTTATAATTAAAGCTGGCTATGCATTTAAAAACTCTTTCAAATCGAGGTCTGATGGTAGATACCCTTAGTGCCTTTTACCACTGCACGGCTTCAATTAAAATTCTAATAATCTTATTGACAATATGTATGTATGTAAGTAATAAAGGGTGTCCGAACAAGAATTGCGTTTAATTTTGGCGCCATTCGAAATGTCATTGTTTGGCATTTGAACAATTGTTATTGTTTGCTAGTAGAAGGTACGAGGTTAGTAAAAAATGACCATGGACAGCGAAGGGAGTTATTGGAGAGACAACATGAAAATGCTGATTTTGCCAATAAAATCATCTTCAGTGACGAGGCCCATTTCCATCTTGATGGCTTCGTCAATAGGCAGAATTGTCGCATTTGGGGTGAGCAAAATCCTATAGTGATTCACGAAAAGCAAATGCATCCTCAACGTGTCACTGTGTGGTAAGGTTTTTGGGCCGGAGGAATCATTGGACTTTTTTTTTTTAATGAGACAGGTCAAGCGCAAACAGTCAATGGTGTTCGGTATCGTGAAATGATAACCAGTTTTTTCTTGCCTAGAATTGAAGAATGGCTTGTGGTTTCAACAAGACGGCGCCACATGTCATACAGCCAGAGAAACAATTCAATTGCTGCATCAGTCATTTATTTAAAATTTAAATCTTGCCTTCTTGTTGGGACACCCTTTATGTATGTGTCTAAATATATAGTATTTTTTTAGAAAATTATTTGTTACAACTTTAAAACTCCATTATTGAATATTCTTTCATTTTATCAACAAAATGCTTAAAACAATGAATTGATATTATTTAAAAAGCATTATTTTGTTTAAATTTATTTTGTTTTGTTTAAATAATAATATTGTTGTTTATAATTTATGGCTTTTGAATGACAAGAAAAAAGAACACAACACAACAATTTTCAATAGCTTGAACAATTTTGTTAAAAACATTGCAAATATTATTGTTTTAAACAAACTGTTACAAATTCTAACAAATAACATTAAACACATAATGAATCTTTTTATTTGAACATTCTTACTAATTATTATTATCAATATAATTTAAAAAAAATTATGAAAATGACAGAAAAAGAGGAAAAAAAAAATAATTGTATTGCAAGTGTGTCAACATTGTCCATTTGCTGCATTAATGTTGCAATTCAAAAAGAAAAAAGGGTACTCAGGACACTAGTAGCTTAAAATTTTGCAGAATTGGTTTAATTGTACTGGAGTTTAGCAACACATTTGACAATAAATTTTTTATTTATACAGATTATAAAATTCTTTCTGCTTCTTGACTTTAGTCAAATTTCAGTTTATGTCAAACCATATAAAAATAATTTTTTTTTCAATTACATTTTTGCCATAAAAAAATATTGCAAATAATTACAAACATGAAATATTTTTAAATAACGTTTAATGTGCTTTAATAAGCATAAAAATAATTTAATTCACTTTTTAAATTTAAAAATTTTTTTTTTCATTTATCATTACTAAAAACGTAATATAAAAGTTGGGGTGCTGCAGAGGACTATTTAAATATTTATGTTGTTTTAATTAGTTATAAAGCCAATACAAATATAAATAACATACTTGTGCATACATTTTGATAAAATAATAATTATGAATCAAAAAAGGGTGCAGAGAGAGAGAGCTAGAAACATAATCGCATTATAAATATATCCTTAGTATTGTTAGCAGGGTACGTAAAGCTTTTCAAGGTTTCATAACAAAAAATTAATTTATTTGCAGTGCTGAAACAAAAAAATTAAAAGTCTCTTTAATATTTGTTAAAATATAATTTGTAATAAATTATTATTTAATAATTTTAATAGTTAAAACAAACACTATAAAACAAGCTCTACAATTTGTGACATATTTATAAAATATGGAGAAAATGATATAGTGTAAATAACAGCAAACTATGTGAAGTGAGAGAGAAATACGACAAGCGAACCATAATTTAGATTTTTTAACACATTTCCTATTACCTAAGTGGTACTTTTAATGTAAAAGTTGGCAGTATATCTTTATTAAAAATAGTTCAAAGTACTACAGCATGTACAGATCACTTAAATATATTGTATTTATATTATGTTGCATGTTATTTTTAGTTTTAACCTATGTGAGTGGTCACACCTTTCAATAACGCTTATTGAACTTAATCACAACAAAACATTTTATTATTTGATTATGTTCATAACGGAACGAATTTCATAATAAAATTTGTTTCCTTAAAATCAAATGAAATGTATTAGATTCCAAAATATAGGCTTGAAAATTCACCTGTAATATCCCTGGCCGAAATACATATTTAAAAGGATATATTAATTACATTGCTCTGACCAAAGTGGACTGAACTAGAATATACCTAAGAAGCACAATATTTTGTTCAGCATTAACTGGACTTAATTAGAATTACTATCATTGAGGACTTGTAAGTTTAAATAACTTCAATATTTAATTTAAAAAAAGTTAATGTTAAAAAATAATGAAAATTTCTTAAGCTGATAACAAAAGCATGAATCAATTAAAAATTTTAAAGGTTTCCTTGAGTACCAAAAATTTTAGTGCAAGTTTAATAATATTTTGTTCTTTGCGTTTTTAGTATTTTATAAGATCTTTTAAAAGTAAAATCATTTAAAAACATTTTTTAAGGCACTTTAGAAACTCATAAAACGTCTATTAGGTTATGGGTCTATTTTCCTGTTGTAAAAAAAAAGCGCAAATTAAGTAAAAAAAATATTTCTCTAGAATGAGTGGCTGAATTCAATCCTGCAGAAAAAAGGTCTAGAAAAAGATTTATTGTCATCAGCTGTCTGTTTACTTCAGTAAGTAAGAAAGGTGTTAGTTTGTGATTTCGTTTGTAGTTTCTACACCACACATTTGTCACCCTATAATACTCTGTATCCTTATAAATCCAAATACGACATGTCCGTCTGTCCGGATATCATTGAAATCAACTTTCTGCAGTGCATATTCAAAGTTCAGAAGAGTTTAACATACCAATATGTTATTGTTGAAATGTCTCATGTACGATATACGAGTAGTAATTACAAACCGAATCACAAACTTATAAATATATACCCTTCTTACGATAGGTGAAGTTTATAAAAAGCTATTACGTCGAGTTGTCTGTTATTGATTGGTGGAATTCTAGTACCTGTTGTCAGGACGTTATGCTGTGTCAAATTTTATTTCTTTGTTTTATATATTTCGATATTGAAAACTAATTAATAAATCTAATTATTTGCAAATATAAATCAAAACTATTTATTTTGCAAATTTCACAGCAATATTGAGTGCCTTTGGTTTTATGATGCACTTGTTATGCTTTTAATTGAGTATTTTTTAAAGCTTATATTCTAATTAATAATAATGCTAAACTCTCTTAAATACTTTCAATAATAAACCACAAATTATAAAAGCAAAATAATTTTTTTTTAATTTCAGTTTAAGCAGCTTAAAGTATGACCATTAAATACAAAAATAAATAAAACAAAAAGAAATTAAGTTTATTTATTTCCAACAACTGAAAGCCATAAATATTAAATACACACATACGCACACAAATACATTTATATCTTTTTTTTTTTTTTTGTATTTGTAGGTACGTAGGGGAATATTCCAATATACCCACTGATTATGCTGAAGTAACAAGTTTTGGTAAAACTGGCAATGAATATGGTATTGGACGTAAAAGTACTTCATCACCAGCACCCTATGCCACATCGTCTATAATGCAACAGCAACAAGGCAACAGCAATAATGGACAACAGCCTCGTTATCAAACACGTCCAGGTTTTAATATGCATCAGCCATTACCACTGCCAGCTGCACAACAGCAACAGCATAGACCCATGCATCCTCATTATCATCAACAACAACAGCAACAACAACAATTGCAGCATAGTAGCAATAATATTTATCAACAAATGTCCACCACCAGTGAAATATATCCCTCGCAAATGGCCAGCAATAGATCAGTGTATTCAGAACAATATTATTATCCAAAAGAAAAAATTCATATCACTGAGAATAAACTAAGCAACTGTCACACCTATGAGACAGCAGACCAACAACAACAACAACAGCAACAACAATTGGGACAACAAACGTTTGCCAACATTGGCACTTTAAGGCGCGGCAGCAATAATCAACAAAGCAATCGTTTTAAGGTGATTAATCCTCAAGCCCAAAACTATCAGTTACACTTAAATGAAAACCAAGAGCAGCAAAAACAGCAACAACAAAAACAAAACACCCTTAACAATAATCAAAACTACAGCACTCAAGATATGATAAGCAAAAATTTAATGGACCTAGATGCTGGTTCATTTTGTTATAATGGCATGGCGGATTCAGGTTGTGGTGGCTCTCCTTCACCCATGGCCATGCTCATGTGTAATGATGAAGATATTGGTGAGGATCAAGCATTATATCATACGGCTGATGGTGATAATGAAAGTGATATGGAGCGTTTGTATGTAAAAGTAGATGAAACACCACAGCAGCAACAACAATTAATACCTTTAACGCCACAACATCTTCCCCCCAAACTATCAACTCTTCAACAGACAACTCAAGAAACAAATCCCCTACAAAATCAATATCACAATTGGCGTACACATAATAATGCCCCAACACGTTCAAATACATCATCTTCGGCTGGCTCACCATCATATCAACGTAATCCCAATATGATGGTTACAACTTCAAATGCCACTAGTACACCCACGTCTTCAAATTGCAATACAAACTCTACAACTGGATGTTTAGAACAACAACAACAACAGCAACAGCAGCAGCAACAACAAACATCTTCTTTACAAATGCACCATTTACATCCATTACACCAACAGCAGGCTAGCAGTGATTCAGAAATGATTTATGCGCCTGGTGGCAGTATGGCTAGTGAACGTAGTCTCTTAAGTAATTCAGGTAGTTCAACGAGTGGTCCCACTAGTGGACACAATGTGTGACCGTACGATAAACTCGCACAAGTTATTAAGGTAAGCGAAGATTTAGCCTGTGAAAAAACAAACACTACAGTTTCAACAAGACATCAAGAAGATAATTACGCGCGTGAGGTTCAAGAATTGTTGGAGTGGTGTGAACGTTTCAATAAAGGACAATTGGATGAGTTTGAATAAACACAAGTGATTGATGGTGATTAATTATAATTTCAACAACAAAAATGTTTATCGCTTTAAGTTGTAAGACTGATTACATTTTTTAATTATGATTTTACTGCTTTTTTTTTAATTTTTCTTATTTGCTTATTTTTTATGCTTTTGCAATTTATTGTTTTTTTTTTTTTAATTGAAGTGGTCTTATTTTATAAATTTATTTCACTCTAAACAAAAATAAAT
This sequence comes from Thelaira solivaga, assembly GCA_947397855.1. NCBI lineage: Eukaryota > Metazoa > Arthropoda > Insecta > Diptera > Tachinidae > Thelaira > Thelaira solivaga. The sequence continues at coordinate 14,620,007 of OX377611.1, read as the reverse complement.
TTATAAAATAAGACCTCAAGCTTAATAAAATAGCCATTTTAATTTAAAAAAAAAGGTTAAATAAACTATCAAATAAATTGTTTTTTTTTTATTTAGAAAAGAAGAGATAAAATTTTTTAAAAAATAAGTTCTAAGCTGTCTTTTTCTGTTCTGTATTCTGAAAATTAATTTTTATTATTTTTTTTCTTACCTTTCTCGGTTTATTCCGACCAAAAAATCTTTCGTGTAAATTAATTTCACAGGTTTTTAATATAGAACAAAGACGTGATAGGAATTTATTTATTAAAAAAAAACTTTAAACACAAATTTTATAGTTGGCTTAGATAAGCAATAAAAATTTTGTTTTAATTTTTTTTCAAATTGACTTTTATTGAAATGTTTTTGCATATAAAATAACCACTTGCAATTGCCAAATTTATTAAACAATAAAAATACCACCGACTTTCTTCACACGACTCATTGAATTTTAATTTAAGCATTTTATTTATATTTTTTCTGAATTGCTTGTATAATTTTTATTTTATTTATCTGTTTTTTTATTATTATTATTTTTCCTCTTGTTTATAATTTAAAGCCCTTTTTTTGTTTAATTTCATAAATTAAGTTGCCATTTTGAAGACAACTACATGTTCCTGTCTATAACTCTATCTAAAATTAAAGTTACATAAATAAATTAATTAATTTTAGAAAAGAAAAAAACATAAACTTAAACTTAAACCTTAAATTAGTAGTTTACATATAAAAATATTTAATTAAATATTAAATAAAAATAATGTGATGTCTTAATAATTTAAAAGCAAATTAAAGTAAAAAAAAATTATTTTGTAAATATTAAATTGATAAAAAAAAGGATAGTAAAAGATATAAATTTAATTAATTGTGCAAAAAAATTAAATAAACAAATATAAATCTTTAAAATAAAAAACAATTAAATAAATCAATTCAACTTTAAAAATCAATTAAACAAAAACTATAAAAAACAAAACGCTATTAAATGATGAATCCATGTCCATGACTTTTCAGTAGATAATTGATAAAATTTTATTGCTATCCACAAGCTTTTTTTTTACAATTGTCCGTAATTAAAGTTTTATTATTTTATTTTTAATTTGAAATCCTTCCTGTACAGTTATTATTATAATTAGTATGTTGTTTGGTTAAAGCTTAATTAGGTTTATAAATATATTAGGTGTTTAACTATGCAAACGGTATTTAGATATTATATATAGAAAAAAAATTTAAATCTACTTTATATTGAATTTCTTGTGCTCTTAGCCATTTGAAAAAATATCAGACAATAATTGTGTGGCAAAAAGAAAGAATCGCTTAAGTTGTATTAATGAAATTAATAAAAGAAAATATTAGGCTTTGTGGAACAACAGCTTATTTTAAAACATCACCTATGGAAGTCAAATATAAAAATTATAAAAACCGGTTTATTTGCACTCACATAGTGTGTGAGTAAGTCAATAGCACATTCATAAGAGCTTCACAGGTCCACTCCTAAATACAAACCACAGAGCTGAAACTAATGTTTGTGATTTATTCAATGCACAATAAATTGAAACGCAATTAAAAACTGATAATTTTTTATGTAAACATATAAAAAGTTATATATGCAAAAAAGCATTAAATCAACGATCAGACATTGTTATATAAACAACTGAGTAGTAAGATAGGGCTGTTTTTTTTTTTTTTTTTGTGTCTTTGTATTGAAATACGGCTCTATATCTCTGTAGAAATGTGTGATGGAAAGTAACACATACTCGTACTCGTTTCTTTCACTAAAAATTTTACATATTTTGTATATTGACATTCATGTATATATAAGAGTGAGATACAAAATCACACTTACACACATTTTTTACATTGCTCTTAAGAATTTGATAGAATCTTTCTTCTTCACTTTGTTAAATATTTCTATCAATACTGTTAGTCAAATGACAGATCAATTGAGTGCCACTGTTCTTTTAGTGATCGTTGCATGTTTTAATCTATGTTTGAATTTAAAAAACAATCAGTTTCTAATCATGCCTCGCACATGATGTAATAAAATTTTGTACATGAGTTTTACTCAAATTGTGCGTTTGTGTGGCTTGATTGAATATATAATTTTAATCATGCAAAATCGACTAAAAATTTGATTTTTGCAGCTCTCTAATAAAGATAAATTTTTGCTTTATTTTGTAGTTAATTTCGATATTTTTTTTATTTAAAAAAAACAGGTTTTTGCTATACAGCAGTTATTTTTGAAAGTAGTTTAACTGTACTTTCTTAAAAAATTAATTATAAATAATTTTAGTAAGATATGGTATAGACAACCTCTTACTAAAATTACGCTGACTAATTTTTTTAAATTGGACTTATACCACTTATATAATCTGGGTTTCGAGTAAAAGCCAGTAAAATGCACTGAATTTCAATATTCAATCTCTATTTTCATTTAATAAATAATCAACCACTACGTTGACCTTTTTTTTTCTACAACATATAGAACTTGGCATGATCACTGGATATTTACAGTCGAAATAAATAAATACAAAATTCTCATGATTTTCTTTTTAGTAAAAAAGTACCTGCCTCCTGGTACTTTGGGTATTAAGCTTTTAATTTTCATTAATTTGCAAATTGAATAGCGTATGTTGAACACCTAATAATTTTGTAAATATAATATTAGTAAGCATAAAAAAAATTAAAAAAAAAATTACCTATACAAACAAAAACAATATTACAAATAAAATATATAAATAAATACAGACATTATTTAATAATAATTATATATTAAATACAATAAGTAGTAATAAAAAATTAATAATAATTATAATAAAAAGTGACTAGTGTAATCATTAAATATAAATAAAATTATACAAATCAATAAAATAAAAGCAAATAAACTTATAATTCACACGACCATTAATACATGAACCCAAACCCTTACACAGATACGCACAGCCACACACACTCTCATACATAAATAATTTAATTATAATTTACACTTAAAAATAATATTTTAAAGAATTGTTGTTTTTTAAGCTGCATTTAATAAAATTCATTTTAACATGAAAATAAAAATTAATTTATAATACGGCAGCAGTTTTTAGTGATTATTAAATGTAGATTATAAGATTAATTAGATTAAAATTAAATCTATGAGAAAAAAAACAAACAAACAAACCGATTACAGAATGAAAAAAAAAATTATAAAATAAAACTAAATGCCATATTTATGAAAAATTAAAAAAAAAATCAATGTGGTTTTAATTATTCAATGTACCAAAAAAAAAGGTCTGCGGGAAATTTAAATTGATTATACAAGTGTTCGCTTAAACTTCTGTATAGAATGTGTATAGTGTACTATGCTGTAGTGTTGTATTCATAGCATTAAACTTAGGCCAAAATAATAATATGTTTAGAGTCTGGCTTTATGTTACTTAGACGTTCCAATAACACGTAAAAAAAAGCACCATAAAACAGTCAGCATTGGAACGAGTGTCAAAATTGCGATAAGGCTGTAAAAAGAAGCTCAAATGAGAAAGAAGGGATGGCAATAAAAATACGTCAAAGTTAAGTTAATGATTGTAGAAGCTGTACTCTAAATTCGGTATTAATTACCACTATAATTCATATATGAATCAGTGCTTTCATTACGACTTGGCCAACCGTAAAATGCAGAATATAAGTTACATGGCCGGCGTTAACACATATCACTAATTTTGTGATACGACAACGACACTCTTAATTAGAATTATTATTATTCCTATATACAATCCAGTTGCCAGCTACAATACTAGACTCTTACTAATCTCGTTATTGTTGTATAATTTAATATAATTAGGTATTTTGTGCCCAGTGTCCCACTGACTAGGAATCGCATTCTGCGGGAATATCGTTGGACGTTTCTTGACAGCAACGATACAAATTTTCTTTATGTGGTATTTCAGCTTACAATATCTTGTCAATAAATCAAAGTAGAGTTTGATCATTTCTGATCAGGTTCAAAATAACTTATCACCTCATACGATCGGTGACTTTTCTTAATAAAGAAAGTGAATTTTCTGTAGACGCCTGGACAGTTGGATACATTCACATTTGTTATCGATGTAAATTGGTCAAAGCTTAAGTCGATTTCTTCAAAGTTTAAAACTTGAAATTTAGCTTAAAAATTTCTTTAAAACAAACACCACGATATGACCTCGTCTGCTTGTAGACATGCATAAAAATAAGCTAATGAGGTAAGCATTTGGTCATGAGCAGAGTTGCCATTTTAGCCTTTTTAAGGCTAGATTTAGCCTTTTTTCTCGCATTTAAACCCAAATTTTATGATTTAGCCTCTAGCTTTTTTCCTAGCCTTTTTTGTTTTTCAAAATAGCCTTTAATAACCTTTTTTTGGAAAAATGAAAACAAATCATACATAAACAACCTGAGACTGAAACTAAATTAGCTAAAATAATATTTTCGATAAAACTTTGATACGTAAATTGATAAATTGATCGAAGGACGGCAATTTCATAAGTAAAGAAAAGTATTTGGCTTTTAACTTGTAAAATAAAAATTCACTTTATTTCTAATTATTTAATTAATTGTTCCATTTAGTATTTAGTTATCTAGTACTAGCGTTTAGTAATGCTGAGGTTGGTTACTTTTGAGTACGATAAAACAAGCGAAATTTCAGAATAAAAATCGCATTAAAAATCAATAATAAATTATTACTTGAAGGAATTTTAAATAATATTTTTTAGCTTTGAAATTGAAAAATAATTGAATTCGCTTATAAGTATTTAAAGCCATGTGGAAAATGACTTTTTTTTTTTGGTTTTTTTTTTATAAAAATTTTAATTAAGATTATTAATGTAATAAATAATTAAGAACATTTTTAATTTTAAACTCTAGCTTTTTAACTATTTTCTAGCTTGTTTTTTGGCGTGTTTTAGATTTTTCTAGCGTTTTTCTTAGTGTAATATAGCTTATTTCTTTTCTAGCTTCTGGCAACGCTGGTCATGAGGGATGTAATATCACAGTGTTCACTTAAATAATAAACAACAAGTTAGTTAAGTAGAGGCACTAAAAATACTAACTCTTGCCAAAGTAACAAATATTTATTTTTTAATAAGAAAAACTACGACCTAAGTAAAACATCCCTTAATGTTGCAATTAAGTTAATAACTTTAATATTGTGGTTCAGGGATAGTGGGACAATATACGAGTACACCACTATTAGCAAGATGGCACAATTTAATTTAAAGTCTTAGTTTTCTACAATTGATTTTTCCATATTAACACAGATTTATTTTGAGCTATTTTTTTATTCAGAATTTCATCACTGCCTGTGTTATTTACTTAAAACGAACTTTATTATTTTGTTTAATTTTAATTTTTTTTTTTAATATAAATTTTATTTATCAAATTTTTAAAATCAGCTGAAGTTTTAATATTCATACAAATCTTAATTCTAAATGGTTGGTTGGTTGGTTGGTTGGTTTACGTGGCGGCCTAAACGGCCTTCAATTAGAGTCGTAAGACTCTGCCAATGGACTAAACATAATATTTTAGTTTGCAGAGACATCATAAATACTACAGCTTTTTAGCAGGTGAAATAAATTATATCCTTTTTATTTAACTAAACGCAGACACTTTTGTTTAAAATGCTTCACTAATGACGTAAATGACTGCCTTACTATTGTTGCTTTTGACATTGAAATATTTAAATTTTTAAGAGTGCTTGTGTTTTTTTTTACACGCTTTAATTGCGATGATTTCTATGATTTTGTGTTGGTATCTGCCTTTTCTCTACATTAACAATTGAATCAGTGGCTTAATTTCAAAGTTCTATAGTTTAAAAAAACTGCATTTTAATGAAAAAACTTTGCAATCAAGACTCAGTATTGGTTTTCGGCTAATAAATTACTGTAATTCTATTACAGTATTTATTTTGCTTAACTTTATTGCTTCCAAGTTAAGAAAAATGTATGTCTACTTTTTAAAAACTAAATTGAAATTATAATTTATTAAAATTTTAAATTTGTATTTATTATAATTTCATTACAATATCACATACAGCCATGTTCTGAAAAACGCTTAACTTTGGCGTTTTCAAACCGCAATCACTCACTGAAGTAAAGTGATGAATTTTTGAAAAATTAAAAATCAAAGAGAAAAATAACTATTGCTCAGTTTCAATTAAATAGGTTTTTTTTTCAATCCAAATTAAAAAGAAAATTGGCCTTTTGCCATAAAATATATGACTTTAAAAAATTTACTTTAATTTTGTCAATTGTGTGTATCAATTGTTTACTTATAAACTATCGTTTTCCCATTCACGGAAAAAACCGGGCGGTTTCCAGAACATGCTGTGGTGTTTTGCAAAACGCTTTTGTATTTGAAAACGCGCTTTTCTCAGAACATTTGCCTTTAATCATCAGAATATTTTCTTAAAAATGATTAAGGCTACATCTATGCTTACTTGAATTTTGTGTAAAAGTATGTACGCACATTAATTTATGCCGAATAAAAATTTAATATTGACCACCAAAATTAAAGTATATGAAAACAGATGGAAAAACATTTACCTTCCGCTTCGTGGCGTTAAGTAATAAATCAGTTGCTTATTTGCAGTAGCGGCTATATAAAAATAAACAGTGGGGTTAGGATATCTGTGATTACTTAATAGCAATAACTACTATTAAACTGAACTTTCTTAAAAATTTCGCTCTAATATATTGGGCCATAATCATAGTCACAAAGAAGTAGGCTTTTTTTATTAAGAGCTAATTTTTGTTCATAAAAATTTTATGAACTTAAAGTCGTTTTAAAAAAGATAGCGACTTTAATGTGACTATGATTATGGGCTAATATTAATAAGTAAAAATAATAATATTAGAAATCACTACCAGGTTGCAGGCTTCAAAATACAGAAAATAAAATGCAGTTTACTTACAAAAAAAAAATTATTTAATCAAGTGGATTTTAATTTGGTTAAACACTTATAAAAATTTTTCGTGCCGTTCCTGATTACACTCTGGCACATGCTTTAAAAATAAAAACCAACATCCGGCACTATTTTGTGTGCACAAAATATTGCTATTATAGGCTTTCGTGTTAAGTTTTTGTTTTGTATCTGAGTGTGTTTGTGTGTGTTTGTGTGTTTTTTTTTTTTTTAATTTTCAGTTACAACTCTTTAACGAACATAATTGCGAATGTGCTGTTTCCGTTGATTCATTGAAAAAATACACAGGATTTGTTTAATATGAAAGGAATTACTTTTTGTAGGTTCATGCAATAAAAATTAAACGAGCATGATAAGGGAGTCTATGAAAGAGGTTGTTGTTTTTAAATTAACAAAGTAGAGGCGTATATAGCAAAAATCCCCTGTATTTATATTTTTCAGTGATTTAACATGAACATATTGGGGTCTGCTGCATTTATTTATTCTTTTTTTTTCACTAAAGTTTATAAACGGTGGCATAATATTCAAATGAATATATTCTTAGTGAAAATATAGCCTGCAGTGTCGTATCAATAATTTTTTTTTTAATATTTACGTTGCTGTAAAGTGATCATACTGATTTCAGCAAAATATGGTATTAAATATCATAAGGAGCTGGAGTTACCAGAATAATTATTTTATTTAATAATAAAAAGTGTGTTTAAGAATTTTTCTCCTAGTATTATTATTATTAAAAAAACCCAACTTATCTTTTGTACAACCCATAAATTGATTTTTCAAGATCTAGGCTTCGAATGAAACCAATTATCTAATTAAGTAAAAGCTTTTCTAACTTTCTAGGAGCTAACAATAAGTCACAAAGTACATACACAAAGTACAGACCACAATGTGTGAAAGTAGCTTCTAGGATGTACTGTGAGATAGTGTGGTATAGCTTTTAGCTTGTTTAAGTCTAGTTAGAGATTCCCAATGTTTTGTGATTTAAGTGGGGAGTTAGGATTCTCCTTAATGTACCCCGGAGAGATGACAAAGTATGTATCTGTTTTCCAACCAGTCTGCCCACTTATTACTAAGAGGGCTCTTAAGTTTTGTAACAGAATTTAGCTCAAAGATGATATACAATGGCTGATCTTGAATCATGTGAGGGTTAGGTCATAAGTACAGCCTGGCTGTCAGATATTAAGTATGTCCAGAATAATAGAACATAAGGTTAAGTCATCTCTGTTCACAAAATTTAACTATCTAGATACACGTCACATTTATACGCATAAGCATATGCGATTAGATTGATAGCTAAACTTTTCTATACTTCGTGTTCTAAAAAAAAATATTATCTAGACGGATGAATTTTGTAAACAGAGAAAAAATCTTGTTTTTTATTAATGCTAAAATCCTTGAAAGCAAAAGCATTGGGGTAAATGGAAATTTAGAAAATTTTTTTAAATAATCCAAAGTAATTTCTAAGTATTTCGGTGTTTTCTGCTGACAAGCAAAAGAGCGTATATGTTTTATTTATAACTTTTAAAATATAAAAATAAACTATAAAGTTTTAAGTTATATTTAGATAAATTTATCTTTTAAAATTTAATATTATACGTTTTGTAGAGAACAAAAAATGTCGCTTAGAACGAACTAAAAAATATTCTTAAACAGAAGTAAATTTGTCATTGATTTTGAAAGTAAAAGAGAAGGTGCACGCATTTTTGTTATAAATTACAAACAGTAACTCATTTTGTTTCTTTATTTTTATTTTTAATGCATTTTCATTTAATGCAATTTAATTAATATTGTAAATGAACACGAGGGTATCTGTGCTTGTCAATGGCAAAAAAGAAAGATTTTAATTGACCTTCAGTATACAAATGTAAGTAAAAATGAAATAATTAAATTTGCAAAAAAAGCAACAATAAATAAAGTAAATAATGTGCAAATTTTGCAATCAAAAATTCAATTTTAATTGCAAGAATTGAAAATAATAAAAATGTAAAAGACCATTAATTTATTGTTAATGGTGATACAAATTGCGACAGATTGTTACAAACCCAACCACCATGAAACAATATGGTTTTTAATACAGTTTTAAATTACAAAAAAAAAAAAAAAACAAAATATAACTTAAGTTTTTTAACAATTTAAATACTCTTAAGGCAAATTATAAACTTTATTATTGTCATTTTGTTAGGAAACATTATATTACACACTCGTCAATATTAATTCGAGTTGGAAATAAAATTATGATTTTATTTCCTCTAAGACATTTCAAATGAAATTATCTTTATGGCAAAAGTTTTATTTATTTTTTTTTTATTGATAATATTTTTTTTTAGTACAAAAAATATAAATAAAATGACATAAAATTGTACAAAGTGTTTCCACATTCTGTCGTATATTGTCTTGAATTTTTAAAAATTTTATTTTGTTGTTTATACAAACAACAGCAAAATTACCGCCATAAAGGAAATACCCGCAGGATAAACTTTTTGTGTAGAATTTTTTTGGGTTCATTACAAATCTTATCTATAAATTGAATTCAAAAAAAAATTATTGTTTAAATTGAAAAAGAATGCTTTTTAGTGTAAATATAACTAAAAAAAAAATAAATTTAATTTAAAAGTAGTTTTATAAACTTCTTATTTATAAACATTACAAAACGTATAATCTTTACAATAAAAAAGATTAATTCAAAACTTTACATTTAAAAAAAAAATTTTTTATTTGTTTTTAAATAATTAAGCTACTTTATGAGTTTTTAATAAAATTCTCTTGATTTAGAAATTTTATTTTTAACAGCAAAACAACTTTTACTGAAACCTTGAAAGTATTCATTTTGAAGTATCAATTCAAATAATTTCAAGGAATTTTTCTTTAAGAAAAAATTTGTTTGATGGTGGTTGTTACTTTGCTATCTGCGTGCATATTTATCAACTTGCGTCTGAATTTATTAACTTTAATGTGTATAAGCACGTTAGGGAAATGAATGATTTCCGTTAAACGGAAATGAGATGTAATAATGAACAACATTAGCACCAACTCAAGTAGCAAGATTAAAATAGAATTCCCTTTTCTTCTGGCTTCAAAACAAAACAATACATTTTGAAATACAGGATTTATCTTCAAATAAATCATATGGGAATTTTCAAAGATTTTTAAAAATTTATAAGTCATTTAGTGGCATAAAGTAATCACAACAAAACATTCACTTAAATTTCCATAATTTTGTCTTTTAAAATAAGTCTTTTAAATAAGTTTACTTTATACTAAAATAGCAGTTAATAAACCAAAATTTTCTAAAAAATCTTATAATTAATAAAGCGAGTAAAAATATATAATAAAAAAATTAAAATAAATCATAAGACATAAATCATCTCATAGCAGAACTTTGGCAACATCAATACAAAGAATTAATGTTATAATTGAAGATTTAGAATCTTAAGTGATATTCAAGCACATATTACATGTCAAATGGGTTACCTTTAAAAGTGAATAATTTTACCTAAACTGGCAGGAACTATTAAACAATTTTTCAAAATCTTATTTAAAATCAACCTGTTTTGCAATTCCTATTCACATAACGTATGATTAACATGCTAAAATATTTATAATACGATGCCTATCACTTTCATAATTTATTTGCAAATAAATTTTATAAATACATACTGAAAACAATCTAAGAAAGAAAGAAATAATTTTAGAATTAGATTTTTTCAAAAAATTTATGTTTTATATTAGTAAACTGTAAAATTGTAGATTTAGTTGTATTACTAGAGTGAGAAAACAGTTTAGGTTCTAGTATTTAAATGTATTATCAATCAAAAATTCAGTTGCGGATAGAGCGCAAAATTTTTTTTATCATTTTATATAAATATAAAAGCGTAGAGGATAGATAGCACATGGTAATTTTTGGCGAAAAATTTTTTTTCGCACTATCCGCAAAAAAAATCAAATCAAAGCCAAAAAATCAAATCTATTCAACGCATTAAAAATATTGAAAATTCTTTATTTTATTTAAAAGAATTTAAGCTCTTATTTGATTGAAATTTCAAAAACAATTAATTATAAATATTTTATTTTTGATTTATGTTATTTGATTTGTTACTTTTTTTCAAATATTATTTAGTTTTCTAAAATATTTTTTATACAGTAGAAAAATCTATGTATATATATTTTAAATATATGTGTTTTAATGAAAACAAGAGTTGTAATTTAAATTCAGATTCACAACAAAAAATCAAGTCGATGTCTTGAAAACTAAGTAAGTTATGACCAAAGAGGTAACCAGTTCTACTACTGCCTATTTCCGGCCACGTTTTAGTAGAACGGGTTACCTTTTTGGTCATAACTTGCTAAATTTGCTTTTCAATAGCTAAACGTCTTGGCTTTAATTATAAATTTTTTTTATCCTTGTTTCAAAAAACAGCAAGTTATGACCAAAAAGGAAAACATGTTTAAAACATGCCTATTTTGTAAACAAGGCCATTATAAAATTTCACTTTTTATATGAGCATTGTAATCTTTTTTTTTTTTTTTTTTTGACTAGTGAATATGTTCTTATTATTGATTTGTATTCGGTTGTGAAACATAAAACTAAATTCTCTAAACAGCTATTAAAATCTAATGTACATCTTTAATTTACTTACTTGCTAAATCTTATATTACCTGATGGGAAATACAACTTAAAATTTATTAAGTCTACCCCTACATCTAAATTTACACCATACTTATTGAATTAACTACATTATATTTTTAAACATAAATAAATTGTGAATTCATCATAAATTTCAATAATTATTCTATTGGCATAATAAATATACCCAACTTATAACTCGTAAGTACCCTTAACCCGTAATATCATCTCTTAAAGAAACTAACTAACTGTTTCTTTTTCTCCCTTTTTACTTAATTATAATTGCTCCATATTCGAGAGCCAATTATAATTATTTCACTTTCTATAGATTCAAGAGGAGTTTAAACAAATAAAGTTTTTTTTTTATTTTTATTTTATTTTGTACTTTCGCAGTAGAAATACTAATACTGCTGTTTAATATTTATTATAATAGTAATACATAAATTTATTAAAGTATCCAAATCGTCTGACATCGTTTTTTTAAGATGAAATCTATTTAAATTTAATACAAAACATTTTATTATACAAACATCCAAATGAAATCCCGTCTTGTGAAACAGTTTTGCACCATTTCTAAAAAAAATCCAATTAAAATTTAAAAATTTTTTTAAGTTTTCAATTATTTGGAGTGTTTGAAATAAATATCCGTCATTGGTGTGGTGGAATTTCACTAGGAACATTTTTTTTGGAAAATTTTTTGTACCTTTTTAATTAAAAGTCAAAAACGTCTTATTTATTTAAGGGTTATAAGGTTTCACAAATATATTCCCTATAGTGTTTCACATGAGTTTGCATGATTACCTACACCGATTCATAGATGCTTGAATGCACATTCCGTTAAGTCTGCACACGAGGTTGGATCCACTGCTTTTTAGGGCAACGAAAACGTACCGAATTTAGATGTTTGAATGCACCGATTCATAAATTTTTAAAGGAAATAAAACTGTAAACGACAATTTGGCATTGACAAAGATTTAAGCTTCTAAGACACCGATATACTCTTACGTGTATGTTTTTATTTTTTGTTCTCTCCGTACAGTTTTATTATAAACCACTGTTAGTTCAATTAATTTACACTAAAAACTCTTAGAAAAATTTGACAAAATTGTTGCCCAATATGTTTCATATTTTCTGATGCAACAGCTTTTTATTTTAATAAACTTAAAAATGACTAATATGTTGTATGGTAAATGTAGTATTACAATGTTGTGCTGTATTTTATATTTACATTTTTCTTAAATTTAAAATATAAAATTTTAAAGCCACATTGAGCTGTCATTTTTTAAAATTCTATAAGTGCACTTTATTAAAAAATAAGTCAGCAGTAGTTTTAGTATATAAATACATACAAGATGGAGTCTATATCTTGCTAAAATTACTGGTAACTAATAATTTATACCACTTTCAAACATAACATCTCATATATCATGAGATATGTGAATAAATAAAAGCCTTAAAGAAAAATTTTATAAAAATTTTTCTACTTTAAAAATGAAATAAAATAAATAAATTTTTTATTTATCATTTTTTCTTGATTTTAAACTTAAAAATATTTTTTTTATTATAGCAAAACAAAATAGTATTTTATATCAAATAAATATTTTACATTGTAAATTCAATTCAAATTTGCTTAATTAAATTAATGAAAAGTCCTATTGAATTGTATTGATAATTGACTTATAAAGCTAGTAAGACAACAAACACATTTGATATCAAATTGTATAAGACTCTATTATATGTATGTATGTTGGAGCAATAGCAACAAAATTTACAATCATTATACAACAGACAGAAAGCAAATATTCAACATTATTAAAATGCCTTTAGGGTAAAGTCAAGCAAAATGTTTTTAGACCATAACGGTTAGTGTAAAAATAACATAACATAAATATATACAAAATTCATAAGAGAAAGAAGTGAGATAGAGAGAGAGAGAGAGATATCTGTCTCTACAAATGTATAAAAGCACATTTACACATGTAAGGAAATATAAGATTGAAAAATTTGTTAAACATACACAAACTCAGTTACAATTACACAGATATGCAAATAATTACAAATGCAGAAATGGAGTAGATTATTTGAAAATTATTTTGCAAAATCAACAATTTGAAAATTGAAATTTGTTAAACATTATTATGCTTATATGGACATATAAGTATTATGTGTATGTGTGCTTGTGTTTGCATTTATAAACATATCCTCATGAGCAAGAGGATATTGTAAAGAAAAAAGTAAAAGGAAAAGCCTACTTTGATAAAAAAAGGAGGTCACCACACATTACACTCATCAGACCAAACCAGAATTAAAATTGGTCAAAGCCATTATGGATAGGAAAAACCATAAGGCATTTTATGATTGCAATTTTTCTATTCACAGCATACAACGTTTAGCAAAAAATAGTCCCAAGAATACAGTATGGCTACGAGTAAATGATACGTTTTTGTATAATTAAAACCAATACAAACGTATTTGTTATGTTCTGGTTTATTTAAGGGATTGTTGTTTTGGACAATACTAATTAAATATTATCCTGAGTATCTGAAAAATATTTTGCTTTGAATTAATCTTTGATAAGCATTTAATAACTTGAATATTTTGCTATTGTGTTAAAAAATTGCGAGGGATGTAACGGATAAAAGGGAAATATATTTAAACGAGATATACTTAATAAACAAGTTAAATTCGGCTGTGCCGAGTCTTATATACCTTCATTAAGTTAAATATTCATATTTTTTATTTCCTAAATTTATATAATTAATTGAAACATATAGTTTATTAAGCCTGAAATAGTATTATGAAAATTAATTTATATATTGTTGGAACGAAATATCGATATAAAAATAAATTTTTATAATAAAATAGCCATCAAATGAACCTAAAAACAAAAAATTATTTAAGAATAGACAACGAAATGACAAATTTTAATAAAAATAATATTCTTTGAATACCTTTTTTTCGTAATTCAAAAATAAATAATTAAATTCAGTTCAAGAAACTAAAATTAACGAGTTCTAACAAAATCTCCTTTCTGGGAACCTTATTTTATATTACATTATAGTGCTTATAAAATAAAAAGTCTGCAGGCACTCTAAATAAATAAAAAATTAATTTAACATTTTTTAAATCAAACATATTTAATTAAATATTTAATATCGAATAAAAAACTTCAAATTAAAAGCGAAAATCAAAAAATTATTTTGCATTAAGATGTCTTTTACACTCATGTTTATATAAGACCGACTGCTTGGTTGGTGTAGTGTTTGTGTGCACAAACATAAAAAAAGAATAAAAACCTAAAATTTCGGTTTGCTTTTTGATTTTTCTTGGCCATTTTTGGACTGATCGTTTTGATTTTTATCACAAACATTATGATTGTAATTTCTGCTAAAACTGTGTACCACGTTTTTCTGTAAATTTTGTATTTTAGACAAAAAATTACTTCGAAAATGGTTAAAAAATAGAGTTGACCTTTGTTTTTGACTCATAGCTCAGCCATTTATAAACCGATTAGGCCAAATTTGAATAGAAAAAGAAAAATGAAAACAACTGACGGATTCGTATGCTTAACTTTTCTGTACATTGCATAGGGACTTCAGAAAGATGATTTCAACGACTACTCTGACAGACGGACATCACTTTTTCGAAAATTTTCTATAAATTGGGATTTTGTTTAATTTAAAATGGGACACTGCTATTTATAAGGATGTCTTATGTACGGTATAGAAATTACAAACGGAATCACTTATTTACAGTGAAGTGTATAAAAAGAAGCATCTATTACTACCTAAATACTTACTGCTAATCACGAAGCCTTTCGATTCCAGCAATTAACAGCACAGAAGCAACCCGTAAGTAGTGCTCTTTAATTTCATTTAAATTTTATTTCCAACTTTGTGACAAAGCATATCAAAGTAGCAAAAACACGATGGCAATTTTATATCATTCTCAAAAGAGAATGAGCCTGAATCGGTTAAGAAGTCGAATTGTCAAGTTATTCGTAGCTGTAAAATATAGAGATTGAAATACTTAGGAAATGTGAGTATCAGTTACAAATATCTTTGCAAAGCATACAAACAAACGCTTTTTGTTATAAAATATTACACACGCTTGTAATGATGTGTGACTTTCAAGTATGCTTGGGAAGTCTTTTATTATATACTGTGCCACTATAATGGTCTAATTTATATTCATTTTCTAACATGGTAAACAAATCACCCAAGGAATAACATGAGAGTAGTCTCACAATTCTGTTTTGTTAGCAATGACCAAGTGACTTGTTTCCGCTAATAATTCTACTTCCAATTGTTTTTGGGTCTTTATCTTCTGAAAATTTTTTACTTGAAATAAATTTTAAAAAATTTAATAATCGCAAAATATTTTAAGGAATATGAACAACTCTCGCTTGTTTAAGTATCTGCCTATCAGATTTTTAAATTGAATTATAAACTTTTTCTTTTTTTTTGTATTATTGCAAATCTTTTTACTGCTGCCAACTTTTATGACTTTTGGGGTTAATTTGTAAGAATATTTGTACATTTCTATAGTACATTGTGTAAGAATGTTTAATGTCTGCTTATTGTATGTCTTAGGCTCTGTTTTGTCTATCAGATTATGTTTAATGCTTTGGGTTAGTTGTTAGTTTATTATTATATTTTGTTTGCTGTCTATTTGTTGGTCATTTGATAGACATTTTATGGATTTTTAGATACTGATTGAATGTTTTGATTAGTAAAATTAGGCATAAAATGAATAAAGAAAAAACAGAACTACAATATGAAAAGAAGTATGTATGTACATAGTATATTATAAAAGACAATTGCTTTGAAAAGCAAAAGTGCTTGAAAAATGTTAAAGAAAATTAAAGCTTTACTGTGCTGTAATAAGAATTTTCTTTAACAAAACTCAGTAATCAATTGCATGTAATGGAGTCTCTTCTTCTGTGTATGATTTTTGATGCAGTTGAAATTTTTGGTAAAAGGTTTAGCAGTTTTAATTGAATGTAACATCCATAGGTAAAAGGATTAATGTTTAAGTGTAACAGAAGACTTTTTTTGGTATAGAAATTTGGTTGGAACTTGCAATTTTTTGTTTGTTATTTAAGCGTGTCTTGTAGATTTTTTAAATCACATTTTTATTCTTTGCTAAATTTTTTTTTTTTTTATAAATTATTAAAATTATTTTTTTTAATTTTTAAATCAACCAAAAATTTAAAAAAATTTGTTTTTAAAAAGTTAAACAAATTAAAACAATATTTTCAATTACAAACTTATGTGCACATGTAGAAAAAAGCAAACAAACAATTTAATCTGGCCATCCAAAAAAAAAAAATTAATGCTGCATAAACTAAACGAAAATACCAGCGTTATTTTTTTCCTAAGCAACCACGCAATAAATGACAGTTTCCTGTGAATTCTCAAATCCCTTAGATAAATAAACTCCTACCATGAACAAAAAAAATTAAAAAAAAAAAAACATTTCACAGACAAAAACCTCAAAACAATAAGACCACAACCCAGCAAAAATAACAAAAAGGAAAAACGTGACACACAAACATACGCGCCAATAATATCAAATGCAAAGTCGTATTAAGCTTTTAGAAAAAAAAATATTCCCCAAAATCAACTGACCATTTCATTGAAATTCCGTTTTTTTTTCTTTGCTTCTACAAAATAAAAACTAAAAAAGTAGTTTAAATAAATGTGTCTGTTTTACGTTTTAGTAAAATTTTTACCAAAAAACAGTTCGGCATTCATTCATTCTCTGGTCGTATATAATAATTTTTTCTTTGAGAGAACAAAACACACACAGACAAAAATATTTAAACAGTCATCTGAATTTCATTTTAATCCTGTAGAAATTTAAATAAATGTTCCATCATCAAGTTTTAAAGGGTGTGCTATACTGCTTAAGAATACAAAAATCTCCTCAACAACCAGCACTATGGGAAAACTGTATGAGAAAAATTAAAATAGTTTATACAAATTTTTAATTAAAGGTCATCAATAAAATTTTCAAAATTTCGTTTTGAACCCCCAAATCGCCAAGGCATCGGAATAATGAAAGTATTTAAGCCTCTTTGCTACAGCATTGAGAAGGTTCTATAAACCTTAGCCCAATACGTTCGTTGGGCTGATCACAAGTTATTTATCGAAAAATCTCTATGTTGAAGCCAGAAGAGCCCGGAACTCAAAAAGAAGGTAAAAGCTTCTTTGAAAGTCAATCCCAACCTGTCGAGTATTCAAAATACTAACCACCATATTCATGAAACACATTTTGTTTAACTCACAGCTTATTTAACAAATTTCGTATAAAAATTTTAGGTATTAAACAAAAATTGTTTTCACGATTAAGGCTGAAACCGTTTATTTTAAAATTCAAATTTACAATCGCTAAGCAACAAGCAACAAGAACTTTGAATAACCATAAAATGTTTTAAGGTGTAAAAATCATCAGTATTTATTTTGTACAATAAAGGTCATGGTAGATCAAAACTGGCCACAAACATCAATTTTTTTTTATAGGGAAGCAGCATTCCTGATTACATATTCTTAAGAACAATTATCTCTATTACGAGTGAGATTAGTATTTCGTCCCATTGTTTTTCATTTTTGGCCATTTTTATCTGTGGATTATATATAATTTAAACAAATTTTGCCTCTGCTAAACTAAAATACACTTGGCGTTGTTCAACATTAATGCTGATGAATGTCATTTTGCTTAAATTATAAGCAATTTGCATTGCTAACAAATTTTTGTTGCTTTTTTTCTACAATGATAGTGACGTTCTCTTAGTTTTATTTTTGTCATTTAGCATAGCAAATGTTTGTCTTTTTGTATTATTTTGATTTTGTTTTTATTTCTTTCATATTGTTAACCAGAAGCATAGCAGAATGCTGAGCTACTAATGTGAGGTAATTTTTCACGTTATACTAAAGCTCATTACCAATTGTATGATTACAATTTATATTCTTGTTATCCTTTTGTTGTCCTAGAGTGTTTAAGCAAAAAAAATTTTTTTACTTATTATTTGAATAACCGTTTAGATTTATTTCAACATGAAAAATTATAAATGATTTAAAGGAATTTATTTTTGAATATCAGCTGAAGCAAAAGACTTAAAATGATTTCTGAAGAAGCTTTAGTTTTACATTCCATATATAGTTGTTTTTACTCAAAGAAATATGTGCAGACGCAGGTCAACTCACCCCAAATAATGAAAAAGTCACATTTTTTACCAGCTAATTAAATTTCATTTATAAAAAAAATATCATACACATAGAAAAACAACTTCGGTTGAGAGAATTAAATTTGTTTCCCATTGAAAACTCTGTTGTGTTCATCAAATTTTATTGGTTTTTTTAACCACACAAAATCGAGAAGGTTCTTGGCTTCTCTACAGAAAACACCCAGGGTGTAGGCACACACAGAAAACAACTTCGGCTGTGAGAACTAAATTTGTTTCCAATCAAAAATTTAGTTGTAATAATAAATTTTTTTTTAGTTGTAGTATCCATAATTAGATAATATAGAACAAAATTTAGTTCTCCTAACAATATTTTGAGCTATAAGACCGATTTGCTATTGTTACAATAAAAAAATTTGACAGTTACAACTGAATTTTTAATTGGAAACAAATTTAATTCTCTCAACCGAAGTTCTTGTAATCGATTTTATAGACTATTTGGTAAACAACTCTCCAATCTACGAGGATTCAATAAAATATTCCAAAATTTACTAAAATAATATTTCGAGTTTTAAGACCGATTTTCTGTTGTCAAATTTAAAAAATTCAACTAACGCAACTGAATTTTTGATACGTAACAAATTTAGTTCTCATAACCGAAGTTGTTTTCTCTGTGTAAAGTGGTTGACACACATATCAAATTTCTGTGCGTAACAACAAATTAAACCAGTTTTGATTATCATCAAAGTCAACGTGTACATGTGACTTTCATTTTTTTTAAAAGCACACTAATGCATGATTGATGTTGAAATTTGATGTGTATATCAGCCACTTAAGAATTATATCTTAGCAATTAATACTATTATGAGCTTAAATTACGCATTTTGGAATAGTTTACACTACAGGGCAATTTCGTTAAGCAGAAAAAGTTATACCCACTTTTAGGGATGTTTAAAGTTGTGTATGTGTGAGCTTGCTTTGAGAGTACGTGCATACTAAAAAAATTCAAAACCATTTGTGCAGACCTCTTCTTTCAATTATTGTCTGTTTAAAAAGATGGCACCTGCGACTACTAAAACTACTTACACATACACATTTCCCTTAGAATTATGCTTTAAAAACTATATATTGTAAATTAACCAGAAAACAAATTATTTTATAAGAAAAAACTTCCGTTCATATTAAGCAAAGCCAACAACAAAGTCCCTAAGTAAAACAAATTCCAATTTCAAGTCAAAGACAAAAAAAAAAATAAAACTTCAACTTCAAACAAACAAAAAAGTAGTTAACATATACAAATATGTTAAATATGATATGTGACATCCAGCTATGAATACTAATACGTGATAAAATGCATACAAAATAGAAAGAACTTTGTGCTAAAGACAATATCCAATATACAATTGTGTATTCATAAATGACCAAATATAACTGACTTAACCGCATTAAAACTGGCAAAGAATGTACAAATATTAGGAAAAAAGGAAAACAAAACTAGAAGAGACTACAACAAGGGAGGTCAATTTCAATTTATTTAGAATTTATAATCACGCAACACTTACAGCATTTCAATGAATTTTTTTCAAATGAGTTTGCACAAAAACTTGGCAAAACCTAGACAGCCAAGTTTTAAATGAGACTACAAAAAACCACAAACACCCAAATAAAAAAGGGAGGATTTACCAAAAAAAAGGGACATTATATCATTTAAGCTAATAAAAATAGAAAACAAACACATGAATAAAATTTATATGTTAAAATGGGAATAAAATCATTAAAATGGAGTATATACACTAAGAAAGAATTTAAAAAAAACTAAATTTATAAAAATTTTAAAGATTTTGTTTGTTAAAAAAGTGTGTAGAATATTAAAAGTTAGAATGTAAAATTATCACACCAAACAGCAAGAAAATTTTAATTTAAAAAAATTGTATGGTTTAAATCTTTTATAATTTCTTGTAGAATTTCATGACAAGAAATTGCTGTAGAATATTTTAACCATTTAAATCTTCAACTTTAATTTGGAGTCCTATTAATTGAAAAGTTAGAGGGTTGAAAGGTTCCACATAAGGGACATTTTGTGGAAAGATTTAAGCTTTAAGAAAAATTTCTACTTGTTTAATGCAAACGTGGAAATATTCAGCAAATGTGTATTTATGTGATCTTGCTGGAATGTTTAAAAAAATATTTCGAAGTTTTTTAAAAACCCATTAGAAATTTTTTATTCCGGTTTTAATATTAAAATTTTTTTTATTCTTCAAAATTTATTTCTTTATCAAAAAAAGAAGAGAAAGATTTATGTGAATTGCAATTTTCTATTAGAAAATCTACTCCAAAAAAATTTGAATTTTAATTAGCATTAGGCCATAATCATAGTCAAATTAAGAGCTGACTTTTGTTCATAAAAATTTTATAAACTTTGAATCATTTTTAAAAAGATATTAACTTAAGTGTGATTATGATTACGGTATATTATTTTTTATTTTATTTGTTTTCACACCTACTAAAGGTATTATTAAACCAAATATAAGCAAATTCTACGACCTCGGTTGTTTTCGCTGTCCGCTTCACATGACAAAAATTTTTTCAATATTTCATATACCTAGAAGGCGTAATTCAATTAACAACTAAAATTTAAATAAAGAAAAACTTAAACTTAATTTTAATATAGGGCTAGATATAAACTTTCAACACTTATACACTATTTTGGTCACCTCTATCATAAATAGTGAATTTGCTATTTTGAAAAAAAAAATTAAATTTTTGTTACAGTGTAATTTGTAAAATAATTCACAGAATCCATGAAATAATTATAATAAATAAAGTTGTTTCATTATATTTTTAAAACAAAATTCTTTCACTGCAAAAATAATTACAAAAATTTTAATTTTTAACTGTAGGACAATTTCTTTTGAAAATTGAATTTTATTACTTATGAAACATGTGGAACTGTTACCTAACCTGATAATAAAAAATAATGTCCACAACTAAATGTTATTAAAGCAAACAAATAAATTCCTATTAAATATATTATTCCATAGTCCGCCCCCATTTTTTTTTTAAATAATTATAGAAACTTAAGCCCTAAAAAATTTTGGGTCCTCGTCATAAATTAAACACTAGATATACATTATTTGGTTCAGTATAAGTTATGAACCCTTACAAGTTTTTTTAAAATTAAAAGAAAAGACCATCATATAAGTTGCTCACACTGTTTGTAACTTACATATTGATGTGCTAGCAAGGACAAATCATTTAAGTCGATTTAAGTAAATATTGGCCTGCTGACTCAATAGCTGTATTATTCTGATTTGCCGATGTTAGTTTGATATTGGCAGGAATTGAAATAATTGAAATAATAAATTGTAGTTTTCTACAATGACAAAATATATTTTAAGCCGTTTTTGCATATTGACACCAAAAAAATATAAATTTAAAAAACTTTATATTACAAAATATTAACACTAGTGAATATATTCGGGCTTGAATATATTTAAAATTTAGGATTTTCTACGTATAAAATGAGGTTGATGATGGCAATTTGAATTTTGTGGTTTTCACAGGTTTTTATTTAAAGTCCTTCAATTTTAATTTCGGCCATTCTTTATTTATTTCTTTTAGGTAAGCAATTTAATTTTATAATTTATTTAGATATTTTAAGGGTTTTAGATTTTAAGTATATTCTACTTCAATTTTACATTTTAATTAATTTAATTTAATTTAAGTATAAGTTGAGAAAAATTTTAAAAATCACGTAAATGAGAGAGCTAGTTAATGAAATGGTGTGTTGCTCACTTAATGGTTAGTAGGTATTTCATTAAAAAAGAGAGGTGAATTACTCATTTTAATGCAATGTGAGCAATAAATTTTAGCAATAATTTGGCGATTTTCTCAATTTAAAATAAAATTAATTTAATCTTTTGTTACTAGAAGGTTAAAGTGAGCCACTGCTTATTGTTATTTTCAAATAAATTTATAAAATTCTCTTCGGCAAAAACGGTATCAATAATTCCCAAAAATCACATAATGTGACTAATACAAAATACACTTTTGCAAAACCAAAGTAGAACTTATCACCGAAAAAATGCCACAGAGTTTACAAGTACACAAAAGCACTAATTACTTTTTTATGTTTAAAAAAAGTGTAAATAAAATTATTAATAAAAAATATTTAAAAATGAAAAATCATTATAAAATCAAAACCAAAGACTTTTATAAAAAATATACATTCATTTAAGTTAAATACTACACCCAGAGAAAAAATTACAACATTCCTTGGCAAAATGACCACAAACGGTGTCAATGGTGTATCAATCACGTTTGTGCTCACTATGACAACACATGGTGTCATTTTAACAATTAATTATAGATGCATTGACAACGGATGGTGTCAAATCGACACCATACTGGTGGTGAAATGACACTACCATCTGCCGAAGTGATAGATACCGTACTATTGTTGCAATGAAAACATGCGTTATCAATTTGATAATGTTTGTTAATAAGTTACATATTTGAAAACATATTGTTATAAATTAAACAACGTTCGCTAATAAGTTGTCAAAAAAGTAAAATCGTAGATTTTTCTAAGTTGACAACCAACCTTTGCTAAAAAATTTAAAGCACTCATTGTCAATAAAATTGGGAATAGGATGGTGTCAAAATGACATCGCCATTTTTGGCTCAGTGTAGTGTTTACTTTTCGGACTAGTACCTTATTACTCAGCAATTGAGCAGTTGAAGTTTTAAGCTTCAGGCTTGAATAAGTGATTGTTTTTTTTTTATTCACACTTAAGACTGTGTTACATTCACTTTTATTTCATGTAATTTAATTTTTTTGTCATTTTCATACCAGCTGAAGTGTTGAAGATATTCGGCATTGCGGTATACACTTCTCTTATATGTTTAAGCTTCGAAACCTTTTTTGCTTAATTTTATGTATATTTTTCTCACACAAAAATCAGTATTTGGGTGTCTTTATGCCAATACTATCACACAGATGTGCACACATGCAAATAAACAAAAGTCTGATTAATTTTTTTTTTTTTACCATTTTCTATTTGAATGAGGGAGTTTGTTTGTATTTTTACTTTGGCCCGGTCAACCAAGTGCGAATAATATGTCTCCATCAGATAAATTTGGTGATGAACTATGATGTTTAATGCTCAATGCATGTATTCTGTTCAATGTTTGTGCGAGTGTATTTGGCAGTTTTATGTATTTTTGATA
Source organism: Thelaira solivaga (assembly GCA_947397855.1). Classification (NCBI taxonomy): domain Eukaryota; kingdom Metazoa; phylum Arthropoda; class Insecta; order Diptera; family Tachinidae; genus Thelaira; species Thelaira solivaga. Next base: position 14,596,025 of record OX377611.1, on the reverse strand, counting down.
CTTTCATTGAAAGAAATGTAAAACAGACCTTAAGCTATAATACAATCTTTCTAACGTTGTCAGAAGCCTTCATAGCTATTTATGTATGTATGTAATGTAGTTATGTATTCAATGTCTGTGTTAGGCTTAATGGCTAAATTTTGACATTATGGCTTGTTAGTGAATTTTTATTGAAAAAATAAAAAAATATAACAAAGAAGGTTAATTTATTTAAAGCTGAGTATTTAGATTATTTTTCTTAGATTTTCAATTTATGATATTGAATAAATTTTTCATTTTATTACTGTTTTTTGCATAATAGAATTTTAAAAGAGTGATAAAAAAATTGTTTTCCTATAATGAAGTTAAGTAGTTAAAAGTTCAATAATGGTAACTTAGAAGTAATTGAAAAAAAGCAAGTAAAAACTGTAAAAATTTATAAGATTTAAATTATAACAAATATATTGCTTAACCCATTAAGTAAAAAATTTTTTCTCTGCATTTTTTGTAAGATGATATTTTACAAAGACTACAAAATGTTTCCTTGGGACTATAAAATAAAAAAAATAAAAATTAGCAAATTTTAAAACTCGGCAGAACTTCTTTTTTTTTAGAAAAAAATGGCAAAAATAAAAATAAATAGTAAATTATAGCTTTGATATTCAGCAGTAAAGCAATTAGTAAATTACTATCATTTTCCATGAATTAATCAATAAAATATGTGTGTTCCCAAAAGAGAACATTGGTACCGAATGGGCTAAGATTTTTTTTTTTTTTTATCAGATTATGATTTCTTTCGTTTTACAGTTTGAATACAAATATTTTATGTGGAACTGAAAATTTGTTGTGCTCCATTTGCGTATTAAAAAAAAATATTTTTTGCTTTATTTTTGGTGCAAAATTTTTGCTATATTAAAGAAAAGAAATAATGTAATATATTTTTTTAATTCCTTTCGAAATACAGAGCAGCACTGTATAACTTATTTTCCATACAATATTAAAATGCACAACTGCTAAGCCATTGCAGCAAATTAACTAGTCTTGAGTTGGTTTAGGAAGAAAGGCTTCATAGAAGCTACAACAATATTATTGCCAAATTTTAGTTATTCACATCAACATTCTGAATAATCGGTCAAATTCATAAAACAATTATTTTAGCTTTATGAAGATCTAGTAAATAAACTTTACATAGAAAATTGACTTCAAATATCAAGCTTTTGTTGTGACATTAAGTTAAAAATATCGTTAAGTTACATATCGAAAAGTTTGTACTTAACCGGTTATTTGCCCCACAAAATCCTAATTTTAACTACCGAAAGTTGTAAAAACGAGCCTTAATGATTTTATTTATTAAAATTTACAAACTTGTAATAAACTGCAATGAGCTAAAATCTATTAATCATATTTTACTAACAAATTTTGTAACAAAACAAACATCAATATATTTCAACCATTTCTAAAATCAAGTAAGAAAACTTTATTCTTCAATAAAGTTTATCTTTAATTGTGAGTAAAAATGCAAGTAAAAAAAAATTTTTTTTTTTAACTCTAAAAACTTTACAACGATAAACTTTCAATATTTGTCAAAACTTGTTAAATGTGTATGGGTTTTGTGTGTGCTTGTTCCTGTAAAATTTGACTGGCAAAAACAAATGTTGCATACTTCTGGGGATTTAATAATTTATTTTTGTGAGACGTAATGACAGGATACATGGTTGCAACTGTCAAAAGAATTTTAACATAACTTTTTGATATGTTTTTATTTTTACTGGTAAATGCACACCTACCCACATGCATACAGGTATTTACAATACTTACACATTTATGCTACATATTTAAACGATATAACTTTATTTTAAGATTTATTATCAACATATTGTATTTTTCTTATTGACTCATAATTTGCAAGTTAATTTTCAACTTTACTTTTATTTTTAAAGATTGAAATATCTGTGCAAATAAGCGAAAACCGCTAAAGTCGAGTTAAGTAAAAATTAATTTTTTTAAGCAATTAACTCAATAACTTTATTAACAAAATGGAAATGAAAACAATACCGTTTAGTAGAATCGCAATGATTTATTTTAGAAAAAAAGTTTAACTTGCAGTGCTGTTAAATGACTTAATAAAACATAAGCGGTTTTCCATATTACCACAGCTATAATTAATAAGGGAAAAATATTTTTTTATATTAAAAACAGAAGTCCCTAATTCAACTGTAAATGAAACTATAGTAAATTGCTGCTACATAAAAAGCACATTTACATCATTAATGAAAATCTATAATAAATTATTAATCATTATATTTACTTGTTTAAGTTATTCGTAAATTAATTTCCAGAAAATTAAGAAAATAAAGTAGTTTGAATATGTTTCCCCCGAACCCTCCTTTAGCCTTTGATCAATAATTGTTGGTATCTTCATGTAGATTTTTTTTAAAAGTAATTAAAGTAAATAAGCTAAGAAAAATTTTATTACATTTGGTATAAAGTCAAAACTAAAAGTTTTTTTTTTATTCAGTTGTATTTCTATTTTGAGGATTTTTCTAACCTGTTAGGCCTCAATTGTGTTTATATATAAAAATAAAAGACAATTTTTTTATTTCATATTGCCTCAGTATTTTGTTAGTTTTATATTAACTCTTTCACATGATCTGGTCTATTTAATTGACAGTTTTATGTATTTTTGATACTTTCATTTAAAAAATATGTAAAACAGACCTTTAGCTATAATTCAATCTTTCTAAGGTTGTCAGAAGACTTCATAGCTTTTTATGTATGTAATGTAGGTATATATTCAATGTCTGTCTTAGGTTTAATGGCTAAATTTTGACATTATGGCTTGTTAGTGAATTTTTATTAAAAAATAAAAAAATATATAATAAAAATAATGCATGATGAACTTATTTTTGTTCTACTGAAACTATAGCAAAGGCATCACTTTCTGCAGTTTAAAATTTTACGTAATTTAGAAGCAGAATGTTTTTTTGAGAATAGAAAACATTATAAGATACCAACCATAGTGCTCTGTAAAACATTTCGTTATGGGTTTGGGGTCACACTTATAGAGTGAGAGCACCTTTGTGAATGTACTCTGCAATAGTATGATCAAAATTGCCTTGATCTTTCAGTTAATAACAAATATTGTTAGAGAAAAAAAATTTTGATTAAATTCATTTTTATTAATTTTTTTAATATTTTAATTTTAAATATATTTTATTTTTTAATACAGATAAATATGCAATATTAAAACTAGTTTTAGATATATATTTATTATTAAAAAAAAAATGCCATCACATACACATTATCAGTATATGCAAACATTTATTAAAATTTCCATGTTTATCTCAAATTAGATTTTGCTTTTGCTGCTTGCAAGTTTGTACACAGAAAAACTTTTCAAAACACAAGAGAAAAAAAATTATAACTCTTATTAGCTGGTGCATAGGTTTTTTTCTTTTGGGATTTAAATGAGAATGAACACATAAAAACATGTAGTAACTATTTACATATACATACATATCCATTTCTGTTGGCTTATACTATATAGTTCTGTAAGTGTGTGTACATGTGTTTTTTGTACTAAGTACCCGGTTGAATTGCAAAAAGTTATATATACAAAATAATTCAACTACATTTACTTAATTATATTAATAAACCACAAATTAAATTATACACAAATAAAGATACACACGTTTTACATAAAAACTAAGGTAAATATTTGCCTTCATATAAACAGTTAAAAGAGAAATTCATATTATTACTACAGTATATCAGCATAAAACTAGCCATAAACCAAAAGCAAAAAAAAGGAAATGAAAATAAAATAGATACACTTAAAGAAAAAAATTATATTATAATAGATAAATATTAAAAAGTTTGTGGTGCAGTAGAGCAGTTAAACATGACAAAAACTCTTAAAATTGCTTGCAATACTATGATTTTATTTCTCTTATTTTATTTTTCTTTATTTCTTAAATTTTTAAAGTGTATATTTTTTACAACATCAATGTGGTGTGAATGTAGTTTAAATTCATTTTAGCAAAAACGGAGAAATGTCTATTTATTATACAGAAAATAAACTGCAACAGATTTCCTAGCTAAATATTAAATTATTGAAATATTTTTTTTACAGATACTCCCTAGAGCAACATGTTTCTACACCAAATAAAGTAAATATTTATATGAGACACTAGTTCCTGCCAATTTTTTGAACCACAGCAATTGAAAACCATTTTCAAAGTATTTTGAAACTCCGATTGCGTATCTGCATATTATTTGAAAACCCCTGATAAGGAGATACAGATCCACTAAACCAGTGTCTGGGGCTAAAATCAATCTATCTACATTTTCAAAAAATAATATCAATTGTCAAAAAATTAATAAAAAACATTTCCATAAATAATACGGACATGTGCGGTATAATAATGATAGATAGAAAAAATTAGCATACAAATAGACAAAAAATATTATACGTAAAATAAAATTGTTAAGGAAATAAAGAAAATATTAATCTTTATTTGTGCTTAATTCCAGAAATTGTGTTGGTTTTAAAATTTATTCTTTTACCCATGATATTCTCATGAGTTATTCATTCAGTACAATAAGTACTGAAGGGGATACCATTTTATCAGACGCTACTCTGAATCGTTTCTTGCAAACATTAGAACCTTTATATTGTAAAAGCAATTGACTAAATAAGAATTATTAATCAATAGTTACAAAAAGATTCATATATTCAAACAAAAAACTCAGTAAGCAGTGAACCGAATAAATAAATAAATTTCCCAATGAATGAATAACTCATGAGAATATCATGACTAAAAGAATAAATTTTAAAACCAACACAATTTCTGGAATTAAGCACAAATAAAGATTAATATTTTGTTAAACTTTTAAATTCCAAATAGAAATTATTACATATGGAAATAAAGAAATTTATTTTTATAATATATAAAAAAATTTATTTAAAAAATTTTTTTTTTACAGAGATTTGCGAAATCCGATTGCGTTAACACAACTAATAAACAGCTGACATAGAGAAACTTTGCACCTAAAATAAAATAGAAATTAATTTTTGCTTCAAAAGTGCCCAATAATACATTTTTATGAAGAATATCTTGACGGAGAAAATGTTGATTCTCCTTTTTCATATAAATGCAAATTAAATAATTTAATTAATTGTACAAACAAGTAGTTGATACAGTTGTAAAAAAGGGCATATTCACACCCTCACTTTGAATTAAGTTCAAAGCATTTACCATTTTAGCGTCTTTTATATGCAACATGTTAAGAACAGAACGTAATATTGATTTTAACTATTTAATGTTTTTGACAATAGAACGCAAGCATTCTTGGATGGTAGAACATATGCAACACTTTTATTAGAAAAGAAAACGCCATTATTCTACCAGTATAAGATAAGAAATATTATATTATAATGCAGAAAATATATTTTTTGACTGTACAGCCTTAGCATCTCGCATTGCAATATTTCTGTAAGGCAATACGCAATATTATGTGCAATTTTCATACAAAATTTCCAGACGAGTTGATAGCTTGTGTTTAAAAATAGCACATTAATCTCTAAAGCAATTTATTATAATTGTTTAAATATTTTTTATTTCTTTGGGTTTATTATTTATCAATTTTTGATATAAATACAATTTAATAGTTTTCTTTACATTCTTTCCCTACACAAATGCACATGTTGCTGTTTTCATAGAATAAAAGGATATCAATACAAGCATAACATAACAAGAACAGTTATATCGACCGTAATTTTCATTGGCAGACATAAAGAAATGACAAATAGATGGCGCAACTCATAACAATTTTGTTAACATATTTAACTGATAAGACTGTTTAAAAATGTTTAATGTTAAATATTGGGCAGGATGGGTTTTTGAATTAAATTTTAATAAGAATTTCATTAATTTTTTTATAAATTTGTTTTGTAATATATAATAATTAGAATTTTAATGGAATTAATAACAAAATCAAGTCATTAAATTTTTTTGTATTACAAATTTAATTTTTTTTTTGTGGAATGTTTGTCAAAATATTTTTTTTATATAAATAAATCATTTCCGCAATAGGCTTGCAGTTTTTGTAATTAAATCAATTGAATATACAATTTTCGTAATTAAAATCAATTTTTATTTATTTTTTTGTAACTGATTAATTATTAAAAAAATAGTTTTGTTATATATTTCCATTTTTTATTTGTTGCAAAATTAAAGCTGCAATTAAAGGTGTAGCTTATACAATATAATATTTAGTATTTGATTAAAATTATTTTACACAGAACTTAAACCTTGTGTTTTTACTAAACACAAATTCATTCAGTGTGTAAACAGTAGCAGAATAATATTTTATTGTGATGTTAAAGTTCAAGTGTTTGTATATATATGGCTGTACTTCTAAGCAAATAACGGGTGGCTCATTTATTATACTCTTTGCTCATATAAATAGTAAATAGCTGCAAAATATATCTTATCTAAAGGTGGTGGTGCGCTTATAGCCCATAATGATAAATAGTAAATAAAATAAATGAATAAATCACAATATAATTCTTTGCAATTGTTTATAAATAAAGAAAATAAAAACAAATTATCTGGCTCAATATCTCGCAAGTTCTATTGAAATTTTTTAACTGTTCTATCGAAAAAGACTAAGGCTGGTATTCAAAGAGACAATAACGACTTCAAGCATAAATTATGACAAATTTTTCATACAAATTTGTCACGATATCCATTTCAAGTCTACTTTAATTGTCTTTGAAAACAAGCATAAACATGCAATCCATTTTATTTCATATTGAATGTGATAGAGAGAAGCTTTAAAGATTTTAATTAAAAAATTTTTCATTTTGATTAAATTTGTAATTGAATCAATAAATTTTTATAATTTTTTTGTTCAATTAAAAACTTTTTATTTTTATGTATTTGTTGCATTTATAATTTAAATATTTTATTTTTTCACCTCCACACTGCTGTTAAAATCAGACTAGGGAAGGAACTATGACTGTGATCACGAGTTGAGTTTACAATCATAAAATAAAAATTCATCTTCGCAAGTTTAAAAATAAAACTCGAGAGCAGTGTTGAAAAATAGTAATCACTTGAAAAGTGGACGTAAAAGTAGACGTGCTTAGTAAAGAATTATGTGGCTAATTCTATGGGCTATACTAAAATTTAAAAATCTGTTAAAAAGTAGTAATTATGTGGTAAGATTTTTATGCTATTATATAAAAATATATAACAAATTTTATAAAAATTTCTTAAAAATAAGTAAAAGATTTAAAATAATATTAATTGTTAAAATAATTTGTTTAATTTTAAATAAAAGCAATGTTGTTAATGTTTTTGCTTTTTAGGTTTTTGAAACAGGAAAAAAAATTTTTATAAAAAATTACAATTCATTTTAAAATTTTTAAAATTTTAAATTTTTAACAACATAAGTTGTAATTTATTATATTAATTTATATTCCTGGAGCAGATAATAAAGGAAAGTCGAAAAAGAAAAATAAAAACACTTTTAACTAAAGATATTCTCCCTTATCCAAAAAAATTAACGCAACGTTATCGAAATCTACTTAAATTTTTTTTTTGGATAAGAGCAATTGAGTTTAAAAAATAGTATTTAATTTATGAAGATCCAATATTTATTAATAACATTTGTTAAATCACCCGTTATATCAATTTCAATAACAAGATATTGCATCTTAATAATAGCTGATATCTATAAAAGCAGATTTACTTTTAAGAAAACCGGTATTCATTAACTAGCATCGATCAAAAGAACGCTGCAGTGTATTACAATAAATTTTAAAAAATGAAAAGGTGTTTACTAACAAAAAAAATTAAACTAATTTAAATGAAATAAATAAATATTTAACTTTTCATCTACAAAAATTAACGTTAAAGTCTACTTTAATATTAAGTTATTTAATAGGGCTAAAGTGTAATAAAATTAAAAGGAGCAAAATTAAAGAAAAGAAAAGAATATATTAAAAAGATATAAAAAACGATTTATAAAATAAAAAAAAAAGAAACTAGAAGTGGAATTAAATATATAAAAAAATTAAATAGAAAAAAGCATTTGATATGTATGACACTAAAACACCATGGAATAAATTATAAAAAAAAAAAGAAAAAAATTAATGAAATTAACATGGTTCAGTATTACATTTCATTCCTCTAGCGGTGACTCTGTGACAATTATGTATCAATTAGTGAATACTCATTCAAGTCTCGTAACGAATTCTGTTCAAACTAGAAGCCAATATTTTTAAGTCGTTTGCGCTGTCAACATTTTATTCTAAATAATTTATAAAATAATCTGTTTGGTTTTCGTTTAGGCGTTCTTCTCTTGAATATTTTTCCAGTTTTTCCTTTCACGAATGAATTTCAAATGTAAATCTCTTTTTCAAATGAAAAACTTTTAGCAGTTGTTTTTACTATTACAAAAAAAAAAAAATTCAGCAGTGTTGTGCTGTTATTGATTAATTTTTTCTTATGAAAAAATTTTAACAATTCTTTTCACTTTTTCCCTGAAAAAGAATCAAAAGTTCTATGAAAATGTAAAAAAACTTTTCATTTCGCTTTAATTTGCTGACATAAAATCAAAAGAATTTCTACAACGTTGTAAAACTACAAAAGAAAAGCAAGTAGCAAGTCTGTCATGTTTTTGTTGCTATCGCTATACGGTATCAACTTTTAGTTTTGATTTAATATAAGGAGCTAAAATGGACTAACCGCAGTTGTTTAAATTAAAAAAAAAAAATAATCACTCATTTATTTGTACTTTTTATTTTTTAATTAAAATGGCTATTTTAGTAAGCTTGAGGCCGTATTTTTAAATTTTAATTTATAATTATATCCTGAAGAAGCTACGCAGACCTCAAGCTTAATAAAATAGCCATTTTATAAATCACTCATTATAAATAGTTAAAATTTGCCACATATATACAATAATTGTAATATAGCAAAACTATTTATCTTTTAAAATTTTAGTTTTTGCTAAATTTGCTAAAAAAAATTTTTTTTCTTCACTCTATTTTTAGTTTAGTTTACTTTTTAGCAGGCCTGAGCTTATTACAAGTAACTCTAGGACAAGTTTTAGAAGCAGGAACTTGTAATAAAAATGTAAAAACAATGGGAAATTTTGAGCCCTCCAAGGTAAATAAAGTTATTGTCAAATTTATGATAAAGAAAAATTGATTAAATAAAAGTTTATTTAGCAAAATTTCAACAGAGTTATAATAAATTTACAGCGAAAATTTTTTTTAATCTGTAATATAAACAAAAAAGCCGTTAAAATTAAGCTCAAATTATTTTTTAAATACCCTTCGAAAGTTTTTCTTTAAAATATAAATCTTTTCTTTAAAATATAAACTTCGAAAGTTTTTCTTTAAAATATAAATCTTTTCTTTAAAATATAAACTTCAAAAGTTTTTCTTTAAAATATAAATCTTCATTTTGTACAATATTTATATTGAATTATGTTTGTTCTGTTATTTTAGTATATGGGAATTTGGTATGAAAATGAAAAATACCCTTTCATATTTGAAGTGGGCGGTAAATGTATTCAGGCTCAATACCAGCTTTTAGATAGTGGTGAAATAAGTGTTGTTAACTGTAACATAAATCAGCTGTAAGATTGTTACTTTACTAAAACTTTTTTATGAATTTACATTAAATTACAATTTTTAATAATTTCAGTACGGCTCAAAATAACAGCATAAAAGGAACAGCGAGAATTATAGAAAATGCTAAGCTAAAGGTTAAGTTTGACAATATGCCAAGTAAGTGTCTTTAAAGAAAGTAGTTTTATATAGAAATCGCCAATTATTAACTTGTTTTTTCAAGTATTTGTTTTTTTAAAGCTGCAACCTTTTACAAATGAAAATAAAATAAAATAAATTTATATACCAGTTTAAGGAATTTTCACTTAACTAATAAATTTAAAATATAAAAAGTTTTTAAATTATTTCTTTTTTATAATTATGATATTATTAAGTTATTCATTAAACAATCTACTTGAATGAAAAAGGTTTATTAGAGCTCTGTTTGTTATTTTCTTTGTTAACTTTGAAAGCCCTAATCTGAGTGTAAAAGCCTTATGTGCTGCTTTTATAACACAAGTGATGAACTCGTCTGGAAGCTTTACATGAAAATCACTCAAAATATTGAGTGTTTTTCATACAAATTTTGTATTTGTGTTATAAAATTAGCACATTAATTTCTGTTTTTTATAATTTATTAGTCTTTAATAGAATCGACAAAAAATCCTTTCTTTTCTGACATTTAATACAGTCAATAAAACAAGTAAAGGTTCTCCATTAAAAAAATAAAATTATTGAATTGAAAAATTTAATTAAAGTTACCTTCAATAATATTAAATAAATAAATTTTTACAAAAATTGAAAGTTGTAAGCTTACAAAAGAGTTTTCTATAATGAAAAAAAAAATTCGAAAAAAATTAAAAAAAAATTAATTAAATGAATACAATGTAAATAAAGATTATAGAATTTACAAAGAGGATGTTAAAACTGGTTTGGGATTGTCTAAAATTTCATCTACTATGGCCGCCAGCAACAAAGAAGAATACAAACTGACAAGAAAAAATTACACTAGTAGCTTGAATTAGGGAGTAGCTACAAAAAGAATCACAGCAATATTGGTAAAAGACAAGGATTATCAGTTACAACTTTTCCTTACTTAGAGTATCACTACCTACAACCATCTGACATGGTGGACAAATCCCCCAGAAAGTCTTTGAATGCTTAATGATTATTAGAATTATTAAGAATTTGTTACATGACATGTGACACTACAATAACTTTATTCTTCTTGATTTGTTCCGGCTTCTAGTTATAATTCTAATTTTATATAAAAATGCCTTAATTTTTTTACATTTATAATCAGTAAAATAGATAGATATTCATTACAGAAATTTGCATATAAAGAGTGATTTTTTTGCTATTATCTTTTTGGCAACACTAGTTTTGACAGCTCACGCACGTTTTGTATCTTGTGTCACTGTCAAACATCTTCAGTTTGGTCTATAATTTAATCATGAATCGTCTTACAAACGAACAACGCTTGCAAATTATTGAATTTTATTACCAAAATGCGTGCTCTGTTAAGAAAGTTCATCGCGCGCTTCTTCCATTTTATGGTCAGTTTAATCGACCTACTGAGGCTTCTATTCGGGCTATTGTAACAAAATTTCGCACCAAATTTACATTGTTGGACATTAAACCACCAACACGCTTACGTAGAGTGCGAACTGAAGAAAATATCGCAGCCGTATCGGCCAGTGTTGGTGATGACCGTGAATTATCGATTCGGCGCCGTTCGCAGCAATTGGGCCTCTGTTACTCCACTACGTGGAAAATTTTGCGGAAGGATTTGGGTGTGAAGCCTTATAAGATACAACTGGTGCAAGAATTGAAGCCAAACGACCTACCACAACGCCAAATTTTTGGTGAATTTTTATCGAAGAATTGTGTTCAGCGACGAGGCTCATTTCTGGTTGAATGGATACGTGAACAAGCAAAACTGCCGTATTTGGAGTGAAGAGCAGCCAGAAGCATTGCAAGAGCTACCAATGCATCCACAAAAAACAACCGTTTGGTGCGGATTATGGGCTGGCGGCATCATTGGGCCGTATTTCTTCAAAGATGATGCGAATCACAACGTTACTGTGAATGGTGAGCGCTACCGTGTGATGATAACAAACTTTTTTTTGCCCAAAATGGAAGAGCTTGACTTGCATGACATGTGGTTTCAACAAGACGGTGCCACATGCCACACAGCACGCGAAACAATGGACCAATTGAGAGGCGAGTTCGGTGAACAGTTTATTTCACGCTTGGGACCAGTCAATTGGCCGCCCAGATCGTGCGATTTAACGCCTCTAGACTATTTTTTGTGGGGCTATGTTAAGGCTAATGTCTATAGGGACAAGCCCGCTTCGATTGACGCACTGGAAGCCAACATTGCCAACATTATTCGTGAGATACCGGCCGAAATGTTGGAAAGAGTATGCCAAAATTGGACTAAGCGGATGGACCATTTGAGGCGCAGCCGCGGCCAACATTTGCATGAAATAATCTTCAAACATTAAATTATATCGACCCAACTATCGATCCAAATAAATATTTCATGCATTTTTCTGAATTTTATGTGTTTTTTTTTTTAAATTTCCGATAGTTCTTATAAAATCACCTTTTACAAGGGTGTACTTGCATATGCAAGTGTGGAAAAATAGAAAAGTTTATCGATTCGGCTTACTGCTCTTTGGCTCTGTAAAAATTTCCCAATTTAGACTTTCAGAACTTGTAACCGCTAACATTTTCATATGCTGATTCTCTGTATAGAACTTTTTAAAAAGTAATTTTTTATATAAAATTTTTTTTTTTATTAAAATTTTAGTTTTTTTTTGCAATTTTTATTAAAGTTCAATCAATGATGTTTATATTCGACTTAGTTAATGATAATATTGAATACACTGAATTTGTAAGTTCTATCTCGTTTTGTGTACCAGGTACACTGTTACTTTGACACAAAAATATGTTTTATGTTCCATTAAGTCGTAGGAATTATGCTGCAAATAGTCGATTGACTAGAGCGATAATATATCTTAATGCCATAAATGAGCATCAATTGGCAGAATTTAAAGTTCCTAAAAAGTACTTTAAGAATTTTATCCTTCATAATTTAAATTGAATTCTATTTTAATTATGTATTTTAGAAAATTTAGAAATTAAAATGGAAAAAATCCATCATCAATTTATACTATTTTATAGTCTATAAGGAATCTATGTCCATAGACTACAATAAATAAATAAATATTCTAACGGGCTTAAAAAAAGTACTCTTTACAAACAAAAAATAATAATAAGGATCAGAGTATAGAAAAAATATAACTTAATGTAGAGATCAATACCTAAATAAGAAGTCGCAATTACATTTTGTTACATGTAAATAAGTACACTCTTGTTAAAGCTTATTTGCTGTTTAGCAAAAATAAAAGAGTGTAATTAAAATGAATAAATTAAATAATAACACAATACTGAAAATAAATGCTTCACTTGCTGTCATATTCAATGACAAGAGAAGAGTAAAATATAAATTAAAATTCTTAAAAAGATTTAACAAAATATTTTTTCTCTTTGTTTTAGCATTTGTTCGTGAAGCTGACTATTGGGTTTTAGAGACAGACTATGATAACTTTGCTGTGGTTTATTCATGTACAGAAATTGGCGGACTGGTTAATGGAAGTAAGTATAACATACAAACATTAGCTATTAAAATGAAATTATTGTAATGAAAAACTATGCACTCGCTTGGTTTTGTGTTTACAAAAAAGTAAACAACAAATTGCAATCAAGCAAAGTTCATATAGAAAAACTACATTAACACACATTTTGTTTAAATTAAAACTAAATTGCAAAATTTAATCATTTTAATGACACTTTCATCTGGTTGCTTTTTGTAAAGATTTTTTATTTTTAATAATTTACAGTAAAATTATTGCATGTGAATGTTGCATGAGTTTTGTAAATTATAAAAAAATAATTTTTTTTTTAAATTCAATTGAATTTGTTGAATAAAACCGTAACAGATTACTAATATTATTAATATTTTGTTGTTGAAAAATAATGTATCAGTAACTGAATCATATTTAAACATCCTATGGCGATATGTCTCTTAAATGAATAATTATTTACATTAATTTTTCTTGTAACTTGTAGAAGTGGTTTGGATTCTAACACGTAAACGCCAAACTGATGATAAATTTATTGCACTTGCCAAAGATGTTATCAAGAAAAATGGTCTATCACTGAAACCTCTATATAAAACGGATCAAAATGGCTGCGAATAGATTTTTAGGTGCAAATATTTGTTGCAAAAATATATAAAAATTTTTTTTATCTATATGAAAAAAATTAAAAACAAAGTAGGATTTTATAAAAAGCTGACTCTTATTCATAAGACTTTTATAAACTTAAAGTCGTTTTTAAAAAGATACCCTTTGATTATTTGCTAATTAATTAAAATCCTAATTATTTAAAAGTTGTACCTAAAATGTTTTTTTTATATGGGCATTTACCTCCAAATTTAGAAAATAAGACCTCAAGCTTAATGAAATAGCCATTTTAATTAGAAAAAGGTTAAATAAACTAACAAATGCCCCTTATTTTAAGCTTAATTAAAAGAAATAAAAGACGATAATGTACAATAAAAGTCACTGGTATTTTTTTCTCTATTTTAAAGCCTTCATTAAAATAATATTTTAGAAAAAATTTCTTTATTTTATTATTCCTAATTTAATAAATACTATATATATACTATTGTATTTAAACAGTTTAAATCATGCTTGGTAATCTTAAAGAATATTTTATTTTGCAACTTATAACCTTAAACTTGTTTTTATTGTATAATTTTTGTGGCACTATAAGAAACCGCTTATGTTTTATTAAGTCATTTTGGAGTACTATAAATTTTGTAGCAAACGGTATAGTTTTCTTTGCCATCTCGTTAATTGTAGGATATACAGGCTTACCATTGCCAAGCCTTAGTTAAATGCATTGAGTTATGGAGACAAGAAGCGGTTTTTTATAACATAATTATCACAGATTTTATTAATTTTAAATTTAAAAAAAAAAATTTATTACAATTTTAAATAAACAATTTCTTCAAAAAGCAACTAAATGTAAAATTATATATTAAATCAATTAAATTCATTAGCATCTTTTAATATAATTTGTTCTTTTGATGTGCGTTTTTTTTTTAACTTCTGCTGTTAATTACTGTTTGTCTTGTAAGTATTATGTCTTTTAAATGCAACTAAAAACTAACTTGGGAAAGAAATAAATAAAGAAAAATTTAAAAGAAACAACAAGTTCATAAAAATTCATTCATTTAAAATAAACCCAAAGGCGTCCTTATTAAGCATGTTCTTTGAGGGAATTATTTAAATTGTTTTTACTGTATTTTTCTTGTTTATTTTTATTTTCTACATAATTTTATTCCTTAATATATACAAGTTAAGTTGTATGTTTTTAATTATTTTTTTGCTGTATAATTTTTACTTTTGTTTTATTGGTCTAGTTTGCTAGACATTGCAAAACTGTAAGTCCAACATTAAGCAACCACAAGAAGATGATGTTTTGTATAATGCTGGTAGTAAGTAGACACTTGTAATTAGCCTGTTGAATAATTAACTGAAACGCACAGTGGCTTTTAAGTGCGTTGAATTATATTTTTGTTACAGAAATTTTTTAAAAATAAACAGGGTGAAATTAAGTGAAGTGAATATATAAAAAAACTTTATATTATAAAAAATCTTGTACAATAATACAAATAAGTTCTAAATATTATTTATAAAGTTTTCTTTTTTTGTTAATTACACAGTGATAAAATACCAACAACAATAACAACTATTAACCCTTCATGATACAAGTAAAAAGATTTAGTTATCCTCTTTCTAAGACATTATTTTGCTTTATTAAAATTAATAGTTGATTTGTTTTAAAATATTTAACTTTGGACTGGGCGCTGAACTAAAAAAAATATTAAAATAAATTCATAAAAAGACATAATATACCAATAAACATTGCACATTTAAAACAACTGGTACAAACTATTGTAAATTGTGTTGGACAAAAGTTCATGATTGTGAAGTCAACGACACTGGAGCAAAAAATTAATGCAAATCATGTGGTGTGTCACTTAACTACGCTTTAAATTTTAACTTGAACGTATATTTATTATAACAGAATCTATTTTTAAAAATTTGATTCTTTTATTTTATTTATAATCTTTTCATTCTATTCTATTCTCATACAGTATATTCTATTTACTCTAATTTAAGTTTAGTTATTTTACCTGGGCTGCTTGAAATAACTAATAATAATCGATAATCTACAAGTAAATACTTTTTTTTATTTTTATTAAAAAGAATATCACAAAATGTATAAGAAGTGTCTTTTAGAAAATGTCGGCTGCTCGCTGCTATTATCGAAAGGGGAGAGAAGGAAAAAAAAGAAACTTTTCGATACTATTGTCAAAAATGTCAAAATCAGACATGTAAAACGTTTACGTTTGCTGAAGGGGTTTTCTGTTCACGGTAAGCTGGTGCCAGATAAGTGATCAATTCGTCTAAAAAAATTTTATGAAAAACGCAAAATTTTTCTGAGGAGTTTGTCGCTTATTTTATTTAAGTCACACATTAGTTTAACTATACTTCATTACATACTTCATTGCATGTGTCAATTATATTTCATTCTACTCTAACGCATTCTATTATTACAATGTGTGACAAAAAATACCTAGGAAGTGATAATATTTTTCTAATAAGTACAACAAGAATCTGTTTTTGGATTTGACCAAATATCTCCAAAATCTTGAGTTATGGGCTTCATACATTTTTGCACTTACAATAACAAACGATTTAAAGTTTATCAGTGGATTTAGAAAGAAAATATTAAGGACGCTTAAATTGTATTTATATCATTTAAATAAACTTTAGAAATCTGTGCGTATTTCTCCGCCAAACAATTTTTTTTTATTTTTGCGCTATTATTTAACTTTGGAGGCGTTTTTACACAATATTTTATAAAAAAATTGTAAAATTTTTGAATTTATTTTCAAAATATATTTTTTTAAAAGTAAAACTTAACTCTTTCTTTTTAAGTCCATTAAAAATTTAATGATTTATTAAATTTTTTTATTAAAATAATTTTTTTTCGTTGAAGTTACCAGCAATATTTTGAAATCATTTTTATTTTATTTTTGCAATCATTTATTGGTACAAATGAGCGCCTTATTTATCGCTGAACTAGCCCAGGTTGCCTGGGAGAATGGAAAAATGTGAACGCAAGAAATTAATTTTGCAATTGGTTTAAGTGACGGACTCACTTTCTATATCTGTCTTTTTATTTATTTCCTTTCCTTACACTCTTCTATCTCTAGTGCTATCCTTCTTCACTTCCTCCTATACAGGTGTCACAAAGGGACCACATTAGAGGACCCAAGTGAGCCCAGCTTCTGTTTTTCTTATTTGGGCGACCTGTGTAAGCTAACCTAACCTATTTGAGCCCATTTCACCATAGACACTGAAAAATTCATTTAGAACTACGCTTGTGTGATTGTTGCACTTTGTGATAATTTTCTTGGTAATCGCAGAAGCGATGACTATACCGCGCTTGTTAATGAATTTTTAAGATATTTTGCAAGTGTTTAGCAAAATTTCTAAAACGGATTCTTCTTGTACTCGACAACACATACCAGAAAAATAATATCACTTTCTTTTTTGTATCATTTTACTTTTGTCATGAAATTCTTTTATTTTTTATTCCTCGATTACTTTATTCTTTCTTATTATTTCATTTCATAGCAGTATATTAGAGTGGAATAGAATGGAATATAAATATTATTAGTCGAGGGACGGAAAAAATAAAAAACGGAACAAAAAGGAATTGAAACATATAAATTTCTACTCTATTACTACATTCTGGCATAACATTTTTTATTTCCATTTTGTTCTGTTGCAAGTCCATACCGTTTCGCTTTAGTATATTTGAAATTGCAAAAATTATATTGAAACAACTCTTACATCAATTGAGGCAGTATAAACATTTATTTTCTTGTTTCTTATAATTTTTACTGGCATATACATATATACTTACTCTTAAATATTAACTTATTCTAGTGAAAACTAGTCTAGTGAAAATTTACGACCTGAATTTCTTTCCCTCTAGAAAGAATTTAGTTTTATTTAGGTTTTCAGTTAAAAATATGATTGTCCCAAGATTAGTTCTTTACAATTTTTACCAATAAAAATAAAAAAGGAAGTATGATCGTATAGATCACATATGTAGGGGGTCTATAGGATGACCTTAGTGCCCTTTATAGTGACCATGCGACATGCTTATTACTATTGCATTAGCAAAGCATTCCATAAGTAAATAAATGATTAATCAAAGTGTCTAAAATTTTTTATTTGAAGTACATAGTAATTTACTATTATTAAAATGCACTTTTCTAATTAATTGACATAAAAAATTATTTAAAAGCTTTTAAATTTTATTTTTTTTTTATTTTACTAGATCATAAATATAAATTATGACACTAGACATTAATTATATCGTTTTTATCTCTACTAAGTAAGTAAGTGCAAGTCATGTCTCCAAAAGTTTTAGCATTTACAAACCTATAGCAAGTAAATTTACTGGTTATGAACTTAAATGTTCTTAAATGCTCAAGTTAATATATTTAATAATAAAGTTTTTAGATATTACTTTAGTAAAGAGTATTATAACTAAAGCCACCATTAATTAGATATCAACTGAAACTAAGCAACTTTATGGTTAATAAAAGCTGAAAAAATGGTTTGTTTTTCACATTAATTTACTTTAGAAACTTTTACTGGCATTTCTTTTTTGTTTTTTCAAACTATTATTGATGCTTTGTTTTTCGTATTCATTTTAGTTACAAGTTTGATTAACTATGTTTTTCTTAGTAATTAAATAAGTGTCTTACAGGAAAAAGAGCAATAAAATATTTTATTATAACATGAAAATATGGAGTAGAACTACTTTCACAATTCAATAAATTTTGTTTGTGGATCAGGAAATTTTACTATCTGACCAGACTCACTTTACAATAAATATTGCCATATGATTCAAAATAAAATAAGTGTTTTAATCAATGTTTGTTTCAACATTTCTTTGATGGGTAAGAGCAACTTTTCAATTTTCTCTTCATTTTTTAACTACAGACAAGATTTTTTTTTAATTAGAAATAAAATTTTAATCTTTTTGTAAAAAATATTTGAAATATTTATACTTTGTAAAGAATGCCATAACTTGAATTCAATATTTTTTTTTTCTAAATAAAAGTCTTTTACAGCACTTTAAGAACTAAACAGAGTTAAACTGACCAATAAGAATATCAAACATCTTTTTCTTTTACTTTATCAAATATTTTCTTTACCTTTGCTGTTTTTATATGTTCAACAATGTAAAGGAACATAAAAATTCTTATTCTTATTAACTTGCAATTGAGAGAAAAAGTTTTTTTTTAGTTTACTGCTTCATTATAATTTTGCTGCAAGCCATGTACAAGTACATACAACAAGAGCACATAGATAAATAAAAAAGATTCTATGCTGGTATTTTTTTTTTATTTTATTTCCCTTTTTTGATAGTCACAGAATTCTTTTACTAACTCAAACATGTGCAGTAAAACAAATAAACATATGAAGTGAAGTGATTTCTTATCCATCTCAGTAGCCGTAGTACTTTGTAATTTTTTACGACTTCATTGATGTGATGCATGCAAAAATCAAATTCATTTCCAATATTTTCTAGTCCCTATAAGAAACAAACAAAGATGTATAAGATGAGAATAAATATGAAAAGAAAATATAAAACTGTTTGAAAAACGTGAATGTTTTATGGAATAACAAAATTTGTAGCCAAAAGGCTAAACTGAAAAAATGGCACATTGAAGTTGTTATATCGTACGTACTCGTATGTAGTGGAGCAGCAAAACAATGCAAGAACAAAAAAAGAGAAGAAAACAAATTTTGTATTGCACTCAGAATATTTGATTAAAAAGCATAAAAATATTTAACGGGCTGTTTGGAAAATTAATTTTCAAGTATTAAAAGCTTAAGCAAAAAAATAAAAAAAAGTAAATTCAATGAATTGATTGTTTAAGGTTCTTCAGTTTTCAAAACAAAGTAACAGCAATTGATGTGTAAATGAAAATTTAATAAAAAATATTTTATATTGGAAAAACAAAACAAAAATAAATAAATAAAATTATATTATATAATAATAATTTAATATATTTTTTGTTTAAAAAAAATTTATTTAAAAAAAAAAAATTAATATTTAAAAAAAATCCTTATCTTCCCTACTAAGTCCTATTTAGCTTTAAGCATATTTATATAATAAACTTCATTTTATTTAAAGTAAAATCTTAATTTACGTATATTTACTCTCCAACATTCTGTCAAAATGAAATCTATATAATTAATCAAATGTTACGTCAGTATATGCCATCACATACGAGTGCAAATGTTTGGAAGTAAATAATTAGGAGGAGTGCTTCAAAAACACATAAGCGTAAGCTGAAAACTGTTTCCAAAGTATTTTAAAGTGCGGATTTGAATTCTGTAGTGAATGAAAAAAACACCTTTTTTATGTACAACTTGGAAATTTTTAATTTTGAAAAATTTATTTGAAAAAAATAAAAAGCAAAAATCGCCAGATTTTTTCTATAACCTTAAGAGTGTCAAAGAAAGCAACAAAAAAAATACATTAAATAAAATTGTTCAAGAAACATAGAAATTTATTTCTTTAAAAAAATAAAAACAGAGACATAAATTATTAAAAGCGTTGCACAATTTTTAATTTTATTTGCAATTAAATGACGCTACTTCATTGTTTCAAAAAGTGATATATCCCAACTGCCAAAGAAACATTAGTGAACGCATTTATTTCTAACAAATTACCCTTTTAAATTGTGTGTTTGATTAATTTAAGGGGACTTTACACTGTAATACTAATTAAAACTACTTGTCAAAAATTTAAATCAAATTAATAAGTATGAAAGTGTGAAAACAAGTTATCAAAAAATGTGGATAGAATTTCAACAGTTGTATGGATCTCACCATTTTTAGAAAGATTTCGAAACGTATTTCGTACGATATATGCTTTCTTAAAGATTGTGGATTTTTGTCTCTTTCTACTACAAATAAGCTTTTTTAAAAACGTATCAAAAAACAATGTATTTAGATAGTCAGCACTTTAAGGAAATTTTGTAATTGAGTTTTATATCTTCCATTTCCATAAATAGAAGGAAAAATTATTGAAGTAAATATCGCATAAGTCATGTCACTAGTTGAATTATATATAAAAAATAATAGCAAACTGTGTTGCTAAGCACAAAATTCGAGAACGGCTTTACAAAATCAACAAATTTTTATATTTATATTGTTACCAGCGAATAAGGGAAATGTTTTTATTGAAAGGAAAAGTAAAATTGTAAGAAAAATTTATTAAATGCAAATTTTCTTCTTCTGATATGGCAGCGAATAAATTAAATTAAATACCTGCATAGTTATTTAGAAGTGCTAGCAACACCCTGTGCTATTCCCTACAATCCACATACTTTATTATCTGTCAACCTGTGAACTATTGTAATCTAGTTATAAGTAAAGCTTAAATAAATTCTTAATCTTTGTTTGAACGTCATATAAAAAAGTTCGTCTTTTGTCTCGTGTACTTAATTAACAATTCACTTCCAGGACACTCACAAAGAGTTTATTTGTAGTCTTGGCTAGATTCGCCGAACTTATACTCGTATATAAGAAAAAATTAATTTTCTTCTTTTTTGCTGGTTCATATATTTTTTTGTGAGTTTCTACTACTTAATCGGCCACGCCCACTTTTACGCTCGGTTGTTGATAATGAAATTTATTTTTAAATCTTTTTTTTAATGGATTTTTCTAAAATTTTATAAATACATTCTTTTTAATCTAAGAATTCTTATTTACGCGTGTAAAAAGTGGGCAAAGCCAGCTAAAACAGCAAGTTATAAGTGAACAACATCCTGGATGATGTAAATTAAAATATTAAATATAATATTACAACAATAAAATGCTTGTTGGTCCTTTACTGCTAAAAAAGTAGTAAGAAATCTCCAAATACCTAAAAGTTATAGCAAATGCTGTAGAAGCCGTAAAAAGTGAATGTATTTTCAATTTAACATGATACGACTGAAAACCAATTTTTTAATTTTCTAAAACTAAACACTGTGAGAAGCTTATATTACCTGTAATCATTTATTTGTCTATAATTTCAATCATAAACTTCAGATTATTTATCATTTTCTCTTTGAATAAATTTGTAAATTTTCCAAGGGATTTTTGCCCAGCTACAATTAATATTTTTGAGATTTAAAAGTAAATTCCCTTAATAAAAGTTGGCTTTAGTTAAAGTTGAGACTTTCCAGGATTTGGAAACAAAACATTAGCATTATGTCAAGTTTAGATTATACAGCATTTAACATACTACTAACTCTTCAATAGATTACGAAGCCTACAAAATTCTACATTTTACTTTTAAAAAGTTGTGATGCTTCTATAACTCTGTAGCTGATTTTGTTTTAATTTTTTAAATACAGAATTTCTAAATGGCTTATTTACACAAACCAAATAGTTTAAAAATTTTATAAAAAAAGTAACTCAAAAAATGTATTGTTTTTCTTAAAAATTTTCTAGAAACAGCACAATAAATTATAAAGTATCCCTCGCATTTTTATACATCAAAAGCATTTTACACATGATTATTATCATTACTATTTTGGGTAACTACGATAATAATTTCTCTTTGTTTACCTAAGCTGCAAAATCTATGCTAAGAATAAATTCACATTTGCCGTAGGGGCGCATGGCTAAGGATATGATGAACAAAAAAAGTAAAGATATCTTACAATAAATGAATGAATGATAAACACGTCACTTAAATGAAAAATAGTAGTGGTTTATAAATCACAAATAAAGGAAGAGAACCATGAATATAGAACAAAATTTAGACAGTCCACTACTTATAACAAATAACAGCATGAAAATCTACTTTGATGTAATAAGGAAATGAAATTGATGGGAGAAGTTAAAAAAACATTATTTGTTATATTTTTTTATTATTTATTATTCCTTTTCTCAGTTTTATATGAAAATTAACAAGTTCTCAATGGTTATGTTAGTAATCTACTACATACATATATTTTCTTTAAATTAAAGTAATTGCATTCCGCAAACCCTAATAAATTCTAATTAAATTTCTTTAAAATTGTAAATAAATTTAAAGCAATTTTTCTTTGTATATGGAATTTATAAAGTTTTATTTATTGCTGCAGGATTTGGGATTGTAAAAAGTAAATTTTTTGAAAAGGTCCTATTTTTTCGCTTAAAATTTTAAATGTAAATAAATTTTGACAATCGTAGTTTTAACAGCTGTTAAGCGAATTCTATAATTTGCCTTAACTTTCTCTTTAATTTATAAAAAATTACAATAATTTTTTTACACAAACAATTAAATTATTTTTCAAGTTTTAAAAAAATTTAATTCAAAGTGTAAGTTGAAATAAATTTTAATAACAGCTGATAAGCAAAATTCGCCACCTGTAAAAATTTGCCTTATTTATTTCTTAAACTTAATTTAGTTTTACTTTTATTGAGTTATTTGAAAGTAAAAACAATTGGTTATAATTGTAAAAAAAAATTTATTTTATTATTTGGTGGCTTTACTAACAAGTGCAAATATTAACTAAAAGTTTCTAGAATGTTATCCATTTTATTTAAAAAAAAAATATATAATAATTTTTTAAAGTTTTATTTAGTTTTTTTTAATAATATTTAGCTGTCAATGTATAACCCCTTATGTGTTTCATACACCCACATAAATATCCTAACATATATTCAAAATGAAAAGTTTCCCAAACATTTCTGATAAATGACCATTTGTATGTCTGTTCTTTTATTTGTGTTTAGTTTTCCCATTTACATCTTTAGTGTTCATTTACCCCAGAATATTCATTTGTTTCTCTTTATAGTTTTTGGCAGGCAAAAAGCAAACTACCAGCGTCAGATGATGTATGATTGTTATTGTTTATGTCTGCGATTATCTATCTACGTTAGTTGATGTTGCTTTTTTTTAATTTTAGTTTGCTATGTAATAAACATATCGTTATATAATTTTGAAAAGGCCTTAACTTAAAAAATATATAAATTTTACTTTTTGATCGATTACGTGGTCTTCAATTACAGTCGCAAGACTCCGTTTTGATCGATTACACTGGTAAACATTGAAAAGAGTGTTTGTGTAATTAGTTTTTGAGCTGCTAAAAAAACTAGTAATTTATTAATCGGAAATGAATAGAAACACTCTGAAAATTTTATTAAATGGTTATTTGTTTTTTTTTTGTGCTAACGATTTACATGTTCCAGTGAAAAATTTCTCCCTCCGACTATGAAAAATAAAGTTCTTAAGCCCTAAATACTGACTAACCTTTCATTTTAAAAATATTTTTCAAAATAGTAAGCAGCCCCCAGAGAAATGAGTGCGGTGAATAAAAATTCATTGGAAAAAAATGTAGTCAATGAAACTCATTAATCCCGAGCATATTAGAACAAAGTTATTTTGAAATTCAGTAGAAATGACATCAAACTCTATGTTGATTAAAACTGGTGTAGTAGAGGAAAACTGAATACTATCAATTCGGTTAAGAAGTATATTAACATAACCTGTGCGATTGCTCAGCGGTGACAAAACGCAGAATGAGCCCTTAAAAATCGAGACTCACAAGCAGTCTGGGATTTTAGATGGGAACTGGTCTGCAAAATAGTTATAAACGATAAAAGCATTTTCTTGTTTTTAATACGCTAAGTATTTTCTTCGTCAAATCGATAAAACTAATTTTTAATTCGCCCTAGATCCAACAGAATATAAGAAAATAATATTTTTTTTTTAATATCAATTTAATTTAATTTTTATTCATGTTACGTAAAAACTTAATTTTAATTTTATTAAAAAAAAAACAAGTTAAATTCGGCTGTTCATATTTTTAATGTCATCCATTCTTTTTAAATATTTAACAAAACAAAAAAAGTAATAATTAAATTGTTGCTGAAAATAATTTTCTTTAAACAGGTATCTACTCGTACTTCGTATACGTGACAGCATTTTTGCCACCAATATTTTTAATATGAAGTGAGTAGTGTTTTGTCTTCCGTAAATAATAATAATTAAATATAGTCTGTCAATATCCTTACTTAACTTAAATAAATAAATAAATAAAATGAGTTTTCAGACTTAAGGTCGCCATTCACCGATGTTGTTTAAAAAAAAAAAAAAAAAAACATCAATATATTTTATAATTTTGTGTATGTTTATTTAAAATATCAACTTCCGATTTATGCCAATTTTTTAAAGGGAAGCATTTAAACTGTAATTTAAGAGAGTTTTTTTTAGATATGCGTCATGCCCTTAAAATCATTCAATGTCAACAAGCATGACGAAATTAGTCTTCAAAATCGGAATAAACCATATACTTTTGAAGCCAACATTCCAGTTTAGATACACAATTTTTATTAAGTTAAATTACCATCCTGTAATTCAAAGTAATTTCTTTATTGAGTAATTGCACTCATTTTAATTTTCTTAATTCATCATCCATTCTTACACTAGTCCACCAATCAAATTCTCTTTCAATGACAAATTTTGGCTTAGTTTACTAAAAAGTAATTGTTTATAAACACACTAATAATTTAGGCATTGTATAAAAAAAGAGAAAACAACAACAAAATTTCCCAAAAATTTCTCTCTACTTCAAAATACAGCACAACAAGAGAAAAAATACCTATATTAATGAGATGTAGCTCTATGTATGTAATGAAACTGTTTTTTTATTACCTATACTAAAGCTCTCTGCGAGAGAAAAAGTAAGAGAGAGAGGGACAAAGAAACTACATACATCATTTAAATAGCACATAGAGAGAGAGAGAGAAAGAGATCTCCCACAAACAAATAAGTTGGAACAAACACACAACAAAAGAACAAAATCATGCAGAAATAGCCTTTCATTACAAAAAAAAAAAAAATTATTAAAAAATGATGAAGCCCCATTATCTAGAAGTCATTTTTATACTGAATATTTCTATGAGTGGTTTTGTATATATTTCCACTTGTGGTCAATCATATTTTTTTTATGCAATTACAAATTATGACAAAAAAAAGTTAAATTCTGCTTTGCTGAGTCTTATATATCCTTCAGTGTCTTAGCGAAATATTCATAATTTTCACTTTCCACATTCTTCTTGAATATGAAAAAAAAATTACAAAATTTTTGGAACGGCTAGCTTGTAAAGCTTTAGGTCGTATTATAGAAGATTGTTTATTTAATATTGGAGCTAAAAAAATTAATCATTATACTACGACTTCAATCTTAATAAGGTAATATACAACAAAGGAAGTGTGTGCAGGATTTTAAACCTGCTGTGCGATTTTGAACCATATTAACGAACTAATAATTAAATTAAAAAATTTAATTAATTTAAGCTTCATTAATAAAACTGATCCGCATGAGTCTAAAGCTACGGTCACATTAAACAACTATTTTTTAAAAGAAGCGTAACCACTCTGAGATATATTCGCTTAGATTAGTTTTATTTATTTAATATTTGCAATATTATATTATTTCAGTTCATTTTTTGTCATACAAATTATGATAGACTATAAAACTATTTGCCAAAAAGTGGTAGCTACGCTTATTTCCACAAATATTTGTATAAGTATTTTTAATATGTAGCAACAGAAATTTACTGAGAGCCTGGGTTTAGTCAGTTATATTTTAGGTGAGACCTTGATTTCTATGTAACTTAAGGCTTTTATGAATTTTCAATACGATATACTCATATTTGCTTAAGTTTATATATAAACGTATGTATGTATGACTTTTTCCTTTTTGTTATTTTTTTCTATGTTACGGTTTTCAATGTAGAGTTACTGACAGTAGCTTTGTGAATTGTGGCAGGTTTCCACGTTAGCAATTCATAGTAAAAATTACTATTTTATTTTTTAAAGATGAACTGATATTAAAAATAACCTTTACCTACTTTTTTTTATTTGCCAAAATTTAAGTTCTGAAAAATATTTTTGGTTGCTAGATATCATTATGAAAATATAACAACTGAATAAAAAACCTAATTTCTTAAGTAAGTAATAATTTTTTTTTCGAAATTTCGATGTTGTGAACCACACACAAAAATTTAATTAATTTAGTAAAGTTTTAATTCTAAAAAAAATAAACTTTTACACTTTAAATCAAATTGATTTAAAACAATTGCAAAACAAAACTCGTTATTTAACAAATACCTTTAACATAAATGCAATTTTAAATATAAATAATTTGACTAAAAACAATGTTTGTGTTCAAGTATTTTGTAAATGAATAAATGAAAGTTAAACAACAATCACTTAATCAAGAACATTTAAATAATTTACAAGTCTAAACAAACCAATCAAATTGAAGGAAGTAAACTTTGAAAAGACTTGAATAAAGATAAAATTTAACAAGCAGAGATGATGCAGTTAATTTGAAATAGTATTTTTAGTCATCAAACATAAAAACAAGAATATATATGAACTTAAATAATTTTCAAAATATGTTACAAAAAATAATTTTTTTAAATATTACATATTTATAATACTTCAGTTATAAAAACAAAATATAATTTTGCAAGCCAAATAATGATGAAAATTTTAATAAAAAAATTCCTTTACACCATTTGGATTCCCTATTAAATCAACAGCTGTACAATAAAATGTACATTCGTTGCAGATTCATCATCACTATATAGACACATGCATACTTTTGCTTTTTCAATCATACTTGAGAATATTATGAATAAACAAAACTGAAGTTAAGATAAAGAGGCAACTAAAAGGAATACTAAAAGTGGAAAAAAGATGATTAAATACGTACATGGAATAAATTGAAGCTGCTTACAAAATTTTATTTAACACAATATGAACTTAGTAAAACACATTTTATTATTAAAAAAAAAAATTTTTAAGCAAAATGATTTAAGAAGGAAAATTAAGGTTATTTAAAAAAAAAGAAGAGAAAAAACAAGTTAAATTCGCTTGTGCCGAGTTTTATATACCCTTCACTGTATATTAATAATGTTAATATTTTTCACTTTCCACATTCTTCTGTAATATCAAAACCATAAAAAAAATTAAATGAGTGAAGATACCCCATTACGTTTTTTATTATTTATCAAATACGTCTTACGTCATTAAATATTAAATGTTTTTAGTAGAAGTTTAGTTTACTAACCAAATATTCAGATATTACTTTGGATATTTAAAATTTTTTTTCTAAAATTTTCATATACCACAGTGCTGTTGCTCTGAGGTATTTTAGCCACTTCCGGAAGAACCATAAATTATTTCGTAATGGGACACACATCATTTTAAAGGGGAGATCGTCTACATTTGTAATCTACTGCATAATTACTCACAATTTATTTTGCATAATTTAAAAAAAATTTTTTTTTAATTTTCATATACTCCAGTGCTGTTGCTCTGAAGGGTTTTGGCAATTTCCGTTTTGCATCATAAAATAAAAACTACGAAATTTTCCATAAATCTTAAAACACTTCCAGAAAGCGTAGAACTTACAAATATGATTCCAGTTTGGTTTCAGTAAGTTTCTGTTGCTAAATCGGGAATGGTACCTCGCCAAAATGGGGAATTATAAAAATCCCTTAGATGAAGAGTATTCGAAGACTAATGCCCCGCTACTCAAGCAGCTAACTTTGCGTCTTGCCACCGATGAGCATTCAAAGAGAATGTGTTGCAACGTTTCTTGTTCTTCCCGACAGAAACGACAAGAGTCGTCTTGTACCACACGGATTTTACTCATGTAATAATTAAATCTACAATGGCCCGTAAGTAGCTCGACATAGAGTTTAATGTCATTTCTGCTGAGGTTCAATACAACATCTGCCGTAATGCGCTCTTTGACTGACGCATGCCCCCTTCGGATTTAGCTAATATAAAGATGCAATTAGTATTTTTATACTCAAACTTTGGGTTTCTAGTTGAGATAATAATCAAACTGCAGGGGTTTAAGTCATTGACCACATTGTTCATGATGCCGTCATTAAAATAAGAAAAGTAGATGGTCAAATGCCAAAAAATTAAAGCTAAATTTGGTGCGGTTTTAAAAAAGAATGTTGTATTTAAAAAAGTTAAAGAAATTGATGGTATTTTTAATTCACCTTAAAGTGAAAAGAATATTTTAAAAAGGAGTTGACCTCCTTCTACACTATATTTGTAATTAGCACTGAAAAAGATTAAAAACTCGTCTTTCCAAATATTTTTCAGTTCTTAGCTGAGACAACAACAAAATTTAATGAAGAATAAGAAATTAACCTGCAGAGTTCTGGATAAAATGGTTTACAAGGTGTTGATAGAAAATTTCT
This sequence comes from Thelaira solivaga, assembly GCA_947397855.1. Classification (NCBI taxonomy): domain Eukaryota; kingdom Metazoa; phylum Arthropoda; class Insecta; order Diptera; family Tachinidae; genus Thelaira; species Thelaira solivaga. Next base: position 14,566,970 of record OX377611.1, on the reverse strand, counting down.
AAAAGATTTTTAAGCAAAAATGTTTTGGTATTTGTGCATTAAATAAAACTTTCTAAGAAATAAGGATTTAAATGTTGTGAGTAATATGGAAGAGTAAATTATAATTTCAAGCATGTAAAATAAAACACACACCTTTAACTTTAAACTTTATCTGTGCACAAAATTGCATACAAAATTCCATACAAATTTTGTTATAGTATTGGTATTATAATTGAAATTCAGTTTGCATATGTAATCAATGTTTATGTTTGTTATTTGGATGAATGACTGGATAGAAACTGTGATAGATGTCTGTTAATTTTATCCTTTAGTATCACATACACTTTAAGTTTAATAAATGAAATGCTGAAATTTAAATACTTGTGAGAATTTGGAATTAAGAACAGAATTTTTGTGTTGATAAATTAAGATTTTATTGGAAATCAATGGAAAATAACACAAGTTAACTTTTGGACCAAAATAACTTACACATGTTTTCAAAGTATTTTGGAGCGATGATTTCAAATCTGTATTTTTTGGTTGTAGTGTCTTTTTACCTTTTGAATGAGTTTTATATAGGAGTATTACTTGACAGTGATGGGTCCAATTTGTTAAAGAAAAGAAATGCAAATTCCACAAGAAAGTCTACCTTACAATTCTAACAGAAAATGTGGTTAATAACGCCCTTATTCAAAACAATTAACGTAGACTTTAATGTAAACGTTAACGAAATTTTTCATATAATTTTTTAAAAAATTTTACTTTAAAGTCTACGTTAATTTTTTTTTTTTTTGTCTTTGATAATTTTTATAAATTTGGCTGTAAATATTAAATTAATTGCAAAAAAAAAAAAAATTGAGTTAATTATTTATTTTAATTTATATATGGAATTAAACTTCTATATTTTTTTTTAAAAAATTTTATTTTACGTATATTTTGTACTTTTACGCTGGTTAGTTATATATTTTTTAAATTATTTGTTTTTATTTTAATTTAACTTTTACTATATATTTTCTTTAAGTGGCTTTTGTGATGAGCAATACAATCACCTCTCTTAATGTGCCTGCCAAAGTTAAACTTCGCAAGTTTAGGAAAATATTTTTTTTTATCTCAAATCATATGAAGCATATCTTAAAACAGACAAACCATTTTCTAAGATTTGAACTTGTCTATATTTGAGTGCACATGACAAGGTGTTCGCATGCAAAAGTTATAATTGTGTTGTGTTGGTTTGGCCATATTTATATATACCCGTACTTATAGATGTGCATATAAATAGAAAAGACACTGAATATGTTAGTAGCTTAATGCTGGTTTCTTGGCATCAAATTAAAGTTTCCTAAACATGTGTGTCTATGTATATACATTCACATGTGTGTATATTTACATACAAAACGTCTTAGAGCAAGACATGCTATTAAAGATAATTTCTGTGTATAACGAGATAAGTTATTCTAATGGTTGCATTCAGCATACAACATTATCAAGCTTCCCAAATGGCAAATTAAGTAATTTCTTTTAAGTTTTTATTAAAAACAAAAATTACAACAAGCAAGTCTGGTCAACTTTGATTTAAACAATAAAATAATTAATGAAAAGTATTTTTTCACAATGAACTTAACAATCTCTACTAAATAATCGAACATAAAAGTCGACTTAAAAACAAACTTAGAATTGAATAGTAGTTTTTGTTAGAAATATACACAAAAGAAACGAATGTTTCAAGTCTAACTACACGCAAAGAAAAAAGATGGTTTCATATGGTCACCTCAAACATAGTGTGTTCTCCACAAAAATATTATTATTAATTTTAAGGATATAAACATTATTCTGATTACGATAAACATGTTTCTAGTTATTTTTAACCTATATTATGTTTAGTGTCTTAGATCAACCATATAATTATCATATTATGTTTAATAACATTTTACTTGAAACAATAAATATGTTCATAGCAAACATAATAATGATAAAAATATAGTTGAAGGTAAATTGCTTTCTATTTTGTCTCTTTCGCAACCATATAAATAAAGTGAGTATAAAACAAAAACTTAATCATTCAAACTCAACTGAGCTTTGTGGCTGAAGTGGTTGAGTGGCGAATTAATGCTTCTTAACTAAGCGTTCGCAAGTTTTCGAGCCCTGATAGAGTCAACTAAAATTTAAAAAAATAAATTTAAACGCGATATATTAGTAATAAGTAAATACAAATTGATAGAAAAGAAATATCAATGGAATAAAAAAACTTTACTTATACAAAAAAATTTAAATAAATTTTTTTTTAAATCATATTAAAATATGTATATATTAAAAAAATTTTTTAAAAATTTCTTGCCTTGACCGGGGTTGAACCGCAACATCTGCAGTTGAAAACTATTTTTAATATCTTTGACTTAAAAATATATATGGTTGGGGCAATCATAAATCTAACCATACTATGTTTCCACCAGAATATGGTTGCCTCAACCATATTTTTTCTTTGAGTGTACCTTTTTACTTCAATTTTCATTGTTAAATTAAAAAAAAAAATATTAACGATTTTAAAAATATACCTTAAAGTATTATAATTCTAGCAAGACGGTTTCAGATATAAAAAACTATTTTGGAATTAATTTAAAATGTAAACATTAAAATTAAACTACAACTTTTCACTATATGGATGTCACTATAAATTTAGCAAACATTTCTACATAATCAGTAACAAAATGTTAGAAATCTATATTTACCGTCCTAAATAGAAAAAAAAAACAAAATTTATTTGCATTTTTAACTGCGTTATTAATAACATATTTTCTAAAAACTTAAATGTATGACAAGATGATCAAGCGTTTGACAAGAATATAGCAAATGCGAAAACGTTTTATTTCATATTGTCAAATATTAAAAGAGAATTTTTTTCCTGCCTGTAATTTGCAAATTTTTGTATTATAAAAACTTTTTAAAGTGTAAATTAAAATAAATTTAAATAACTTGGATAAGCAAATGCGCTAATGTGACTCTTTGAGCTTGTTCTTTAAAAATGTTTACCTTAAAACTTGTTGGTTGTATGTGTTTGCAGTCAAACAACTAATTTAGAGGCTGCTCAATTTTTTTGTATAAATTACATTTACACTTGTGTTTGGAAGGCCCCCTAAAACTCTTATTAAAGAAAATAAAATTTCTTCAAGTAATAAGTTTTTATTTTTTGATTTCAATACGATTTATCTTGCTTTTTTCGTACTAAAAAGCGCTCAACTTCAGCATTATTAACGATTGTACTAGACATTTAATTATTTAATAATTTTTTATTTAGGTGGAATTCTTTCAAACAAAATTTTCGTCGCGAGGTTGAGGGTTTTTTTAATAATAGATTCCTGCACACGCAAAGAAAAAAGATGGATGAATATGGTCACCTCAAACATAGTGTGTTCTTCACAAAAATATTATTATTAATTTGAAGCATCTAAACATTATTCTGATCACGATAAACATGTTTCTAGTTATTTTTAACCATACTATGTTTATCGTCATAGATCAACCATATAATTATCATATTATGTTTAATAAAATTTTACTTGAAATCATAAATATGTTCATAGCAAACATAATAATGATAAAAATATGGTTGAATGTAAATTGTTTTCTATTTTATCTCTTCCGCAACCATGTAAATTAAGTGAGTATAAAACAAAACTTTAATCATTCAAACTCAACTGAGCTTTGTGGCTGAAGTGGTTGAGTGGCGAGTTAATGCTTCTTAACTAAGTGTTCGCAAGTTAGAGCCCTGGTAGAGTCAACTAAAATTTAAAAAATAAATTTAAACTCGATGTATTATGTACGTAATAAATAAACACAAATTGATAGAAAAGAAAAATCAATGGAATAAAAAGACTTTATTTATACAAAAAATTTAAATTAATTTTTTTTTAAACTGCTTATATAAAATATTTATGTATTAAAAAAAATTAAAAACAAATTTCTTGCCCTGACCGGGGGTTGAACCGCAACATCTGCAGTTGAAAGCTATTTTTAATATCTTTGACTTAAAAATATATATGGTTGGGGCAATCATAAATCTAACCATACTATGTTTCCACCAGAATATGGTTGCCTCAACCATATTTTTTCTTTGCGTGCAGCTTTATTAAGCCATTTCAATAAATATGTGTGAGAAATAAATCTTAGATATGAAGTTGATACAAAAAATTAAGTGCATTTATTTTACAAAGAAGAAAACAAATAATTTATTTATTTTGAAATTACTTTTCGTTTGACCAATTTCTCAATTTAAATATTAACTTTTTATTGAAAATATTACTTAAGTTAATATTTTGCTCCTACAAATCAAAGTGAAAAAATTTTTTAATTTGCAGACAAAATTTTAATTCAATCCAATTCATGTTCGTAGTTTACAGTACAAACTTATTCGTGTTCAGGAATTTTTTTTAGTCTTAGTTTATTTATGTATGATTTGTTTAAAATTTTTCGAAAACATAAAAATGCTATTTAAATATATTTTGAAAACGCAAAAGGTCTAGGAAAAAAGCTAAAACCTAATCATAAATTTCGGGGCTAATAGCAAGAAAAAAGGCTAAAATGGTAATGTTGATTACAATGAAACTCTCCAACTATAAACATCTAAGGGTGATTAGAATAAAATAACTACCACATAATGCGTATCTTTCATTATCGTATGCCAGTCATATAGATGAATAAAATATATAAATTTAATGTTAAAAGTCAGAAAGTAGGGTTTGATAGAAATTGTAATTTAATCTTCAATGAGAGCAAAAAAAAAAAAAAAAAAAAAAACATCAAATGAATGAAGAGTAGGAAACTTCCTGCTGCAGACTTGTTTCAATCAAGTGCATTAAAAGTAGGCTTTTAGCCAAAGACAAGTATTTTTCATCCAGCTAACACCACCAGTTATTTTTCAACAACTTGTATCTCTAGAATTAATTTTGCTTAACAAAAAAAATTTTAAAAGTATTTCTTTTTTTATTTTTAATGAAGATCCAACAAAATAAATACGTATATTTCTATAACACGCTTCTTTATTAGATTGTTTTATCATTTAATCAACTAGAAAAGTGATAAATATAACAAAAAATAACATAATATTTGTGTTTTTGATTAATTAACTTAGGTAGAAAAGCAACTAAGCATAATATGATTTTATAAATTACATTTTTTTATCATCCTTATCATAAAAGATAAAAATGAAAATATTCTTAAATAATAATAAGATTTTTTTTGCTAACTTTGCCCTAAATTTTGTTAAAAACAAAACCAAAACAATAAATAAAATTCGGCTGTGCCGGTTCTTAAATACCCTTCTCTGTGGTAACAAAATGTTCATATTTAATGTAACTAATTTTTTTTGAATACAAATTTTTTTGTTATTTCTATAATAAATTATAACAAGATCTAAGAAAAATCCGTTCTGGGATTATTATTTTTAAAATAAATAAAATGTTTTTAGGTTAAGCACCTAAACGAGAAAAAAATTAATATTAAGAAAGATATTCAATAGGAATGCAAAATATGTAACGGGTGGCGCAAAAGTAATCCTCCTATCAGAAAATGCTATAAATTTTGCGATTGGCCCCTAAGGTCAACATTGTTTATTAACGTGTATTTCGCATGTGTTTACTACACAAATGTCAAAACAGAACTGACATTAGGGGTTATTAGGTGTTGGAATTAATTCGTAGCGTTTTTTTATTAAAAAATAACGATTTATTTGAAATGAAAATAAAAAATTACATTAATGAAAATACTGCCCATCGCTTGCCACTACTTTTTCCCATTTTTCAAGTAACTATCGAATACCCCGTCGAAAAATCTCTTCGTCCTTGGAAGCAATCCATGAATCGATCCAATATTGGCAATCCTCATAAGATGTTAATTTTTCCCCTGATAAGCCATGAGCTATTGATCGAAACAGGTAGTAATCCGAAGGGCCAATATCTGGAGAATATGGCAGGTGGGTTAAGGCTTCCCATTTCAATGTTTCCAGGTATGTTTTCACTGGTTTCGCCACGTGAGGTCGAGCATTGTCGTGCAGTTAAATAACTTTTTCGTGCCTTTTGCCCCATTCCGGCCGGTTTTCATTCAATGCACGACTCAAACGCATCAATTGTAACCGGCAGCGATCCCCAGTGATGGTTTCATTGGGTTTTATCAATTCATAATAAGCCACACCTTGTTAATCCCAAATACAAAGGAGGAGCTTAGATCCATTAATATTGCGTTTTGCCACTGATGATGATGGTTGTCCGGGCTTAACCCATGATCTTCTGCGTTTCGGATTGTCGTAATATATCCATTTTTCATCGCCAGTAACAATACGATGTAGAAAATTTTTTTTTTTGTACCGCAGTAATAACAAAACTCCCCGCAAAAACACTTTATTTGTTATAAATTTCGACATAATTAAATAGCTGCCACTTGTTGTTATTAACAATTAAAAATAAGATGCGTCGTAAAAACAGTATCTAATAACAGCTGTTTAACGATCAATTTGCTTCTGAAGGTAAAAACACAACACTGTAATAACCACGTCATCTCTCATCAAACGCTACGAATTAATTCCAACACCTAATATAATTTAATTAAATTTCATTTAATTTTATTTAAAATGCTTACAAACATTTTCTAAATTATTTAAAAAAAAAAAATATTTAATTTCAAATAAATCCAAAATTTCGGTTGTATTTTTGATTTTTCTCGATTATTTTGATTTTATAATTCGTCTTTAAGACAAAAAATTCACTCATAAAAATGTTAAAAAAATAAAGATAGATGCACTTCAGAGCTCATAGATCAGTCATTAATGAAGCGATCAGGCTGAATTTGAATAGCAGATCAATATATATTGGGGTATGAGGGATTTTCCAAAAAAAAAATTTTAAATAGTCCAAAGTAACTTCTGTGTATTTTAGCAGCAGATTAAAAATTTAGACAGCCTCCTTTTTAAAATGTTATGTGTCTCATCCCACAATCTTTATAGGTTTGTGGGGATGTTGCTAAAATCACTTAGAGCAACAACACTGGGGTATATGAAAATTTCAAAATAAGCCAAAATAATTTCCGAACGAACCATAGAAGATTGCGAGATTGGACATATATCATTTTAAAGAAAAGGTCATTTAGATTTGTAATCTACCCAGAAGTTACTTTGGACTATTTTCTAAAAAATTTTTTAAATTTCCATATCTTGTTTTTCTAATTAATTTTTTACTTTTCAGGCAATTTTTATGCACTTTGCTAAGTTTTAAATTTCTGTATTCCTTCTCCAAAAAAAAAGAATATTAAACTTTCTTTTGAATTCATTTATTTGTTTATTTATTTTGTAAATTAAATTCCTTTAACTTAAATTGATTTTTCCTTTTCCTGCCTTATTGTGGTTGCGTTCGTTTCTCCATTTCAATTTTAATATCAATTTACACTTTTTATCTTATGGTAAATAAATACATAATAATATTTCCATTTGACATTTCCTGTATTAAAGTAACTTACAAAATAGCAACACATTAACATTCATATCGTGACAATGTGTTTAACATTTTCATTTTATACAGTTATTTCTATTTCAAAAGATAAGAATGTACACATATTGGCTTAGAGAAAAATTATATTTCTTTAAAAAAGGTAAAAAAAATATTTATGTTAAATTAATTATATTTTCTTTTCTGACAATAATGTCGCATTCATTCTGCCAGTTATATATTTTTATATTTTGCTAGTGCAGCCCGTAATGCGAATAGAAATTGAAATTTTAAATATCAGATTTCATTGCCGATGTTGATAAAAATTTAAAAATTTTTCCTTCAATTAACTTATTTTTGTAATTTTTCAGTCAACTTTTTATCATTTAATTTCATTCAAAATTTTTTTCTTACTTAAATCAACATTTATTTAATTCATTCTTCAATCAACATTTATCTAGATTTTTTTTTTCATCATTCAATTTGTTTTTTATATGATCAAGAAACTATTTATTCATCATTCATAATTACTTTATTGATTTAATTTTAATTATTATTTGTTCTGGCATTATGGATATTGCGAACCAAATAATTCTTTAAATCAGTCATTCTTCAGTTTTTGTAATTTAAAGATAAAAAAGGTTCCCCTAAAATATTGTTAAAAAATAGTATTTTCCTTTACCTAATAACCTGCCGTATTGTATGAAGCCAATATGTTTATGTTTTGTTTTAGTTTCAAGTAATATGATTCAATGAGTTTCAATTTCCCTATTGTGTTAAACCCAGAACGCTTTATTTTAATACATGAAATTTGATTGCAGCTGGCAAGCCAACAAGCATTCAAATATATTGTATTTAAATATACAATCACAATTAACTCACACTTAAATTCAAGCCAAAATAAAATAACGATTGTTTTTGATATCCCTCTGTGGGTGTAAATTGCCAATGGAAAATAGAAAAACTTTGAACTATAACTCTTAGCAAATATATTCTAATACATTAAAATAGCTGCATAAAAAACAAAGATTGAGTAAATATACTTTTACCTTAAGGTTAAGATTATAAGGTAATTTGATTCAATTCCTTTGATAACAGTCTCGTTGCTTGGCTGGCTGGTGTTTTTGCCATGAAAATGATGTTTCAGTCAGACAAGTTTGCATGAATGTTTTTTTTTTTTTTTTACTTTTACTTAAAGCCATCATTGGCAACACATTTAAGTTAAAATGAATTCTGTGTGTCAGAAAATGTTTGAAATAAGATGTCAACAGAGTGATAAGAATGTTGCTATATTCTTTTGCAAGACGTAGTTTATTGTATTTATCTCTTTTTTTTTAGTAATTTTTTAAGTTTCTTAAGGAAACGTACAGATAGTAATATTTTGAAATACATTCAAAAGATTTACGGTAAATAAATTTTGATCCTGAAAAATAATTATAAAAAACTAAGAAAGTTAATTTAAAATGTATAAATTTTGCAATTTTAATTTAATAAACTCAAAGCATAATCAAGTTATGTAGAGTAACAAGAAAAAAATTAAATTAAAAAAATATCTAGCAGTACAGAAAAATAATTTAATCTTGTTTTGAAGCTATTCAACAGGATATAAATATTAAATTTTATAAAAATTTAAGTAATTGGAAATAAACAAAAAGAAAGTTAAGATTGGGTAGGAAACTTTAACACAATTTATTATAGTTTCCAGATAGGGTATTAGTTTGTTAACCAGGTTTGTTTCCTTTATCTTAAAAACACGTAAGCAAAGTTTAATTTTATGTCCAAGAATTAAATTATTTATTGGGGCACACTTTGCAGTCACTTGGGCTATAATTCTGCAGTAATACTGTTTAAGCAACACTCACTTCATTGATACTTAGGTTGCTCAGTTGACCAGCACTCAGTTCGGTCGCCTAACTATATTTTGGGTATAGTTAAAGTAGTTTGTTTCTAACTATAGTTCTCCTGTTATTTCTAATGGAAATATAAAAATCACTATTGCTGAATGTTAAACTCCCACATGCAATCTAATATTCATTGATAAAAAAAATTTCATACTATAAATTTTATTAAACTAGTTTGAGAAAAAATATGATTTTATGCAGTTTTTGTATTCTGGTTTTAAGGATTTTGCATTTAATTAATTGTAGCTAAAATACAAAAATTGTAAAGGGTGGCCCAACAAGAACGCAAGATTTAAATTTTAAATAAAACACAGATATTTAAAAAAAAAATTGTGAAACTTTATTCTATCGTAAAGTAGACAGAATGAGGTTATGTATGAAACAACATATCGGGCAGATGGCCGCCGCGGCTTTGCTGGCACACACGCGATCTTTTAATGAAATTTTCAATGACCGTTTTGCATAAATGCTGCGGTATTTTATTAATGCAGCGTCCAATTTCCTCTTTTAAGGCTTGAATTGTTTCTCTGGATCTATGACATGTGACGCCGTCTTGTTGAAACCACAAGCCCTCCACATTCATTTCTTCAATCATTTCACGATACCGAACGCCAAATTTAAATCTATTTCGCTAACACAGTGAAGGGTATATAAAACTGGGCATAGCCGAATTCAACTTCTTTTTATTTAAAAATTCTTAAAATTTTGCTATAATTGGTAATTGTATACAAATAAATTTGATTGGCCACAAGTGAAAAATATAGAAAACCACTCATAGAAATATTCAGTATAAAAATTACTTCTGGATAACGGGCCTTGACCATTTTTTAATAAAAATTTTTTTTTTTAATAAAAGGCCATTTTTCTATGATTTTGTTCTTTTGTTGTGTATTTGTTCCAACTCATTTGCTTGTGGGAGATCTCTATCTCTCTCTCTCTCTCTCTCTCTCTCTCTATGTGATATTTAAATTATGTATGGTTTCTGTGTCTCTCTCTCTCTTACTCTTTCTCTCGCAGAGAGCTTTAGCATAGGTAATAAAAAACAGTTTCATTACATACGTAGAGCTACAACTCATTCTGAAATAGAGAGACAATTTTGGGAATTTTTGTTGTTGATTTCTCTTTTTTTATGCAATGCCTACATTATTGGTGTGTTTAGTAAACAGTTATATTTTAGTAAACTAAGCCAAAAACAAATAAATATATGAGAATTTGATTGGTGGACAAGTGTTAAAATGGATGATGGACTAAGAATGTTTCAATGTGTGCAAGAAATTACTTTGAATTACAGGAGTTTGTTGACTTTTTTAAAATGTAATTAAAGGTATATTATAAAGATTAAAATTACTTGAGGCAAGATGATAATTTAACTTAATAATAATTGTGTAACTAAATATAAGATTATAGATTTTTAAATGACAGAAGTGAAGACGAACTTTTAAGGCTTACTTTTTTTTTAAATACATCAAGATCAATGTGGTACGGTTCCATGGATTAGTGGGCTAATTTCGTTATACTTGTTGGCATTGAATAATTTCAGGGGAATGACGAATATCTAAAAAAAACTCTTAAATTACAGTTTAAGTGCTGCCCTTTAAAAAATTGGCATTAATCGGGAGTTGATATTCTAAATAAACTTAAAAAAATACACAAAATTGTAAAAAATATTAAAGATTTTTTTTTACACAACATCGGTGAATGACGAATTTAAGTCTGCAAACTCATTTTATTTATTTATTTATTTAAGTTAAGTCTATGGACAATATCCTTACAGACTATATTACTATATTTAAATATTATTATTTACGAAAGACAAAATACTACTGAATTCATTTTAAAAATATTGTTGGGAAAAATGCTGTCACGTATACGAAGTAGATACCTGTTTAAAGAAAATTATTTTCAGCAAAAATTTAATTATTAATTTTTTAGTTTAAAACGAATGGGCGACATTAAAGTTATGAATATTTAGCTAACACAGTGAAGGGTATATAAGACTCAGTATAGCCGAATTTAACTTGCTTTTGTTTTATTTTATTTTACAACTGGAATAAAACTTTTGTGTTGCAAAATGATCATTGTAATTTTGGTGCGTGGAATGAAAAAATGTGTTGCTTAGCTTTAACATGCATAAAAAAAAAGGATTATGAAACTGTAAAAAGTACTTTTTGTTATTTTAAATAAAATTTATAATAAAAATTATTACATTTACCTGTAATATTTGTTACAATGTAAAAAATGTTGATTTTTAATGAGTACACGTGTGTGTGAATTAATTTTAAAATTTCATGTACATACATACTTCTAAAATTATCAGAATTTATGTGTTTTTTAGTTTTTGTATAAATATTTTAGCAATAATATAATGCATGGCATTTGAAGAATATTTTTTAAAGGACCTCTTTTTTAAAAGTAAAAAGCTTTAAGAGGGTTACTTTAAAGCCAAGAGTGAAATTCCGTAATTAGAATCTGAACAAAATTTTTGTTTCGCCTCTACATAAATATTTTGACTCTGCAACAGTTTTCATAAAGTTTTAACTTTTAGAAAAATTTTTACCTACAGATTTTGAAAGTTTTTCAACCAGTATTTGCTATATAAAAATTATTCACAAAAAATTTTTCTTATTTATTTTAATATGGCAGATGAAAAAACTGTGCTTTTTTTCGCTTTGGTACTTTGAAGATCGTTGTTTCAATAACTTTGATAGCTTTCCGTTGCTAGAGAATAATCTTAAATAAGTTTTAGTACTAGGAGAGGATTCAAATGCCACTTTAAGGTCTTTCATTTTAAGGCCTCCACAAAAAACAAACATTTGCTTAATTTTTGCCATGAATAAAGCCACAAATAATGAAATTGTTAATAACAATGCATTTAGTGCACTAAGATTGAAAGCAAACTCTAATTTCATATTATAATTTTTTTTTCAAACGAATATACAACATTTGGTTTAGAAAAGTTAAAATAAAATTTACTTTTTAGGGAAACACCATTTCTGTGAGTAATTAATACAAAATATCTATAAGTACAGGGTGGCCCAAATAAGACCAGCTGATGTGAAACACAAATAACTTTTTTATTTTTTAACATAATTTATTTTTTCTTTTTGCAGATTATAACTGAACTCTTGGAAATTTAAAATGAATACGTACAGTTCACAACAATGCATTAAAATTATCGATTTTTATTATTCTTCTCAACGATCAATTGTTCTGACCCAGCGAAATTATCGCCGTTGTTTTTTAACGTAAGATCAGCGCCCACATCTTCCATGATTACAAGTTTAGTTCGCCGTTTTGAGGAACTGGGTTCAGTTACCGACCGTACAGGAAGAGGTGTTCATCGAAATATTCATACTGAAGACAACGTGGAAGCTGTGCAGTAGAGTGTTGCAAATAATCCATCCGTTCCGGCCAATTGGGTATACCCAGAACAACATTACAGAGAATTTTAAAGCTGGATTTTAATATGTATCCATACAAAGTTCAAATTGTGCAACAGCTTCTACCGCAAGACCCCCAACAACAACTACAATACGCTCACTAGGTCTCATTTTAAGCAATTAACCCTTCAACATATTTTAAGTTTTTATTTATGTGTAACTAGACTTCATAAAAGATTTCTTTGAATTATAATTTTTTCCAAAATAAATAAACAATTGAATTTTTAATATTACATTTTATATTATAAAAGTTCTTTTCTAGTATTTAAAATGTTTGCAAATCAACATTAAGTTGTGTATCTATATTAACATTTGAATAGAAATAAGCAAAACATGTACTAACTTTCATGTATTAAATATATTCAGGTAATATTTAATGGAAAACATAAATCAAATATTATTTTAAATTTTACCAGATTTACAATAAATCAAAATAAATCCCTAAAGCAAAATTCATAACTTTTTTTTTTGTGTTGAGTTGCTTTTCATTAAATTTTCTATGAAACTAAAATTCATTTACTCGTATTAAACTGTGATCAGCCTTTATGTTGCACATTGATTTCTAATAAACACACAATTCAAAGAACTAATTACCAAAAGGAAAATAATTATGTTTGTTCTTGTGTGTGTGTATTTAGTTGACATCACATCGTATTCATATTTGTTGGGTCTATTTATTCCATGTCTGTGTTTATTTGGGCTTTTGTTTGAGTGAGTGAGTGCTTATACATGTATGCAAGTGATCCTTTAATAGTATATTTACCAATATTATGTTATTACTGCAACATTTTGCTTTCATTTTACCATAATGGTTTAACTGATGTTAAATTACAATGCCATTGCAAGTCTTTGAATTGTTGTTCGTACTCGTATTATTTGTTTATGTATTTGAAAAGTGCTTTATATTTAGCATTTGTATTTAATAATGCCTTTGTATAGGTAACTGATACTGTTATGTATTATTATAGATTTACAATAGAAATTTAAGCTTTAATATGAACAAAACCATATAAACAAAAAGTAAATTGTGATTTCAATAATGAAATATTGAATTTATTAAATTATTATAGTACCAGTTTTGCCAGGAGCGAAAAAAATAAAGTTTTGTAAACTGACATTTAAAAAAATAAAAGAGGCAAATTCCAATCAGGATAGCATTGGTAACTTGTATATTGCTAAGCAGCATAGCTTTCTACATAGTTATTTAAAAAATATATGAAAAACAAATTATAATTATATAATGAAAAAGCTAAGCTACGAGCCAAATAATTCCTTAAATGGTTTCCCTTTGAGTTTTTGTTGAAGGGGTAATTTAAAGATCAAAAAAAAAAAAAAAAACGCTAGTTGAAACAAAATATAAATATAAAAACAAATTTATAAAATATGGCCTCGAGCTTAATAAAATAGCCATTTCAATTAAAAAGAAAAAGGTGAAATAAACTAACAAATAATTAAAAAATATTTGTGTATTTAAGTAAGGTCAGTGCTAATCTACAGCTTTCCCCTGAAAACTGAAAGATGTGTTTTTCATTGCAACTGTTCTCTATAGCTATAGCACCCTACTTATCATTTTTGACTCTTCAGTAGACTACAATTTTTAGTACTGCTGTTTTTCTAAGCTAAAAACCAGAGTTCGTAAAGAAACGAAACGAAATATTGCAAATGTTTTCCATAATAATGAAAAATTACAAAACGAAACGTTTGCATTTAATTTGTTCCGTTTCTTTTCAAACTCTGCTAAAAACTGATATAAAAATTTAGTAATCTATGCCTTCTATTGCAGAAAAGAAAACCTGCAGAATGCAAAACAGTCTCTAGAATCATTTGAGTATCAAGTTATATACTTCTTCTTAAATTGAATAAATTTGGTAGTTTAAAAGCCATATGCGCTGTTGTCTTCTTAACAGAGTAAGTCAAACTAATAATCTTAGGACTAAAAATTTTTCTGAGCTTGTTTTGTTTTTGCCTTAGGCGCCACTACAATAATAATTTATTATTTTTAAAATAAGGATAAAGTCTTACTAGACTAATAGCAATATTTCATTTATTAAATGAATTGTTTCATTAAATGAATGAATTTATTAGTTGTCAACCAGTGGCAAATTTTTCTTAGACTAAAAAATTATTTAATTAATTCTTTTTTTTTTTTTTTTTTCATTAATTTAATAAAATATTTTTTTAGTCTAAGAAAAATTTGTCATTGATTGAGAGTAATAGAGTAATAAACAAAACTTATTCAGTAAAGTTGGAAAAACTGATCTTGATATTTACTATTAAAGTTTTACTAGTTATGTGTAGAGAATATATATTCCTAAAAAGGTTTATTTAGAACTATACCTCAATAATATGTCTTGTGATGTAGTGCTGTCTAACTCTAAGAACCCTAGAATTTTTTTGCAGTTCCTAAATAAAGATACCAAATTAGTCTTTTTTCAATTTATAAAAATTAGATTCTTTTAAAAGCCTTTAGTGTATAATATCAACAGCCAGTGGTCAGTAATAGTAAAACTAGAATTAGAAGTAGGAGCTAAGATAAGTCACCTAGTCATTGCGCCTAAAAAATTGCTTTGATGGCATTAGTAAAATACTTATTAACCCCCCAAATTCATAAAAAATATTATATGCTTAATAAGGGGTTATTTGACAAATACTGCATAGAAGTCTGTCAAATAAGCCCTTAATAAGCACATAATATTTTTTATGAATTTAGGGTAAATATATATGATATGTTGGCCATAGCAGACGGTCTAATACAGACGGTCTGATGCAGTTCATATCATTTAATTAGCCAGAGTGCTAATTAAATGATTAGCTGGTTGATTTAGTAAACTTTTGCTCAAGCCTCAAAGATAATTCTGGTTGCTCGCAACTCATTAAAACCCCAATATATGAATAAAATCTTAAAAATAATAAAAAAATACAAATTACAAGAAAATAATTTTTTCTGTAAAGTTTGCTTATTGTTAGTTTTTTTTAATTAAATTTTTTTTAAAATAATTTTACCCCAACAAAAAAAAAAACTAACCCATTCAAAACCATATATTGCCACGAATAGTACAAAAATAAAATGTGGGTCACTAATATAACAGCCGTCAGTTTAGTAAATAATTGCTGTTGTAGAAACTAAAATACAACATTTCAATCTTATATTTTAACCACAAAGTGACACAATAGGAATGAAAACATATTGTATTTTAAATATCCAGTCTAGTGATGGTGATAAATTTTGTTTCTTGGCAAAATTTTAAGAAACAAACTGAATGTTCTAAATGCTTTTACTAGTTGTAAATCGTTTATAAAATGTAAACAAATAAAAGTTACGTTGCTATGGGTAACACATTACATACATAAATTTAGTTGTATGAAAAATAACAAGTGACTTATTAATAAAATATTTAATTAAAAATGATATGTGTTAGAACTTATAGCTTTCTGTGTTGAAATATTTTTAAAAATAAAAAAAAATAAAACTTAATTACAGACCTTAAGACACATGCCCCAAGAAGACATATTTTTTAATAAAAAAGATATATAGTTGCAAAATTAAAAAAATAAAATTATATATGTAATAATTTCTATTTGGAATTTAAAAGTTTAACAAAATATTAATCTTTATTTGTGCTTAATTCCAGAAAATGTGTGAGTTTTAAAATTTATTTTTTTACCCATGATATTCTCATAAGTTATTTATTCAGTACAATGAGTAAAAGAATAAATTTTAAAACCAACACAATTTCTGGAATTAAGCACAAATAAAGATTAATATTTTGTTTAAAAAAAATTTTTTTAACTTAAGCTCTTATTTTATAAATTTATTTTTATATCGATATAATTATTGGAGCGAAATATCGATATAAAAATAAATTAATAAAATAAAACCCCAAACTTAATAAAATAACCTTTTTAATTAAAAAGAAAAAGGTAAAATAAACTAACAAATAAAAAAAATTTGTTATAAATTATATTTTTTACACCTATTTCAAAGAATTGTGATCAAAATTCATTTGAAAAAGATTTATTTTAAATTTTTATTGAATACATTAAGGAAAGGGTACAAGATTCGTAAGGAATCTCGGATTGTAGTTTGTTACTGGACAGCACAGTAGATCTTAAAGGTTGTGGTGAGATTATAGCCCATGATAATAATGACAAGTTAGTGTTTAAAGTATCCTTTTTTAAGTTTTAATTGTGACTCTGTGTAGATAACCCTGTAAGCCCTGCATTTTAATTCCATGAAATATTCAGCAAATTTAGTTTTATAAAACCTTCTTACCTTCTAACTTTTCAATTAATTTGACTTTCTTGACTGCTAATTAACAAAGTAAAATTTTGAAACTGATGGAAATTGTAGTAAAAGATATTAATGCTTAAAACGTATAAACAACATTTACATACACTAAAAATAAAATCCATTATACGACAGCGGCATATACAAAAATTTACTTGGAAACCTTTTAAAAAAATAGATCTCTTGTAAGCACATCCACAAGCCTTTAAAGAACGTCTTAATAACCATGTCAAATATCTAATATCATAGATTATTTAAATCATTATTGGTGTTCTTATTGGAGGTTTTAATAGCAAAAGTCCTCTACATTTTTATGACATACAATATATTTCATGCTTACTAAATCTAACTTTATGCAAATAAATGACAGATGATATTTATGATACATTATAAATATAATAATATGTTTACACAAGTAAGTCATTTTTCTTTTTTTTTTGTATCTCATTTTATTTACTTTTATATTTCTTTAGAAAAACACATACATAAATCGAATGTAAAATAAAGATTATTACACACAACCTGAAAAATATAATATAATTTAGCAGATCAAATGGTTTTTGTAAGATAAATTTATTAGTATGTGTACATACATATGTATTTGTGATTATATTCTAAACGATTTTCTAGTAATGTATGTATATATATATATATATATAACTTTTATGTTGTGACATAATAACCCCTTTAAAATGTTATTTAGTATATAACCACCCTTAAGCTTGAACACTTGCCTGCCGGTAGTGTAACAAGTAATGATATAAACAAAAAATAAGTAAAATGCATAAGAACTTTCTGTAATGTGACGAATACACACTAAGGTTCAATTCACTTTCAGTATAAAATATAACAGTTTTTGGTGCGTTTGATTAGTGTAGTTTGTTGATTGATCAATTAATTCATTTTTCACCTTGCTGAACTTTAACATTTGACTTGTATTGAAATTGAATGTTTATGGGCAGCAAGCCATCTATTACAGAATGGAAAAGAAAAATAAAGAGAAATATTCTAGGTTACAAAATTCAACGAATCTATTTAAATATTAAATTTAGATTTTTTCTGTTACTCATTTAACGTACATTTTCTTGTGTCATATTTTATGTGTCACTGTTTAACTGTCATTTGAAATTTATGCAAAATAAGAATTATTATGGAATACTTTGTGATAAAATAAGTCATGGTGTTAAGGTACACACAACAACTAAATATAATACTTTAGATATCAAACAAACATCAACAACAAAAAACATAAAATATAAAATAAATATAAATACACAGTTTGGTATTTAAGTATGTAATTGTAAGCACATTTACAAAGAAATAAGACTGAATTAAGGTAAAAAAAAAATTTTTTAAAGAATAAATTTTATATTTACACTTACAAATAGTCAGTACATTTTTCAAAGGAAAAAAAAAACATTTACATGCAAAAACTTAAATTTTTGTTTAATATTTTTCATGTATTCTAAATAATATTTTTTTTTTTTGTAAGAGTATACATTAGTACTTATTTAAACTTATTTTCTTCAAATGTTAATAAATAAGCATGTATTATACTGACACCTTATTACTCGTACAACATATAAATACATTTATTTATGTAAATGAAGGTAATTTTCTCTAATGATTCATAAACTTAAATTGTATAGAAAACTGTATTTTTCAGGGAACGCATTTATTATTCAAGATGTTTTAATCTTTAACGATTTAAGCAACTTTATTTAACACAGCTCTCATAAATTATTTTACTTTTTTCTTTCACTTTAACATTCATTTATTGAATGTAATTGCAGTTGTTTTTGGGGGCGGTACTACACTTGCTTAAAAATTTAAATTTATTATTAAAAATTTTAATATATTATTTTAAATAATTTAATGTTACACAAATTAAGGCGTTTTTATCTAAAACATTAACAGAATTCATGCTTGGAAGTTTTTTTAGAAGTTTTGAATTAAAAAAAACGCTTGCATTCAAAACAACTAAAATAAATCATAATTCATAAAAATCCAACAAGTAAACACAAATTTTATTTTTCTTTAAATGTAACTAACTAGTTTTGAAACACAAAAAAAAATTTTTTTCTAGAAATAGAATTTTAAATTTTTATCTGAGAGAACAGCAATTATACTGTGTGAATGTAAAAATCTAATTTGGACTCATTTCTTTGTTTTAAGGGTATCACTAACTACAAGCAGCTGATATGGCAAAAAAAAAAAAATCACCTAAGGAAGTCTTTGAATTTTTAATGTTTACTAGACTTATTGAGTATGTTTGAGTAGAAGGACTAAAACCAAAACTATATACAGGGTGGCCAATATAAGACCAGCTGATGTGAAACACAAATAACTTTTGTATTTTTTAACATAATTAATTTTTTCTTTTTGCAGATTATAACTGAACTCTTGGAAATTTAAAATGAATACATACAGTTCACAACAACGCATTAAAATTATCGATTTTTATTATTCTTCTCAACGATCAATTGTTCTGACCCAGCGAAATTATCGCCGTTTTTTTTACGTAAGATCAGCGCACACATCTTCCATGATTACAAAATTAGTTCGCCGTTTTGACGAACTGGGTTCAGTTGCCGACCGTCCAGGAAGAGGTGTTCATCGAAATATTCGTACTGAAGACAACGTGGAAGCTGTGCAGCAGAGTGTAGCAAATGATCCATCTGTCTCAACTCGTCGCCATTCCGGCCAATTGGGTATACCCAGAACAACATTACAAAGAATTTTAAAGCTGGATCTTAAGATGTATCCATACAAAGTTTAAATTATGCAACAGCTTCTACCACAAGACCCCCAACAACGACTACTATTGTAGTCTCATTTGGGCCACCCGTTAGTTAATCTCAGACAGTCAAACAGCACTTTTTGCCTTACACTTCCTTGGATTAAGATCAGCTATTATAGAGGATTGCTTGCCAACTCTAAACGAACTTGGGATCTTTAGAAAAATTAAAATTTATTTCTAAAAAAATTAAAATTTCTGCAGCACCAGCACCACACCACCACTTTTTTTTGTGGCTCTTAGAAAAATTAAAATTTATTTCAAGAAAAATTATTAATCTTAAAAAAGTGGTGGCGATTCAGCATGGCCAGCCAGATCTCTAGATTTAACAGCAACATACTTTTTCTTAATTCGGTTTTTAAAATCAAAGGCTTATCTGAATAAGCCCCAAACGATTGAATATCTTAAAGACAATATGCGTCTTCTGTTGCTAGATGATATGAAAAATGCATTAAAAACAGACAAAAGTTGCATAGTGACTCGCGGTCACCATTTAGACGATATAATTTTCTGATTTTGCTCCACCCATTATTATAAATGTTGTTTAAATAAATTTAAAAGAAAAAAAGTTGATAAATTTAAAAATTAATTTATCAAAATTCATTTAAAAATTTTCTTAAAAGTTAAAAACCTTTAAAAAAATATTTTGAAAATTATCATTCATTTAATTTTTTATTAATTATTTTTATATATTACTTTTACATATAAATACTATACAAATGGAAATAAATTCTCTAAAAATTAAAAAAAAATATTGAATTTGTTTTAATTACATTTTGTTTTCTTCTTACCGCAGCCGGATATACATACAGGCAACGAATATACATTGAATTCAAGTTTCTTTTAGCTTCTTTAGGCCTTCAGATAAAAATCTGAAAGTTCATAAGCAGGCTTCTACTTAGTCTTGACTAAAAGGTCACCATTCTGTTCTTAATCTACGAATCTCCATTTGACCAGGCACTCCCATTCAACAAGAGTGACCTCAACTTGCTAACAGGCATTTCGATCTAAAATATCATCAGAGTCAGACAATGCAGTCTCTGTGGTTTGCATGACTAAGTCTTAGAACAGGTACTTTGAGCCTGCCCGGCCTTAGGGTCTTGTGGGACAAGATTTGTAAGATACCTTTTGTTGAATGCCATAGAAATAAGTGGGCTTTTACTATACAAAATTATAGGCTACCTTCAAAGCATAAATCATGAAGAGAGAACTTATGTGCTGTAGAAAAGATTCTTTAAGTAAAGTTATATTGAACTAATTAATAATAATAATAAAATTGAAAACAACTTAAAACTAATTTACAAATATTAAATAATAGCTGTCTTGAAATTTTTTGTCAAAAATAGTTCTTTTAATAAATTTTTATATAAATCTAATTACATTCTTTTTAAATTTCTCTTCTAGCTGTTATCTGCTTAATTTCCACAGAAAAAAATCTTTCTATTTATATAATTACTTGATAGTAAAACTTTCTAGCTGCACATGCTGAAAATAAATATTACAAAACTAAGAAAAATAAACAACAACAAACAATCAAATTAAGTTAAACAACTTGTATTGTCAATAAAATTGTAACATTTATTGCATACGAGTACTTTATAATTGCAAAAAATGAACAAAAACCCATTTAATGTAAAAATGTTTTTATTAAATAAAGTGGATTTATTGGAAGTTTAGTATGTCATTCATACAAAATTTCCATTTTAGAATACTTAAGAGAGCACACAAACACACATACAACCGATATGAATACAGTGCACACAATACAATAAGAAACATTTTCAATTGCTTTTAAAAGTATTAGTTGGCAAAACTCCAAATTTGGTGCACATACTGTAAGTAGATAATAAAATAACCAAATTAATTTGCATATAAAAGTTTACGACTTTTGGATTAAGAAAAGGAGTGTTCATTCATGTACGATAAATATGTGTGTGTGTGTAAGGAGTAAGATAAGGCAACGAATGTTAAAGGTTATTATGGTAAGAAATTAATTTTTTATATTAGATTTCAATAAAACAATGTAATAAATAAAAGTATTTAATTTCTTACTTTTTGAAAAGAAACAAAAAAAAAGAAAACATTATTTAAGTTTAACATAGATTTAACAATAAAATAGATAAAGAATAATTTTACTTAATAATATTTTTCATTAAATAAAATATCATTTTACTGCTAATTAAAAATTTTATGAAAATTTTTATTAGTTAAGAAATTTTTAAATATAAAAATCTTAGGAATTTCCCAAGAAATGTTTTTCAATTTTGTAAGTTTGTTAATTTAGGCTGAGTTTGTTGTGCTTAGCGGTATTTAATTACAATGGTCCATAATCATAATCACACAAAAGTAGGCTTTAATTAAGAGCTGACTTTTGTTTGTAAAAATTATATGAATTTAAAGTCTTTTTTAAAAAGATGCCGACTTTAGTGTGATTATGCTTATGGCAACATATTTTTTATTATTAAAAAATCTGCCGTTGAGTTTTAAATTTTTTAAAACAAAATCTGAAAATTTTCTTAATAGGATGAAACCCTTATTGTATTTGTATTTGTAAGTATGTATTAATACTGTTTACAAAATTATTTTATCGTTAAAAATTCTAAGCACAACTTTAAATACCAAAGAAGGGAAATTTTAATCAAATCATAATCGCTGTGATTAACGCTCTCATTTATTTTAAATTTGCTAACAAAATGTCAAACGTTTTTTTCATACTCTCATTTTTTTCCATTTTCTTTTATGCCACTCAGTTTTCATTAAAACAAAAGATTTAACTGAACCCACAGACAAATACACAAATGATGATAATTACGGTAATAACTCAAAAGAGATTTACCACTGGCAGACAAAATGAATATGTAAACTTTAAAATATGACTTTTAAGAGTAGCAAGAATTTGGAAAGATAAATACTAAAGCTAATGACAGCTGTTAAGAATTTTCTTTGAAGTTGATGCTCTACAAATGCTTGCACTCACAATCATTTTATGGCACGTACAAATACACAGTGGTAAACTCTTAAAACTGCCCTTACAAATCTAACACATTTGAAATTCTAGTCATAAGTTTAGACAGGAATCAGGTGTATTTTTATGTTATGAAAAAAAATATATACTCGTATATATTTCAAAAGCTTAACACCGTTAAAGCAAACAAAAATTCTTAAGAAATTTTAAGCAGCTTCATAAGAAACAGTTGCATAGCCTTTCTCTCCTCCCCTCCACGTTTCTTAAACAAATAAAATAAATAACATTAGCAAAAAGTTGTAAAAACAATCTAAACTAATGCATATGCAAACTCCAAAACAGGGTGTTTTTAGAAAAAATTACAACTTTGATTCTAATGCAAATTTCGAAATTATTTTAATTTTTTTATGCATCCCCATAAACAGATACATATACATTGTGTCTCAATAGGAGTGAATTTTTGCATTTTACAAAAAAGAAATTTTTTTTAAGAGTTGTAATTTTTTGATTGAATTGTATGGGAGCTTTTATAGAATAGTAGGTAGCGTACCAACTAGGGGTCACAGGTTCATTTCCTGTCTAGACCTTGGGTCTAAGCATGAAAAGCATGAAAAGAAGCTTGGTGGATTTGTGTTGTTAAAAAAACAAGTTTCGATTCAGTAAGAAATAAAATATCTCTCACAATTTAACTACTTTCAATTGTCAATTACTTTTTTATAGAGATGTGACTGTATATCACCGCTGATGATTTAAATTTCGGAATTGAGTTCAAGATTTGTTTGTGGTTTATTTGCATAGCCCCGAGGTTAATGTAAAACCCCAAAGCAATATATCGAACAACGTTAAATTGAATGAATCGTTGTCCAGGTGACATTAGAATTTCTTTGAATAATTGTTGCTGCATTAAATCGATTGCTTCTTGCTGAAGCCATATGTCGTTCAGGCCACAAGAATTCCTTTATCATATTCAATACAATTTCGGGTTATATCAGCAACAGTATATTGATGCCCAGCAGTCTTATTGTTCATAAGCGAAAGAGTTTTTTCACTGTTCTTGTTTTTACCACTCTTTGAATGTTTGACATATTAGGTTTACTTTCTCCACTGAAAATTCTTTGAATTTTTATCTCAGCATAATTTTTAAAATTGTAAAGCCTTGTTCTGTCGTAAAGCGGTCCATGTTTAACATTCAGTGTGACATCTGAAAAATTTTAGACTTTACTCTTGCTTAAACACTATTTGCTATGCAAACGCGGAGCAGCCTGCCGGACTTTTACACTAAAATTTTTTGTGTAAGTTCAAACACATTATGTAAGACCAGATCATTTAAAACACATCGTTTATTGAGCTTTCTTAAATTGATAACTAAATTGAAATACATGTTTTCTTATGAATTTTGATCCTCTTTCGATGCAGCTTTTAACTTTTAACGTACGTTCAATACTTTAACAATTGAACTGTTATATTTGAAAGTGGTATAAATTCATTTAAAAAAATTACAGCTGAGCGGTAATTTTAATAAAGTATGGTGTCCTTACTTACCGCTTGTCCATTTAAAAAAAAATAGTAGATATATACACTTATAAATATAAGTAATACAAATTAAATTAAATATTATTCCATAGAAATAAAATTAATTGCTTGTTTGTTCACTTAGCAAATTTGATATAAGTATATAATATCTATACTCCAAAGAAGAAGTACATATCTGAACCGGCCACGTCCATTTTTACTCCAACTTTTTAATGATTTTCACTCGCCACTGTTCAAAAAGATGTGTGCCGGTACTTAATTTTAGCCTTAAATTATGCTTTGAAATATATTTTTTATCAGTTTGAAAGACGCCTCTGATAATAATGCTAGCAAAAATTTGAACCACTTAGTAGTGAATGGCTGTATTTATTTCTCTGGGATTTGTAATAATTAAAATTATATTTGTGAACGGGTTTCTCTCTCTAAGAATACCTATTCACGTAAAAAAAGGACCAGGTCGGGTTCCTGTGAAAATGTGTTACGTTAAAAAAATTTTGTTGAAGACATATGCAATCATTTTGTTAAGCTTCTTCGTCGGTAACTTAATGTCCGTTGAAAAAAGCGAAGTCTAGCCTACGATGCTCCCTCGTTTAAGCATCTTCTATTTTCCTTATTGTAAGTAATTAAAACGCCAAGTTTTATCAAGCTTAGAGCATGTTCAGCTAAAAGTGTATGAATTTTTTTTTTTCAATACAATTATGCTAACGAAGCTTCCGCCCACATTTAGCTAAACAGCGTTTTAATTTAGATATAAAGATATTTCGTTTTAAATTTGTGTAGCAAACAGTAAGACTATTGCCAATTTTGCAATTTATTTATTTTCTATAAAACTCTTAATTAAATCTAGTTAAAAGCGAACTCAAAAATGTAAATGTTACAAATGCACACTCTCTATAATTATAAAAATTGTGGCAGTAGTGGTAGAGCTAACGATAACGACAATTTCAACAAGGCTAAATCTTTTATTTGAGGGATGATTTTCTGGTTTTTTTTCAAGTTATTTTTTTTTGCTTTTATAACATTAAACTCTCAAAACGAATTATAACGAAAAGCATAATAAATAATGACTTTTTTTGGTTAGTTCGTGAGATGAACAGTGAGACAGAAAGGTTTTATGGCTAAGAAAGTATAAAGAAATGCAATAAAATGGCAGAGCTGTACTAAAGAAGGAAATTAAATACATGATTTAAAATAAGATGAATTTTTTTATAAAAATTTTCTACACTTTAAATATTTTTAATCTTGACATTATTTTTCTCTATTAATAAAAAAAACTTTTTACTCTTTTCTTTTTTTTACTGTGACGCCTCTGTTAGAGTTTGAAAAAATAAATAAAACGGTGTCAGAATATAAATCCATAGATTTTTATTTGTCTCATTTTAAGTGACATTTAATCCTTGACGTTAGTTCTGCTCTTAAGGTGGTGAATACTTAAAAAGGTAACGAAAAAATAATATTAACTTCAGCTACAGTGAACAAGTGTAGCACGAAATAAAAATAACCAAAATTTTATTGTTCTCTTTCTCTTTCATTAATAATCATAAATGTTGCTTCAACGTTTTATTATAAAAATTACCACAACCACTTCTACATAATGTCGTTGTGTGTAAATACGTTTTAAGTATTTTCTTGTTTGCAAAACAAAAACGATACTTTGATTGTTTAATATAATGCAAAATGACTTCCAAAGGGATCAGGTATCGCTCTATAAAATATATGATTTGTATAATAATAGCGTTATTAAATTTCATTACACATGTTTAAGTGTTTTGTTTTTGCATAAAACGTTGGTATGAGCTAAAGATTTATGGAGGAGAATACAAAATATTGCAGTTTAATTTACACAAAAATTACTGATGCTAAAAAGTGTGAGTTAGAAATGTTAAGAAATTATATACGTAACGTTTGTATCATCGGACTTTTCGTTGTATTTATTTTGAAACATTTACGAGAAAATTTTTGTGAATTTTTTAGGTTTGTTAGTTGAAGAGAAAACGTTGATCTAGAACGAAATATTATTGAATTACATTAGTTGGTTGTTATAAATATTACAGAGGCTTTACTTGTAGGACTTTAATATTAAAAGGACGCGGATAAAAAAAAGAAACACTAAAGATTAATCCCCTTATCCAAAAAAAAATTAACGTGGAGTTTAAAGTCAACGTTATAGAAATTTTTCATATAATTTTTTCATAAATTTTACTTTAAAGTCTACGTCAACTTTTTTTTTTTTGGATAATAGCATATATATTTAAAAATAAATAACACTAGATAGGCTACACAAGTCACAAATCTCTAACTAGCAATGACTG
Source organism: Thelaira solivaga (assembly GCA_947397855.1). Classification (NCBI taxonomy): domain Eukaryota; kingdom Metazoa; phylum Arthropoda; class Insecta; order Diptera; family Tachinidae; genus Thelaira; species Thelaira solivaga. The sequence goes on along the minus strand of OX377611.1, from coordinate 14,540,286 downwards.
CAAGTTGCTGCTAAGAAATGGTTCGTAGTGGGCAAATTTCATGCTTCTAAGTAAATCGATGTTACAACAACTGATTTAAGTACATTACAAATGAGCGACATACAGGCATTTTTTGGTGTTCTGAAAATAACTAGACTTTAGCTTTTGAATAGTGATTTTTACTGTTTTCAATCACGAGCTTAAAGCTCTTTTGTTTTGTTTACAATAAAATATGCTCAGAAAAAGAACTGAAAATCACGAAAACAATTAACAAAAGAAAAAAACTTCTCCACACAAAATAAAGCGAATTTTAAAATTAATAAATTTACAGTTCCGTTGTGAAAAATAATTAATTTTTTGACAAAAACTAATAAAAAATAATCAAACTAATAAAAAATAAGTGATTTGATATCGTAAGGGAGTTATCTGGCCGGTTTTAAATCACGAGATGTCAAATGATTTTGTACGCGGAACAGCTTTTTCGTGATTTGAAATCACTTTGAGAGAGAGTGGTTTTCAGAACATGCCTGATAATTATATAAAATATATGACTGGCTCAATTCACAACAATAAGAACCAAAACTATGCTCTCTATTTAAAGAGAAGAATAGTTTTATAAACAGTCTTGAAGAACATTTTTGAAAGTTTTACAAGTGTCAACTAGAATCACTAAATCTGAACGTATTAAGGTTATTCTTAACTTCAGCAAAAAATCAATAGGGCTAAAATCATCTTATTCTATAACTAATGAAAACTATTTCAGTATTTGTATATGCATAAATGAGTTGGCCTCAGGGCTCAATTACTGAAGTAAAAATGTTATATAAAAACGTCTATTATATTTTGCCGAGAAAAATAATATAATATAATTGTAATTTAATCTTTACAAATGTTTTCTGTATCAAGCTTCTAGTAAAACCTATTCCTTTGAAAACGGTATCTTCAATCTTTAACATCCAAGCTCTAGAACCAAATATCAGGCAAAAAAGAAATTATTGCTTTACAAGAAATGTAATATTTTTATAAATGAAAAGGTTAAACTTTGATGCTGGTAGAACCCAATATTTCAATTTCAATAGTAATATTTTATGAGGCAGTTACTAAAAATATCATTACACTAAATTAGGTTGTCATATAACGAAAACTCATAATATATAAGAGTATTTATCTCTTCTATCTTTGTATATTTTATTTACTTTGTTATGAGTTTGAAAATAATCTCTAAAATGCGTATTCACTTTTAATACTCAATTTAAAGGTTTTCTTTTGTATGATTGTTGTTTTGTTGTATATTGAAACATATCAGGATTATTTGTGTGCATGTGTTTACATGTATTTGTGAATATCAGGTAACTTGTAAAAGTTTTATTTATTTATTTTTTTTTTTTTTTTTGGTGACCAAAATAATCAAACCACTTTTTTTGTGCTTTAGCTTGTATGCTGGAGCATACGAGTAGACGAATATGTAAATTATTTTATATTTATGGCAAAAATTTATCAACTATATTTTTATTTATTTTTTATTTTATAGTTTTTATCCATGGAATATAACGCTTTTTCATAATCGCATTATATACGGATGGTACTTGTAATACAATGAAAAACTTGTACAAAAAAAGAAAAAAAAACACAACTTTATAACAGTTTACAGTTGTTGCTGGTTTTAACTATTTCATTTATGTTTTATTTATAATAAAAACTATGAATTAATTTAAAAAAAAATTACCCCTTGCTGAAGTATATATTGTGCTTTTTGTTGTGAACTTTTTTTATTTTTATTGTTGTGTGTAGGTGTTCAAATTGTACATAAAAAAAATAAGTACTTGAAAGTTTACACGCATACTTAAATGACTAACAATCTACAGTTTTATTTGTTATAGGAAGTTTTAAAAGGATTTGCTTTCTGTTTTGTTTTGTTATTATTGTTTTTTTTTTTGTTGGGAACTTTGTTAAAAAAGGGCTATAAATTTAAGCATTTAATTTTACCCTAGAGGGATTTAATTATTCAATTTTATTTAAATGTATTAAGCATACTTTTAACAAGGCAAAAAAAGGATTTATAAAAATATTTCTAAGTGTTTAATTTTCAGCAAAAATTAAATGAAAGTATTAGAGTAAAATTTATATATAAAGTTGTAATAAAAAAATTCTTTTTAACAATTGAACTGTTAAGTCCACTTTTTTAAAAATGACTCAGTTTTTAAATTTAGTTACTAAAAGTACCGTTAACTCATTATACCATTTCGTTTGTAGTTTCTACCCTATAAAGTATAAATATTCAGGATCCTTATAAATAGCGGTGTCCAATCTTGAATTAGACAAAATCCCAATTTATAAAAAATTTTTAAAAAAAGTGATGTTCGTCTGTATGTCAAAAATACAACAGAAGTTTTAGATTTTCATTTGTCTTTTTTATGTTTTTCATATAAACTGAAAAAAGTAGTACCCAGTTTTTTCAAACATCACATTCATAGTATCGTAATCAAAACTCAGGTGGATGGTTCAATAAATGGCGAAGCTATGAGTCAAAAACCGTGACTACCTCTATTATTTTACCATTTTTGGTGCGTTTTTTGCTTAATTTGTTTAAACTACAAGATGGATAAAAAAAAACCTGGTACGCAGTCTTATTACAAATAACAGTTGTAATGTCTGTGCAAAAAATCAGAAATATCGGTCCACAAATAGACCAGAAAAATCAAAAATACAGCCGAAATATTAGACTTTCATTATTTATGGCTTAAAAGTGACTGAATATTAATATGGTTAGTTAAATATGCTTTCACGTAGTTCCTTAGTATTTGTAAATATCTTTTTAGAATTTATAATATATTTATAAATATGTTCAGGAGACATATAAGTACATACATAGATACAAATGTGCACAAATCAGGGGCCGTAACTGTTATGGCTTTTATCGGAAAAGTCTAGAAAAAAAGTTATTTTTTTACTTTTATTTTTTAAGGCAAAAATTAAAAGTTATTTTTTGACTTTTATGTATCATAATGATAAGAACCAAAATTTTTTACGATAATTTTTTATGTGTGCTTTTTTGATGTAAATTTTTAAAAATAACAGTTATTTTCTGTCCCTGGCATAAATACGTTGATTTCTCTAAGAGATTACAAACGAACCATAGAATATTACGGGCTGGTACACATATCATTTTAAACAAAAGGTAGTCTAGATTTGTAATCTTTCACCCACGTACACAAAAAAATCTTTGCATTATTTTAAAAAAAATTTTTTAAATTCCCATATACCCCAGTACTCTTCTTCTAAGGGATTTTTACCATTCCCCACTTTGCTAAGGTACCATTCCCGATTTTACACATAAAAGTTTTCAAAATCAAAAATTAGTTTAATCTGTAGGCTCTAAACTTTCTGGAAGCGTTTTAACATTTTTTGAAAGCTTCGTAGTTTTTATTTTATGATTCAAAAGGGAAACTGCCAAAATCCTTGAGAACAACAGTACTGGGGTGTATGGAAATTTAAGAAAAAATTTAAAAATAATCCAAAGTAACTTCTGAGTATTTTGGCGGTAGATTGCAAATGTAGACAATCTCCCCTTTAAAATGATGTGTGTCCCATCTCGAAATAATTTATGATTCTTCCAGCACCGGCTAAAATACCTTAGTGCAACAGCACTGCGGTATATGAAAATTAAAAAATTTTTTTTTAAATATCTAAAGTAATATCTGAATATTTGATTGGTAAACTAAACTACTAATAAAAAACATTTAATATTTAATGACGTAAGACGAATTTGATAATATATTTACTTATACTAAAAAAAGTAAAGGGGTATCTTCACTCATTTAACTTTTTCTATGGTTTTGATATTATAGAAGCATGTGGAAAGTGAAAAATATTAATATTTTGCTAACACAGTGAAGACTCGGCACAACCAAATTCAACTTGTTAAAAATTAAATTTTTTCAAAAGTTTTATTATATTAAATACAACTGCTTTAAATACATTTTTAAATTTTCTATTTTCTTGTAACTCTATACATCTTCACATTGTGTTATTTGTATCACATTTAAAATGTATTTAATATAACACAATTTAACTGTGCTAATTTATAATTGATAGCTTGTGCTGCGACCATTAAAATTGCTTTTTAATTCAATAAATTATTTAAATTATTACCAAACATACAAATTTACATTTTGTTATTTAAATATTTATGAACTTAGAAAGAGTGAGAGTGAGAGTGAGATAGAGAAACAAAATTAAAAATTCTATAACATAGACTTAACACTTGTCAACACATTTCAATTAACAAATACCAAAATTCCCTTATGTAAAAATTCTATACACTCGCATGCATGTACTATGTACAGGTACATGATTTATTTAATATACAAAAACTGCTGTGCATGTTAATTTGGCTTGTGTGTACAATTTTCGACGCTTTTTCTGTTTATTTATTTATTTATTTTTTTTTTTTTTTTTGCATAGAAAAAGATAATAAATTTGATTAGGCTCTTATAGTAATTAGTTGAAATGTTGAAATCTACAAATGCTAAAATAAATTTATAAACACAGGTGTGTACCAATTAAATGCGAACTAAATAGAAAATTTATTTAAAAAAAGATAAGAAAATATAATCAAGTTGCAAATTTTAAAATTTTTTGTGTTTAAAATTTTATTGTAATTTTAAAATTCTAACCTTTAAAAATTCCTTTTTCCTTTTAAATTTTTACATGGAAATTTAACTTTAACTTTTTAAGAATATAAATTATCAGAAATAGCTCCTAGACCATCATCATTCATTGTATAAAACATGCTCATTAAACAAATTATTTAAAATTTATTTTTTACCTCATGATCCCCTTAAGTTGTCTACATTCTAAAATAATTTAAAGTGCATGTTTATAAACCATTGACAAAATTTCTGTTGATAATTTATTCATGTTAGTCAGCGCATAACAGTGAGTTAGTGATAGAAAGCGTGTATGTGAATGAATGAATGAATAAGTGAATATTTCAATGAATGTTTTGTTGCAAACAGCATAATTAAATTGTTGTGGGTGCACATAATGCATTTGTAATTATATGTGAAAGCGCTGATTGATTGATGTTATTTTATTTATTTATTTTTTTGTTTGTTTATAGTTGTTCTTCTAAACTCGCTGTTTGTGTGTACTCGTTTTAGTATAAATGAAAATTTATAGTCTTAAATTAAAAAAAAAAAAAATTAAAATACTCTTATATTCTTCGACTGTTTATTTAAATCTTTTATTATTGAATTAAATTATCGCTAAGTACTGACATATTTACTAATACACACGGGCATATAATTTTAATTAGAGCAGTTTATAATAAGCTTTAGAAATTGTATAAAATGTATTAAAAAATTTAATATTCGCAAAGATTGTAGGAGTATCTTAATTTATTTTTGAAGATATTAATTTTAAGCTCTTAATAAAGCTTATTTATTATGGTTTTTACACGATAAAAAAAGAAGAAAATATCACATGCCAAAATTTTTATCGTAAACTTTTATGTCAATGACAGAAAAATTTTACTTACGTCAATAGCAGACACACACGGATTTGCATACATATTTTTCAGATAAAAATAGAACAATTTTGTTTTCACTAGACTACCACAAATTTCTAGACTGATTTAAAAAAAAAAAGTAGCGGTAGTTATGACAGTTGTCAAATGTCCAGAGTTGTGGAAAATTTCTGTGTACTAAAAGTTGCATTTAGCAGCGTAAATAAACTAGTAAAACTACAGCAATAGCGGATATTTTTTTTTAAGCTTTATATAAATTTTTAAAGAATATAGGCATATACACTTATGGCCATTAAAATAGGTACCCTAACAATTTTTGTTTTTTTTTCTTGTCAAAATTTTCAGAATTTTTTTTTTTTAATTTCACTTTTATTTATTTTTATTTTCAACCAATATCTTTGAAAAAGTTCCATTTTATTGGTATTCAGAGCAAAATTTTTTAAAAATAAGAAAATGTTTATGCTCAGTAAAAAATTTACCCTTAAATCCTTTCCCATTTCTTACAGATTAAGATCGAAATTGATATTTTAGGGTTTGGTATCTAATTATAATATAATAATTATTTATAATAATTATTAAAATTATACTCGTAGCATAGGCCAACGATGATTAAGAATTTAATTTTTTGTAGAGGTTGCAGACGGAGAACAACTTGCAACACATGTACAATAGTCGAACTACAAAAAAGTATCGCATATTATGCAGAAGATTGTTGGTTGAAGCCCATTCTACGGGTAACCGCTTTTTAACGAATGTACACAATGGCTCGTTGTCGTAGTCACACTAAAATCTGTAGTTTTTTTTTAACAATTTTAAATTCAGAAAATTCTTATTAACAAAAATCAATTCTTATTAAAAGCCTACTTTTTTGACTATTATTATGGTCCCAATTACTTTCATAATATAACTTTTAAATAGTATTTTGGTTTCTTTTTATCGGTGCAACTGTTGACGTAAGAGATAAAAACCGAAAAGTAGCCACATATCTGTAATCAGTTATATAATCCCGGTGAGAAAAATAATAAAATACAACAGATTTTTCATTTCTGTTTTGCTTTTTTATGGAAATTTTTTAAGCTTTTCATATGTGTAAACAGGCAGTCGGGTTTATACAAACGTGTGTATACAGAAATCTTTTTGTAAGAAGTTTTTTTTTTTTTTTTAATTTTAGTCGTTAATATGAAATTCTTTATTTGTTATTAAAAAATACTTGTAAGTATTTTAAGTTAAGTCAAATTTATTTCATTTTTACCTAGAAACATATTATTATTTTAAAAAGTAGTGATCCCACTCAGATTTTTCTGTAAGTTAAAATAAAAAAAAAATTTTAATCAATATTTTCCACATCATAAATTTTTTTATTAATTTATTTTGCATTGCTAATAGATATCTTTCTAATATTTTCTTTTCTTTTATTTTAAAATTGAGTACCCAGAGACATTTTACTTTTTTAAAAAATAGTGATCCCACTCAGATTTTTAGGTAAGCTAAACTAAGAAAAATATTTTAATCAATATTTTCCATTTCATTAACTTTTTATTTATTTTTCTTTTTTGTTAACTATTTAAGAAAAAACAGCCGAATATAACTTATTCAAGACATATTTTTTTTAAATAGAAAACTGTCATTAAAAATTTTTTTGCGACAAAAATTTAAATTTTGCGGCTAAATTAAGTATACATGGATTTTATCAATTTAGTGTTTAGTTTTGTAGTACTATCAGTTAGTCAAGCTCAAGTTGCGTGATTTTTAGTACGATTATAAAGTATGTTAAATCTAAGATATGAGATCGTATTGAAATCAAAATACTACCTACTTAGGCGAAGTAATTTAAAATTTAATTTTTTTAAATTAAAGTTTAAAAAAAAAAATTCGTTTTAAGCCATTTAAAGTCATAAGGAAAAACACTTTAATTTTTTTTTTTAATTTTATTATTATATTTTCTCTTCTTGATTTTTAAACAAATACAAATTAAATTATGTTTAAAAAAAATTCACGCTTTTTTGCAAGTGATTTAGTTTTTCAAGCCTTCTTTGGTTTTTTCCGGTAATGCTTTTTCCATTAAACAAGCAAAAAGATATAGAAAAAATAAAGTAAAAAAAAGTATAAAGTATGCAGTGGCAAAAAATCAAAATTTAAATACCAAAACTTGATAAATTTTTTACGGATATGGAAAAAGTCTAAAATATTATTTTATGAATTGTAAAGCTAAAACTAAAAAGATTAAACTTTAAAAAATTTCAATAACATTTTTAAAGGTGTGGAAAATTTTTTTTTCCACTTTCTTAAAAATCAATAAAATCTTCAAGAATACAAGTAGCAATAATAATAACAATTCTAACACAAATAACCAGCCTTAAAGCCATAACGACTGTAATAACAATTGTAAAATTTTTCTTATATGTTTTTTCTTTACATCAGATATACTTTTTGTTTCAGGGCATATTATACACAAAGAAATATTAAAAATACTAACAATAAACATAACAACAACAGTGGAAATTGGATTTGTCACTATGACGGATGTCCTGTTATAAAACAACCATTCAGGTATACATTCATACTACTAAAGTTTTTTTACTCACAAAAACTAGAGAAGAGCAGCTTAAAAAACTTATATTTCGCATATTATTTTTTAAGTAGAATTTGTGATAAAATTTTAAAAAAATTTTTTAGTATTTACTTTATGGTTTTTATGGGAATCCAATCATGGATTGATGTAATATATATACTGACTTACCTTTTCATTTAAAATCTATTAATAGTTTAAGAATTTTTAAGTCACAATGTAAAGCATATTTATGCAGTTTATTTGAAATACTTTTAATGTAATTAAATACTTTAAATAACATATACTCGTATTTGTTAAGTAATGAATTTGCCAACTTGCCTCAGAAATGCCTTTTTGGTGCTGAGGCCTAAATATATATGAATTATAAATAACGTGTACAAATATCATATTAAATAAAAAACTTAACTTTTTTGAGTTCTACTTTTTGAGTTACTCTTCGCCTTGTGAGCAGCAGCAATTGTTCCAATTTATGATGAAACCTTCTTTTTTTTTCTTTTTCCATTTATAAATTTTTCTGCTTGACCTCTTTCTATTGCTATCTTCATCTTTTTTCTTTTACTTCATTTTAAATAGTTTTTAAATGGATCATATTAAAGAAGCCCTTTCCATTGTCTACGTTCAACCTAACCTAACAAAACCATTTTCTAAACTTATTGTTGTTAATAAAAATAAAGCTTAACTCGACTTAAATAAAACTTTACTCAATAATTTTATTATTTTGTCTTATTGATGGTTAGGCGATATATTCCAGTATTTAGGAGATGCCAATGAAAACATTACCGCTTAAAATCGAAATAATTTTGTAGGAAAAACTTTGAAGGATTCTAAAGTTTTAGTCCTTTAAAATGATTTAACAAGACTTAAGCGATGTTTCCATATTTTCACAGATATTAGCTTCTTATACTACAAGCAAATAGATATTTTGCGTGTGCTGAAGAATGGTGTATCATCACCAATTGTTGATGAGTTAACATCATACAAATCTATTTTATTTACCAATTATGCTTTCCTAATTATCTCCAGCTTTAATTGACTGGAATATAACAAAGAATTTTGGTTCAGGATAGAGAAATCTACTAGTGTGTAGGGAAGTTGCAACTAATTTAGGCGATTGCTGTCACTTAGATTTTCGATTATTACTAATATTTTTAATAAATTGAAAATCTCCTTAAGCTACGTCTCATTTCATTCCCTTCTTATTGGACTTTTAAACTTTTTTTAAATTGAAATTTTAAATTAGAAAAGTGGAAGAAAAAAATTATTTTAGAGAAAGAAAGAGGTTAACAAATGAACCTACAATCCCCAGATCCAAGAAAAGTCTTTTTTCTCAATGTTTACACCCAACTTTTGATCAAGACAGCTTGAATATTACAGCTGCTGCTATCAATTAAGGGTCATAATATCACAGCATTTATATTAATAATATTTTCATCAATTTAATTTTTTATGAACTTATTGGCAAAACAGTTTCAGCTGTGAAAATTAAATTTTTTCTTTAATCAAAAAACCCATTCATTTTTTTTTAGTTCTGATACTGAAAATTCGAGAACACCGCTCCAAATATATTTTAGAGCACAAAATTTTGCATTTTATTATCAATTACCACAACTGCATTTTTCACATCCTTCACAATCAAAGTTATTTTTTATGTGTGTACCACTTTACACTTAAAAATATTTTTTTGCCTCAACTCCTCTTTATAAAAGTTTTAGTTTAAAATTATTAAATATTTTTTAATGTTTTTTGTAACTTTTTTGTCATTTATATAAAGCCATTTATTTTGATGAATTTGATTAAAAAAAGTAATAAAACAAATAAATAAATGCTTTACTGCCATTTACTTCATCACTCAAATCAAATATTTAACATGGCCTTGTAAATATGCAATTACAATATTCATTTCATTTATAATGTAAATAATTTTTACACCAGACCTACCTTCATTAACAGAAAAAATAAATAAATATTTAAATAATGCACAGGGACACTTACAAAAAAAAAAAAAAAGAATAATAATTTCAACTGGAAAAAACTCTATTATTAAGAGTAAAAACTTATTGAAAAAGTGTAAAAAATACATGAACGAATTTTTCAGTGGATTTTTTACCATAAAATTTTAAGCCTCTTAAAATAAAAAAATCTCTATAAATTATTTTTAGGGCAAATTTTTTAAATGTAAATAAAAAAAAATTTTTTAATTAATATCCGTTGTTTATGTTTGTTTCTGCCAGCCAGCTTAATTTATTTTTTTGTAGTTTTTTAATATGAGTTGCGAAATGAAAAGAAAATAATAAAAAGTTAAACTAATGAGAAATATAACTAAATTGATTTTTAGAGGTTTTCTTGGAATAAAACTAATTAAGCATTTAAAATTTCAATTAGAAATTTATAGTAAATATGAATTTTTAAAATACAGATGGTATTAGCTGTGGTTAAAGTACTTTTACACTGTAAATAAGTCATTTGAGTGAGAGAAAAATACGAACTTAATATTTGACAAGCGGATTGAAATTTTAATTATTTAAAAGTTTTGTAAAATGACAGACTTTTAATTTTGCCATAGTTATACTTTTCTGAAAGTTAGTCCAAAGCATAAAAGTACTTGTACACATTATTTGGCATGTTGATTTTATATAACATACTCGTATATCAACAACGCTTATTTTTATAATTCTACTTTATCTAATAATTTTATCATGACAAAAGATTTTGAATTTTATTTTGTTTATTATAGAACGAATTTTTTAACATTTTGTTTTCATAAAATCTAACCAAATGTATTACAGTTTAAGTTGAGCTTTAAATGTATTGATTCTTTTAAAAAAATTTAATTACTATTTTCACACAATTTCTTCTATTAAACATATACTGCTACATTGCAAATTTAAAAAATTGACAACAACAATAAGAAGGAAGTGAAAGAAACAATAGAGAGCTTATGCAGCTTAAAAAGACTCTGATGGAATGTATATCGAATTTGGTTGCAATTAAAAAATTAAATCAAATTCATAAATAAAGCCAAAAATTTAACCAAAAGAACTCAATATAAGTCGTTATAACTACAAAATTTGGTTATGACAACAGAACTTTATAATGCTAACAAATTATGTTCCCCTAGCTGCAGTTGTTTTCCGTGTGTGTCAAATATGTGGGTCAGTCAAACCCAAATCTGCAGGTTATGTCAGAGAAGAGACAACAGAATATATATTATGTGGCTTTAATAGCCTAATTGGGCAAGTCTTTGTAACCTAAGGTATCACTACCTACAAGACAAGGCGGACAAATCACTCAAAGAAGTCTTTGGATTCTTATTGAATACTAGACTGAGGAAGTATACTTCACATGAGAGTAGTCGCAGTAACCACGTGGCTTATATCAACTCCTAGCTCTAATTTTAATATCAGGTAAACAACATAATTTTTTGAACTCACACACTAGCCAGAACAAAAATTATTGCTTGACAGTTAGTTGTTCATAAAACGTATGGATTTTGATTTGCTGCTTAAATGTATTCAGAAAGTTATTAATTGTATGTGTGGTGGCTGTGCTTGCCATCAGATTTGCAAGACTTGTAATTAATAGGCTCATTGAAGAGAAAAGTACAGACTCAGATGTTGCACAATTAGGCTTTAAGCCAACAAAATATATCTGTTGTATTTAGCCTTAAAAATTGGGCTTTATCTTTTTTCTAGCCTTTTTTCATTTTCCATATAGACCAAAAAAACTAAAAAGAAGAGAGAATAAAAATATAATACTTTTATTAATTTGTGGTTGGGAAATTTGTTAGTTTTTTATTTTCTTGTTTGAATTTTTTTATACTTTTTGTTTTTCTATTGACTAAAATTCTCATTTGGTCGATTGTTTTAACAAAATAATTATTCAAATTCTTGGCCAAGAACTTAACAAGCCTTGGAAGTAAGCCCCTGATGATTCAGAGTAGCATCTGAGAAATAGCTAAATAAATATATTTTCCCTCTTAGCACTTACTGTAAAAAATTCTTAAATTTTCCATGAGAATATTATGAAAAATAATGCATTTTGCTAACCAACATAAATTGGAATTAAGCAGGAATAAAGATAATATTTTGTTATATATAGAATCAAAATAAATACTTAATAAAAAAATTAAAAAGAAATTATTATTATACGTCTATGTACAGGTTTTGCGTTATATTTTATTACATTTCGTATTAGATTTTGTCAACATAAAAGATAAAGAAAAATTTAAATAATAAACAAACACCCATTCATATGGCTGTTTTGCTATAAAATGTGAAACAATCTTTTAAAATATTTCAGTAGCAAAATTGGGCTGAAAAATATAACAAATTTATAAACGAAAGTGCAAATAATTTGAAAATTATTTAAAACAAAAATCTAAAACTCAAACAATAATTTTAAATAAAAATTTTAAAAAAGAACAAAAAAAATTAAAAGAATTTTAATTATTAAACAACAATAATTTTCATTTTAAATATGTTGAGTCAATTAAGGTATGTAAACGAGAGACATATTTTTTCATTTCATCTGTTGAATGCCGTCTTTACTGATAAGTAATTCGAATAAAAGTTTAGTAAAAATTACACAAACATGTAAGACATTATAAAGAAAAGTAAAAAACGAATATGATTCACTTTATCATTTTAAATGGAAGTAAATTAATAACACCGCTAAATAATTTGCAACTTTATAAATTTTTTTTTAAGCATTAGGGAAACATATGATGTACTCAGCCACTAAACAAAAATTTATTATCTTCAAAAAAATATAAAAGGTATACCCTTTACATATTTGTCATTTTATGTGCAATTTCTACACCGTACATAGAACACTCTATAAATCAGAATCGACTTAGCGATGTCCATCTACCCGTCCATCTGACCGTCTAAAAAGAATGGGAATCATAGTGTCTGTCCAAAAAATCAAAACAATGGGCTTGCAAATGGCGCCCAAGAAAACAGAATTTACTGTTTCTCTTTAATTTCTTATTTGTTTTTTTTTATAGAAATGTTTAAGCTGTACATGTGCATAATGTTTGTGCAAACAAACATGAAACCAGTCAATCGGTCTTATACAAAAGTGAAAATGTGTTTTGTGTAAAAGAACTACAAACACAAAAAACTTATAGCAAGAGGGATAGTAGAAAGAATCTTTTTATTTTATTTAATTTCTCTATTAGAAATTAAATAATTATTAAAAATATTTGGTCTAAACATATTTGCAAAACGTTTTAAATGAAATTGAATTTATTTTGCATTTTTATTTTATTTCTTAAAAATCCTTAAAATTTGCTTTTGAAAATAAAAATCATAGTAAAAAACATTTTTCTAAGTTTGTTATTTTGAATTTTTTGAACTTAAATTTATTATTTAATTTAGGCTTAACAAAAGAATAGGTTTTTAAAGGAAATTATATTAATAGATATTTGTCATTTCTTTTTTATATTTTTATTATTTTTTTTTTTAATAATCTGGCTTATTCTGAATTAAGGGTGTATAAGACTCTACATAGTCGAATTTAACTCGTTTATTTTTCAAAGTGTTTGTTTATAAAAACTATTTCTACAACATTAATAATAATTAATTTATAATTCTTTTGTAGCATTTTGGTATTAGTTTTGTGCAGCATGATAAACCTTGCAAAATGTCAAGTGACTTTTCCCGGCAAGTGTCCAGAAGTGAATGTAGTGCCAACATTTGATTTAGATAAAGTAAGTCCTGCTCTTAGATAATTAAGAGTTTTCAAATAAATGCAATTTTGGTTTTTATATCAATTACAGTACATGGGCATTTGGTATGAGTATTCAAAATATCCTTTTATTTATGAGGCTGTTGAAAAATGTCAGCAGGCCGTTTACAAAAATTTTGAAAATTCCACAGTGGGCGTAGCATATATGGGGTTGTATAAAAAGTAAGCCATTTAAAAAAATATATTAAGACCCATTCTTACAAGTTAAAACTAGGATTTTACTGATTTTAATTTACTAATGCATGAGTTCACATTACTAAAAAGAGTCAGCGGTAACCATAGTAAGATGGTGTCTATATCTTACTAAAATTATCCATAACATATTTTTTTTTAAAGTTAACTTATGATACTTTCAAAAATAAAAGTTCAATTAAATCTGGATAGATAAGTTCATTAAACTCTAAAAAACCCAAACTATATTTATTGGTAGCATGTAATAGTGGGTCTTAATAGATTTAAATTAAATAAACTTTTTTTAATAAATGATATATCCAACAGCGGCAACAGAGCACATATTGTTACCGGCACTGGCAAAGTTATAGCACCAGGACAATTAGCTGTGGCTATTAGAAATAGTTTGTATTTTTGTTATGCAGGATTATATTTTTTTTTATTTAAATAACTTTCATTTTATATATTGTTTATTTATAGAGCTCACTGACACTCCTAATTATTTTATATTGGGTACAGATTATGTTAATTACGTTGTTGCCTATAGATGTGAAAATGAGACTGAATACAATCATAGCAGTAAGTAGTAAATGTTCTCATTTTTATAATATAAATCATCCATTATTCATTAAGGAATCATATAGGCTTCTCATGTTTGCCAAATTTTTCAGTATTCTGTAATGCCCAGTTATGAATTTCGGTACAATAAATGCCTAGAACAAAATATCATGAATATTTTCTCTTCCCTGATACCCTTAGTCTTTAAACTACTAAGAATATCTGTATAAATAAATAACATAAATAAAATGATGTAAGGAAAATAATTTTTAGAAAAAAACTTTGTTTGGATGAAGAAATAGCTTAACTCTTAATGACTAATTTTTTAGTTAATGTATTATATACAATAACAACAAGTTTGCAGCATCAGCCATTTATCAAAACATGTTTGATACAGCACAGTGTATGATCACACAAAATGCTTAAACACGATCAAACTGCTGACATAAACATATAATTGGACAGGCAAGAGATTTGGTAATGTATTGTCTGCTTAAAACTGCATGAAAGGGTGTCATATATTTTTATACGTGCCACGCCCATCTTCTTATATAACAATCAATATTGATTTCTTAAATATTAAAGTTTAATTCCTAAAGAATTTTTCTTAAATTTGGTATAAAAACTGTCTCTGAATTTGTTAAGTTTTTTTTAAGGCCAAAGACTTTTAATCTGCCCACCAGACCAAAAACATTTAGCTAACTTTATTATAAAATAATTTTGAATTTTTTAATGATGATAAAAATTTTGTTAAAATAAAATTTTTCTTCTAAACTAAATTTAAATTTTTTTTTCATAATTTTAGAAGTACTTTGGATAATGACTCGTGACCGTCAACCTTCCGAAGAAACTATAGCTGCTGCAAGAAAAATTTTAATAGACAACAATTTACCAGAAACATTGTTAATTAAATCAAATCAGTCTGATTGTCCTAATATACCAGATCCTTTTGTAGCTAAAGAATCTACAACTGAAGCTTAAAGATCTAAATTTTTTTAATGATTTTGCTCCATCAACTTAACGGGTTATATGAACAGCTTAAGATTTGCTAAGGCATCTTATGAGGCATTGTGGATTTTATTATGGATTTTGTTCGTTTTACAGTTTGTAAATGGTGACAATTAATTTTTATTTAAGTATAATTTATCGTAATTTATTGAGTTACTTTATGAAATATTTTATTTAATGGGAAAATAAATTTTTAAATATAAAGGTGTAGGTATTTTGAAAATAATATTTGTTATATTTTTTAATTAAAATAAATTTTCTAGATGTAATTAATTTTTTATATGGCCAATAGAACTGGCCGTTTCAATAAAAAAAGGTCAAATAAACTATAACAAATAATAAATTATATAAAAATAAAAAGCATAGTTAAAAAATATTTCGGTTGTATTTTTGATTTTTCTTAGCCATTTGTGGATTAATTGCTATTATTTTGTGAACAGATAATAGAACTGATGTTTCTGGCTATACTGCAAAACAAAATTAAAGATAAACTAAAATTTCGGTTTTATTTTTGATTTTGTTTTGCAATTTACAGATCGATTGTTATGATTTTTTTGCACAGTCATTTCTGATAAAACTGCGTACCACGTTTTTCTGCCCGTAAGACAAAATAGGCCAAAAACCCCCTAAGAAAAATGGTCAAAAACAGGTTGGTATGCTAAACTTTTCTGTACGTTGTCTGGAGAGTTCAGAAAGTTGATTCCAAAGACTACACGGACAGATAGACGAACATCGCTTATTCGAAAAATAACAAACTGATATATACCCTTCTTACTTACAGTGAAGGGTATAACAAGAATTTGAAATTAAAACTTTTGTGTATGTGTATGCGCAGTATATTTCACTTAAGTGTTTTACTACATCTTGATGTAATCTTGTTAGGAAGTAAACAAAATTTCGAAATATGTATTATGAAAGAAAAACAAAACCAACAATTATAGGGAAAAGTGCAATACATTCAACGTATCTGATAAAAAGATAACAAAAAACATCCCCACACACACTTTTTGAAATATTAGTAATCGCTCACTCAATTTTACACTATTCTGTAAATTTGTATTTAACCAAATGCACTCAAAATAGTTCAAACAGAACAATAGAAAAAAGTGAAAATTGATAATAATTTGAAATAAAATCACAAAACTAAACAATAACATTTAACTGTATATAAAATCAAAACAAATACTTTGTGTAATTTAAAAAAAAATATTATTATTATACGTGTATGTACAGACTTTGCGTTATACTTTATTAAATTTCGTGTTCTGCTTTGCAACATAAAAAGATAAAGCAAATTGAATAAAATAAACACACACGCATTCATCTGACAGTTGCCTATAAAATGTGAAACAATCATTTAAATTATTTCAGTAGCAAAAGTGCGATGAAAAATATAACAAACTAATTTTTATATGCAGTGAAAAAATAAATATATAAATACAAATTTATAACCGAAAGCGAATATAATAAAAATTTTATATAATAAAATAATTTTTTTTAAATAACATACACAGTTTTGCATTTTAAAAAATAAAACTTATATAATATTTTTAAATAATAAAAAAACAAAAATTAAGAAATCTATTATTTAATTATAACGTGAATGTTTATAGGAAACTTAAATATTTATTAAACAACAAGAAATTTCATTTTAAATATGTTGAGTCAATTAAGGTATGTAAACAAGAGACACATGCTTAATGCCGTTTTTACTGATAAGTAATTCGAACAAAAGTTTAGTAAAAATTATGCAAACATGCTGTTTACTCATGTCAGACACTATAAAGCAAAAAAAAAAAAAAATTTACTTAATTTTTGTATATTGAAGTAAATTAATAACACCGGTAAACAATAAGCAACCTTATGAAATGTTCTTAAGAGATGAGAAAAGCATGATGATGTCAACATTATTTCAGTAGCTAATAACTTATAAACAAAAATTTATTATCGCTTACATATTTTAAATTGATTTCGTTTAAAAAAAAAAGATATTACGTGCTTAGCAAGTTATTTGTCTGTCCTAAAAATTGTTGGGAATTTGTAACAATTGCTACTGGAAAGTGTTCATTAAATCAAAAAATTTGCAAAGAGAGAGCATCAAAAGAGAGTAAAAAATTTTTGCTTGTTAAAATTAGTCTTTTGCAAAAAAATTTTCAAGCAGCTGTTTGTGTTTATGTTTACAAATCATTTTTTTAAAAAAAGTTTAATATAAAAATATTTTGTCTATAAGAAATTATAGATAAAAATAAGTTTTTAAGACTATAAAAAATATTATATTAAAACAATAAGAAATAAATTTTAGTTTAACTTAAGATTAACAGCATCAAAGTAAGATATCGAAAGCAGTTGAAATAAGTAAAACAGAATCTGATACATCAAGGTTAAAGATTATTATTATAACAATGCATTAGGGTCGATAAATTTGATTGCTTATTATTTTTGTTATAAATACTTATTTTATTGCTAAATACATTTTCTGCTTAGTAAGAATTATTTTCTTTTTTTGCACATCCAATGGCCAGACTACCTGAGATGAAAGTAAGGTTAAGGGATCTTTCAGATATCTAGATGTCACCAGGTGAATCTAGGTCACTTTACGGCTACATAGTCTCGGCGAGTAGGTGGTGAGTAAGTGATTCTAATTGAAGGCCGTTAGGCCACCACGTAAAGAATTATTTTATTATTAAGGTTAATAAACTTATTGTATAAAATAAATTATTTAAGTTTGCTTAATAACATTGTCTTTACTATAAATTATGATTAATAATATAATAAAGACTTCATTGGTTTTATTTTTTAAACTAACTAATTTCTTTCATTACACACGCAAAGAAAAACTATGGTTCAGACAACCATATTCTCGTGGAAGAATAGTATGATTTATGATTGCATATATATTTTTAAATCAAACATATTAAAAATACTTTTCAACTGCAGATGTTGCGGTTCAACCCCCGGTCAGGGCTAAAATTTAATTTTTTTTTTTTATATTTTATTATTTTATTAATACGTATATATTTTATATAAATATTTAAAAAAAAAAAAAATTTTAATATAAATTTTTTATATAAAAAAATTTTTTTATTTCATTGACTTTTTCTTTTCTATTAATTTATATTTATTTACTACATAATACACCGGACTTGAATTAATTTTTTTTTTAATTTTATTTGATTCTACAGGATTCTAACTTTGGAATATTTAGTTAAGAAGCATTAACTCGCCACTAAACCACTTCAGCCGCAAAGCTCAGTTGAGTTTGAACGATTAAGTTTTTGTTTTATACTCTCTTCATTTATATGGTGTCGGCAAAGACAAAGTAGAAAACAATTTACATTCAACCATAGTTTCTCATTATTATGTTTACTATAAACATATTTATGATTTCAGTTCAAATAGCTAGGCTCTGGAGTTATTTTAAATATTAAATTATTCCTTTTTTGTATACTCGTATCTCTAGCACTACATGTGGAATGTAAAAAGTAAGTTATAACGATTAGAGCTTACTACCACATGTATTCAAATGAACTATTCGTATATAAAACCTTAGGCCGGTATTCAAAGAGACTAATAACGACTTCAAGTATAAATTATGACAAATTTTTCATACAAATTTGTCATAACATTGATTTCAAGTCTACTTTAATTTTCTTTGAATACAAGCATTAGGCAACATAAAAATCATTTTGTAGGAATGTGCAATTGTAAAATTTAAAGCTTTTCTTATTTTCGATTTTTGTTAATTAAGCCAAAAATGTAGTTCTCGAGTTATTGCACGTTATATTGCATTAACTTGTTTTTGTTTTAAATAATGCTAAATTCAGGCAAACAGAATCATTACTTTTAAAAGTTTTAAGCTCAATACTATATAGCTCATGTACTGCAAAATTGTCATAAATAAAAAAACTTATTTTTTGTGCTGGACTCTTACTGGAAAAATTTTAAATATTTATAAGAAAACGAACTTTGACAATCGTCTAACAAATATTTAAGTTTTCAGGATATCGACTTGATTTCTATTTTGTTGAATAGAGAAATGTATTGGCTTTAATTAGAATTCATTTTTCTGCAGATAGTGCGAAAAAAATTTTTTATCATTTTTTCAAAAAAAGCAAAGGGGGTAGGACATGGTAATTTTTGGCCATAACTTCCATTGTTTTTAGTCATAACTTGCTAAGTTTTCAAGATATCGACTTGATTTCTATTTTGTTGAATAGAGAAGAAACGTATTGGCTTTAACTAGAATTCACTGTTCTGCGAATAGTGCGAAAAAATTTTTTTATCATTTTTTCAAAAAAAGCAAAGTGGGTAGTACATGGTAATTTTTGGCCATAACTTCCATCCTCTTTAGTCATAACTTGCTAAGTTTTCAAGATATCGACTTGATTTCTATTTTGTTGAATAGAGAAACGTATTGGCTTTAACTAGAATTCATTGTTCTGCGAATAGTGCGAAAAAATTTTTTTATAATTTTTAAAAAAAAAGCAAAGGGGTAATTTTTGGCCATAACATCCATTCTTTTTAGTCATAACTTGCTAAGTTTTCAAGATATCGACTTGATTTCTATTTTGTTGAATAGAGAAACGCATTGGCTTTAATTAGAATTCATTTTTCTGCGGATAGTGCGAAAAAAAATTTTTATCATTTTTTCAAAAAAAGCAAAGGGGGTAGTACATGGTAATTTTTGGCCATAACTTCCATCCTTTTTAGTCATAACTTGCTAAGTTTTCAAGATATCGACTTGATTTCTATTTTGTTGAATAGAGAAACGTATTGGCTTTAATTAGAATTCATTTTTCTGCGGATAGTGCGAAAAAAAATTTTTATCATTTTTTCAAAAAAAGCAAAGGGGGTAGTCCATGGTAATTTTTGGCCATAACTTCGATCCTTTTTAGTCATAACTTGCTAAGTTTTCAAGATATCGACTTGATTTCTATTTTGTTGAATAGAGAAACGTATTGGCTTTAATTAGAATTCATTTTTCTGCGGATAGTGCGAAAAAATTTTTTTATCATTTTTTCAAAAAAAGCAAAGGGGGTAGTACAAGGTAGTTTTTGGCCATAACTTCCATCATTTTTAGTCATAACTTGCTAAGTTTTCAAAATATCGACTTGATTTCTATTTTGTTGAATAGAGAAACGTATTGGCTTTAATTAGAATTCATTTTTCTGCGGATAGTGCGAAAAAAATTTTTTTATCATTTTTTCAAAAAAAGCAAAGGGGGTAGTCCATGGTAATTTTTGGCCATAACTTCCATCATTTTTAGTCATAACTTGCTAAGTTTTCAAGATATCGACTTGATTTCTATTTTGTTGAATAGAGAAACGTATTGGCTTTAATTAGAATTCATTTTTCTGCGGATAGTGCGAAAAAAATTTTTTATAATTTTTTCAAAAAAAGCAAAGGGGGTAGTACATGGTAATTTTTGGCCATAACTTCCATCATTTTTAGTCATAACTTGCTAAGTTTTCAAGATATCGACTTGATTTCTATTTTGTTGAATAGAGAAACGCATTGGCTTTAATTAGAATTCATTTTTCTGCGGATAGTGCGAAAAAAAATTTTTATCATTTTTTCAAAAAAAGCAAAGGGGGTAGTACATGGTAATTTTTGGCCATAACTTCCATCATTTTTAGTCATAACTTGCTAAGTTTTCAAGATATCGACTTTTCTATTTTGTTGAATAGAGAAATGTATTGGCTTTAATTAGAATTCATTTTTCTGCGGATAGTGCGAAAAAAATTTTTTATCATTTTTTCAAAAAAAGCAAAGGGGGTAGTACATGGTAATTTTTGGCCATAACTTCCATCCTTTTTAGTCATAACTTGCTAAGTTTTCAAGATATCGACTTGATTTCTATTTTGTTGAATAGAGAAACGTATTGGCTTTAATTAGAATTCATTTTTCTGCGGATAGTGCGAAAAAAATTTTTATCATTTTTTCAAAAAAAGCAAAGGGGGTAGTACATGGTAATTTTTGGCCATAACTTCCATCCTTTTTAGTCATAACTTGCTAAGTTTTCAAGATATCGACTTGATTTCTATTTTGTTGAATAGAGAAACGCATTGGCTTTAATTAGAATTCATTTTTCTGCGGATAGTGCGAAAAAAAATTTTTATCATTTTTTCAAAAAAAGCAAAGGGGGTAGTACATGGTAATTTTTGGCCATAAGTTCCATCATTTTTAGTCATAAATTGCTAAGTTTTCAAGATATCGACTTGATTTCTATTTTGTTGAATAGAGAAACGCATTGGCTTTAATTAGAATTCATTTTTCTGCGGATAGTGCGAAAAAAATTTTTTATCATTTTTTAAAAAAAAGCAAAGGGGGTAGTACATGGTAATTTTTGGCCATAACTATCATAATTTTTAGTCATAACTTGCTAAGTTTTCAAGATATCGACTTGATTTCTATTTTGTTGAATAGAGAAACGCATTGGCTTTAATTAGAATTCATTTTTCTGCGGATAGTGCGAAAAAAATTTTTTATCATTTTTTCAAAAAAAGCAAAGGGGGTAGTACATGGTAATTTTTGGCCATAACTTCCATCATTTTTAGTCATAAATTGCTAAGTTTTCAAGATATCGACTTGATTTCTATTTTGTTGAATAGAGAAACGCATTGGCTTTAATTAGAATTCATTTTTCTGCGGATAGTGCGAAAAAAAATGTTTATCATTTTTTAAAAAAAAGCAAAGGGGGTAGTACATGGTAATTTTTGGCCATAACTTCCATCATTTTTAGTCATAACTTGCTAAGTTTTCAAGATATCGACTTGATTTCTATTTTGTTGAATAGAGAAACGTATTGGCTTTAATTAGAATTCATTTTTCTGCGGATAGTGCGAAAAAAATTTTTTATCATTTTTTCAAAAAAAGCAAAGGGGGTAGTACATGGTAATTTTTGGCCATAACTTCCATCATTTTTAGTCATAAATTGCTAAGTTTTCAAGATATCGACTTGATTTCTATTTTGTTGAATAGAGAAACGCATTGGCTTTAATTAGAATTCATTTTTCTGCGGATAGTGCGAAAAAAAATTTTTATCATTTTTTCAAAAAAAGCAAAGGGGGTAGTACATGGTAATTTTTGGCCATAATTTACATCATTTTTAGTCATAACTTGCTAAGTTTTCAAGATATCGACTTGATTTCTATTTTGTTGAATAGAGAAACGTATTGGCTTTAATTAGAATTCATTTTTCTGCGGATAGTGCGAAAAAAATTTTTTATCATTTTTTCAAAAAAAGCAAAGGGGGTAGTACATGGTAATTTTTGGTAATAACTTCCATCCTTTTTAGTCATAACTTGCTAAGTTTTCAAGATATCGACTTGATTTCTATTTTGTTGAATAGAGAAACGTATTGGCTTTAATTAGAATTCATTTTTCTGCGGATAGTGCGAAAAAAATTTTTATCATTTTTTCAAAAAAAGCAAAGGGGGTAGTACATGGTAATTTTTGGCCATAACTTCCATCCTTTTTAGTCATAACTTGCTAAGTTTTCAAGATATCGACTTGATTTCTATTTTGTTGAATAGAGAAACGCATTGGCTTTAATTAGAATTCATTTTTCTGCGGATAGTGCGAAAAAAAATTTTTATCATTTTTTCAAAAAAAGCAAAGGGGGTAGTACATGGTAATTTTTGGCCATAAGTTCCATCATTTTTAGTCATAAATTGCTAAGTTTTCAAGATATCGACTTGATTTCTATTTTGTTGAATAGAGAAACGCATTGGCTTTAATTAGAATTCATTTTTCTGCGGATAGTGCGAAAAAAAATTTTTATCATTTTTTAAAAAAAAAAAAAGGGGGTAGTACATGGTAATTTTTGGCCATAACTATCATAATTTTTAGTCATAACTTGCTAAGTTTTCAAGATATCGACTTGATTTCTATTTTGTTGAATAGAGAAACGCATTGGCTTTAATTAGAATTCATTTTTCTGCGGATAGCGCGAAAAAAAATTTTTATCATTTTTTCAAAAAAAGCAAAGGGGGTAGTACATGGTAATTTTTGGCCATAACTTCCATCATTTTTAGTCATAAATTGCTAAGTTTTCAAGATATCGACTTGATTTCTATTTTGTTGAATAGAGAAACGCATTGGCTTTAATTAGAATTCATTTTTCTGCGGATAGTGCGAAAAAAAAATTTTATCATTTTTTCAAAAAAAGCAAAGGGGGTAGTACATGGTAATTTTTGGCCATAACTTCCATCATTTTTAGTCATAAATTGCTAAGTTTTCAAGATATCGACTTGATTTCTATTTTGTTGAATAGAGAAACGCATTGGCTTTAATTAGAATTCATTTTTCTGCGGATAGTGCGAAAAAAATTTTTTATCATTTTTTCAAAAAAAGCAAAGGGGGTAGTACATGGTAATTTTTGGCCATAACTTCCATCATTTTTAGTCATAACTTGCTAAGTTTTCAAGATATCGACTTGATTTCTATTTTGTTGAATAGAGAAACGTATTGGCTTTAATTAGAATTCATTTTTCTGCGGATAGTGCGAAAAAAAAATTTTATCATTTTTTCAAAAAAAGCAAAGGGGGTAGTACATGGTAATTTTTGGCCATAACTTCCATCATTTTTAGTCATAAATTGCTAAGTTTTCAAGATATCGACTTGATTTCTATTTTGTTGAATAGAGAAACGCATTGGCTTTAATTAGAATTCATTTTTCTGCGGATAGTGCGAAAAAAATTTTTTATCATTTTTTCAAAAAAAGCAAAGGGGGTAGTACATGGTAATTTTTGGCCATAACTTCCATCATTTTTAGTCATAAATTGCTAAGTTTTCAAGATGTCGACTTGATTTCTATTTTGTTGAATAGAGAAACGCATTGGCTTTAATTAGAATTCATTTTTCTGCGGATAGTACGAAAAAAAATTTTATCATTTTTTCAAAAAAAGCAAAGGGGGTAGTACATGGTAATTTTTGGCCATAACTTCCATCATTTTTAGTCATAACTTGCTAAGTTTTCAAGATATCGACTTGATTTCTATTTTGTTGAATAGAGAAACGTATTGGCTTTAATTAGAATTCATTTTTCTGCGGATAGTGCGAAAAAAAATTTTTATCATTTTTTCAAAAAAAGCAAAGGGGGTAGTACATGGTAATTTTTGGCCATAACTTCCATCATTTTTAGTCATAACTTGCTAAGTTTTCAAGATATCGACTTGATTTCTATTTTGTTGAATAGAGAAACGTATTGGCTTTAATTAGAATTCATTTTTCTGCGGATAGTGCGAAAAAAATTTTTTATCATTTTTTCAAAAAAAGCAAAGGGGGTAGTACATGGTAATTTTTGGCCATAACTTCCATCATTTTTAGTCATAAATTGCTAAGTTTTCAAGATGTCGACTTGATTTCTATTTTGTTGAATAGAGAAACGCATTGGCTTTAATTAGAATTCATTTTTCTGCGGATAGTACGAAAAAAAATTTTATCATTTTTTCAAAAAAAGCAAAGGGGGTAGTACATGGTAATTTTTGGCCATAAGTTCCATCATTTTTAGTCATAACTTGCTAAGTTTTCAAGATATCGACTTGATTTCTATTTTGTTGAATAGAGAAACGCATTGGCTTTAATTAAAATTCATTTTTCTGCGGATAGTACGAAAAAAAATTTTTATCATTTTTTCAAAAAAAGCAAAGGGGGTAGTACATGGTAATTTTTGGCCATAAGTTCCATCATTTTTAGTCATAAATTGCTAAGTTTTCAAGATATCGACTTGATTTCTATTTTGTTGAATAGAGAAACGCATTGGCTTTAATTAGAATTCATTTTTCTGCGGATAGTGCGAAAAAAAATTTTTATCATTTTTTAAAAAAAAGCAAAGGGGGTAGTACATGGTAATTTTTGGCCATAAGTTCCATCATTTTTTCAAAAAAAACAAAGGGGGTAGTACATGGTAATTTTTGGCCATAACTATCATAATTTTTAGTCATAACTTGCTAAGTTTTCAAGATATCGACTTGATTTCTATTTTGTTGAATAGAGAAACGCATTGGCTTTAATTAGAATTCATTTTTCTGCGGATAGTGCGAAAAAAATTTTTTATCATTTTTTCAAAAAAAGCAAAGGGGGTAGTACATGGTAATTTTTGGCCATAACTTCCATCATTTTTAGTCATAAATTGCTAAGTTTTCAAGATATCGACTTGATTTCTATTTTGTTGAATAGAGAAACGCATTGGCTTTAATTAGAATTCATTTTTCTGCGGATAGTGCGAAAAAAATTTTTTATCATTTTTTCAAAAAAAGCAAAGGGGGTAGTACATGGTAATTTTTGGCCATAACTTCCATCATTTTTAGTCATAAATTGCTAAGTTTTCAAGATATCGACTTGATTTCTATTTTGTTGAATAGAGAAACGCATTGGCTTTAATTAGAATTCATTTTTCTGCGGATAGTGCGAAAAAAAAATTTTATCATTTTTTCAAAAAAAGCAAAGGGGGTAGTACATGGTAATTTTTGGCCATAACTTCCATCATTTTTAGTCATAAATTGCTAAGTTTTCAAGATATCGACTTGATTTCTATTTTGTTGAATAGAGAAACGTATTGGCTTTAATTAGAATTCATTTTTCTGCGGATAGTGCGAAAAAAATTTTTTATCATTTTTTCAAAAAAAGCAAAGGGGGTAGTACATGGTAATTTTTGGCCATAACTTCCATCATTTTTAGTCATAAATTGCTAAGTTTTCAAGATATCGACTTGATTTCTATTTTGTTGAATAGAGAAACGCATTGGCTTTAATTAGAATTCATTTTTCTGCGGATAGTGCGAAAAAAAATTTTTATCATTTTTTCAAAAAAAGCAAAGGGGGTAGTACATGGTAATTTTTGGCCATAAGTTCCATCATTTTTAGTCATAACTTGCTAAGTTTTCAAGATATCGACTTGATTTCTATTTTGTTGAATAGAGAAACGTATTGGCTTTAATTAGCATTCATTTTTCTGCGGATAGTGCGAAAAAAAATTTTTATCATTTTTTCAAAAAAAGCAAAGGGGGTAGTACATGGTAATTTTTGGCCATAAGTTCCATCATTTTTAGTCATAAATTGCTAAGTTTTCAAGATGTCGACTTGATTTCTATTTTGTTGAATAGAGAAACGCATTGGCTTTAATTAGAATTCATTTTTCTGCGGATAGTGCGAAAAAAAATTTTATCATTTTTTCAAAAAAAGCAAAGGGGGTAGTACATGGTAATTTTTGGCCATAAGTTCCATCATTTTTAGTCATAACTTGCTAAGTTTTCGAGATATCGACTTGATTTCTATTTTGTTGAATAGAGAAACGCATTGGCTTTAATTAGAATTCATTTTTCTGCGGATAGTGCGAAAAAAAAATTTTATCATTTTTTCAAAAAAACAAAGGGGGTAGTACATGGTAATTTTTGGCCATAACTTCCATCATTTTTAGTCATAACTTGCTAAGTTTTCAAGATATCGACTTGAGTTCTATTTTGTTGAATAGAGAAACGTATTGGCTTTAATTAGAATTCATTTTTCTGCGGATAGTGCGAAAAAAAATTTTTATCATTTTTTCAAAAAAAGCAAAGGGGGTAGTACATGGTAATTTTTGGCCATAAGTTCCATCATTTTTAGTCATAACTTGCTAAGTTTTCAAGATATCGACTTGATTTCTATTTTGTTGAATAGAGAAACGCATTGGCTTTAATTAGAATTCATTTTTCTGCGGATAATACGAAAAAAAATTTTTATCATTTTTTCAAAAAAAGCAAAGGGGGTAGTACATGGTAATTTTTGGCCATAAGTTCCATCATTTTTAGTCATAACTTGCTAAGTTTTCAAGATATCGACTTGATTTCTATTTTGTTGAATAGAGAAACGTATTGGCTTTAATTAGAATTCATTTTTCTGCGGATAGTGCGAAAAAAAATTTTTATCATTTTTTCAAAAAAAGCAAAGGGGGTAGTACATGGTAATTTTTGGCCATAAGTTCCATCATTTTTAGTCATAACTTGCTAAGTTTTCAAGATATCGACTTGATTTCTATTTTGTTGAATAGAGAAACGCATTGGCTTTAATTAGAATTCATTTTTCTGCGGATAGTGCGAAAAAAATTTTTTATCATTTTTTCAAAAAAAGCAAAGGGGGTAGTACATGGTAATTTTTGGCCATAAGTTCCATCATTTTTATCATTTTTTAAAAAAAAGCAAAGGGGGTAGTACATGGTAATTTTTGGCCATAACTATCATAATTTTTAGTCATAACTTGCTAAGTTTTCAAGATATCGACTTGATTTCTATTTTGTTGAATAGAGAAACGCATTGGCTTTAATTAGAATTCATTTTTCTGCGGATAGTGCGAAAAAATTTTTTTATCATTTTTTAAAAAAAAGCAAAGGGGGTAGTACATGGTAATTTTTGGCCTTAACTTCCATCATTTTTAGTCATAAATTGCTAAGTTTTCAAGATATCGACTTGATTTCTATTTTGTTGAATAGAGAAACGCATTGGCTTTAATTAAAATTCATTTTTCTGCGGATAGTGCGAAAAAAATTTTTTATCATTTTTTCAAAAAAAGCAAAGGGGGTAGTACATGGTAATTTTTGGCCATAACTTCCATCATTTTTAGTCATAAATTGCTAAGTTTTCAAGATATCGACTTGATTTCTATTTTGTTGAATAGAGAAACGCATTGGCTTTAATTAGAATTCATTTTTCTGCGGATAGTGCGAAAAAAAATGTTTATCATTTTTTAAAAAAAAGCAAAGGGGGTAGTACATGGTAATTTTTGGCCATAACTTCCATCATTTTTAGTCATAACTTGCTAAGTTTTCAAGATATCGACTTGATTTCTATTTTGTTGAATAGAGAAACGTATTGGCTTTAATTAGAATTCATTTTTCTGCGGATAGTGCGAAAAAATTTTTTTATCATTTTTTCAAAAAAAGCAAAGGGGGTAGTACATGGTAATTTTTGGCCATAACTTCCATCATTTTTAGTCATAAATTGCTAAGTTTTCAAGATATCGACTTGATTTCTATTTTGTTGAATAGAGAAACGCATTGGCTTTAATTAGAATTCATTTTTCTGCGGATAGTGCGAAAAAAAATGTTTATCATTTTTTAAAAAAAAGCAAAGGGGGTAGTACATGGTAATTTTTGGCCATAACTTCCATCATTTTTATCATTTTTAAAAAAAAAGCAAAGGGGGTAGTACATGGTAATTTTTGGCCATAACTATCATAATTTTTAGTCATAACTTGCTAAGTTTTCAAGATATCGACTTGATTTCTATTTTGTTGAATAGAGAAACGCATTGGCTTTAATTAGAATTCATTTTTCTGCGGATAGTGCGAAAAAAATTTTTTATCATTTTTAAAAAAAAAGCAAAGGGGGTAGTACATGGTAATTTTTGGCCATAACTTCCATCATTTTTAGTCATAACTTGCTAAGTTTTCAAGATATCGACTTGATTTCTATTTTGTTGAATAGAGAAACGTATTGGCTTTAATTAGAATTCATTTTTCTGCGGATAGTGCGAAAAAAAATTTTTATCATTTTTTCAAAAAAAGCAAAGGGGGTAGTACATGGTAATTTTTGGCCATAACTTCCATCATTTTTAGTCATAAATTGCTAAGTTTTCAAGATATCGACTTGATTTCTATTTTGTTGAATAGAGAAACGCATTGGCTTTAATTAGAATTCATTTTTCTGCGGATAGTGCGAAAAAAAATTTTTATCATTTTTTCAAAAAAAGCAAAGGGGGTAGTACATGGTAATTTTTGGCCATAACTTCCATCATTTTTAGTCATAACTTGCTAAGTTTTCAAGATATCGACTTGATTTCTATTTTGTTGAATAGAGAAACGTATTGGCTTTTATTAGAATTCATTTTTCTGCGGATAGTGCGAAAAAATTTTTTTATCATTTTTTAAAAAAAAGCAAAGGGGGTAGTAAATGGTAATTTTTGGCCATAACTTCCATCATTTTTAGTCATAACTTGCTAAGTTTTCAAGATATCGACTTGATTTCTATTTTGTTGAATAGAGAAACGCATTGGCTTTAATTAGAATTCATTTTTCTGCGGATAGTGCGAAAAAAAAATTTTATCATTTTTTCAAAAAAAGCAAAGGGGGTAGTACATGGTAATTTTTGGCCATAACTTCCATCATTTTTAGTCATAACTTGCTAAGTTTTCAAGATATCTACTTGATTTCTATTTTGTTGAATAGAGAAACGTATTGGCTTTAATTAGAATTCATTTTTCTGCGGATAGTGCGAAAAAAAATTTTTATTTATTTTTATTTTTTCAAAAAAAGCAAAGGGGGTAGTACATGGTACTTTTTGGCCATAACTATCAAAATTTTTAGTCATAACTTCCTAAGTTTTCAAGATATCGACTTGATTTCTATTTTGTTGAATAGAGAAACGCATTGGCTTTAATTAGAATTCATTTTTCTGCGGATAGTGCGAAAAAAATTTTTTATCATTTTTTCAAAAAAAGCAAAGGGGGTAGTACATGGTAATTTTTGGTAATAACTTCCATCCTTTTTAGTCATAACTTGCTAAGTTTTCAAGATATCGACTTGATTTCTATTTTGTTGAATAGAGAAACGTATTGGCTTTTATTAAAATTCATTTTTCTGCGGATAGTGCGAAAAAAAATTTTTATCATTTTTTCAAAAGAAGCAAAGGGGGTAGTCCATGGTAATTTTTGGCCATAACTTCCATCCTTTTTAGTCATAACTTGCTAAGTTTTCAAGATATCGACTTGATTTCTATTTTGTTGAATAGAGAAACGTATTGGCTTGAATTAGAATTCATTTTTCTGCGGATAGTGCGAAAAAAATTTTTTATCATTTTTTCAAAAAAAGCAAAGGGGGTAGTCCATGGTAATTTTTGGCCATAACTTCCATCCTTTTTAGTCATAACTTGCTAAGTTTTCAAGATATCGACTTGATTTCTATTTTGTTGAATAGAGAAATGTATTGGCTTTTATTAGAATTCATTTTTCTGCGGATAGTGCGAAAAAAAATTTTTATCATTTTTAAAAAAAAAGCAAAGGGGGTAGTACATGGTAATTTTTGGCCATAACTTCCACCCTTTTTAGTCATAACTTGCTAAGTTTTCAAGATATCGACTTGATTTCTATTTTGTTGAATAGAGAAACGTATTGGCGTGAATTAGAATTCATTTTTCTGCGGATAGTGCGAAAAAAAATTTTTATGATTTTTTCAAAAAAAGCAAAGGGGGTAGTCCATGGTAATTTTTGGCCATAACTTCCATCCTTTTTAGTCATAACTTGCTAAGTTTTCAAGATATCGACTTGATTTCTATTTTGTTGAATAGAGAAATGTATTGGCTTTTATTAGAATTCATTTTTCTGCGGATAGTGCGAAAAAAAATTTTTATCATTTTTTAAAAAAAAGCAAAGGGGGTAGTACATGGTAATTTTTGGCCATAACTTCCATCATTTTTAGTCATAACTTGCTAAGTTTTCAAGATATCGACTTGATTTCTATTTTGTTGAATAGAGAAACGTATTGGCTTTAATTAGAATTCATTTTTCTGCGGATAGTGCGAAAAAAAATTTTTATCATTTTTTCAAAAAAAGCAAAGGGGGTAGTACATGGTAATTTTTGGCCATAAGTTCCATCATTTTTAGTCATAAATTGCTAAGTTTTCAAGATATCGACTTGATTTCTATTTTGTTGAATAGAGAAACGCATTGGCTTTAATTAGAATTCATTTTTCTGCGGATAGTGCGAAAAAAAATTTTTATCATTTTTTCAAAAAAAGCAAAGGGGGTAGTACATGGTAATTTTTGGCCATAACTATCATAATTTTTAGTCGTAACTTGCTAAGTTTTCAAGATATCGACTTGATTTCTATTTTGTTGAATAGAGAAACGCATTGGCTTTAATTAGAATTCATTTTTCTGCGGATAGTGCGAAAAAAAATTTTTATCATTTTTTCAAAAAAAGCAAAGGGGGTAGTACATGGTAATTTTTGGCCATAACTATCATAATTTTTAGTCGTAACTTGCTAAGTTTTCAAGATATCGACTTGATTTCTATTTTGTTGAATAGAGAAACGCATTGGCTTTAATTAGAATTCATTTTTCTGCGGATAGTGCGAAAAAAAATTTTTATTTATTTTTATTTTTTCAAAAAAAGCAAAGGGGGTAGTACATGGTAATTTTTGGCCATAAGTTCCATCATTTTTATCATTTTTTAAAAAAAAGCAAAGGGGGTAGTACATGGTAATTTTTGGCCATAACTTCCATCATTTTTAGTCATAACTTGCTAAGTTTTCAAGATATCGACTTGATTTCTATTTTGTTGAATAGAGAAACGTATTGGCTTTAATTAGAATTCATTTTTCTGCGGATAGTGCGAAAAAAAATTTTTATCATTTTTTCAAAAAAAGCAAAGGGGGTAGTACATGGTAATTTTTGGCCATAAGTTCCATCATTTTTAGTCATAAATTGCTAAGTTTTCAAGATATCGACTTGATTTCTATTTTGTTGAATAGAGAAACGCATTGGCTTTAATTAGAATTCATTTTTCTGCGGATAGTGCGAAAAAAAATTTTTATCATTTTTTCAAAAAAAGCAAAGGGGGTAGTACATGGTAATTTTTGGCCATAACTATCATAATTTTTAGTCGTAACTTGCTAAGTTTTCAAGATATCGACTTGATTTCTATTTTGTTGAATAGAGAAACGCATTGGCTTTAATTAGAATTCATTTTTCTGCGGATAGTGCGAAAAAAAATTTTTATTTATTTTTATTTTTTCAAAAAAAGCAAAGGGGGTAGTACATGGTAATTTTTGGCCATAAGTTCCATCATTTTTATCATTTTTTAAAAAAAAGCAAAGGGGGTAGTACATGGTAATTTTTGGCCATAACTTCCATCATTTTTAGTCATAACTTGCTAAGTTTTCAAGATATCGACTTGATTTCTATTTTGTTGAATAGAGAAACGTATTGGCTTTAATTAGAATTCATTTTTCTGCGGATAGTGCGAAAAAAAATTTTTATCATTTTTTCAAAAAAAGCAAAGGGGGTAGTACATGGTAATTTTTGGCCATAAGTTCCATCATTTTTAGTCATAAATTGCTAAGTTTTCAAGATATCGACTTGATTTCTATTTTGTTGAATAGAGAAACGCATTGGCTTTAATTAGAATTCATTTTTCTGCGGATAGTGCGAAAAAAAATTTTTATCATTTTTTCAAAAAAAGCAAAGGGGGTAGTACATGGTAATTTTTGGCCATAACTATCATAATTTTTAGTCGTAACTTGCTAAGTTTTCAAGATATCGACTTGATTTCTATTTTGTTGAATAGAGAAACGCATTGGCTTTAATTAGAATTCATTTTTCTGCGGATAGTGCGAAAAAAAATTTTTATTTATTTTTATTTTTTCAAAAAAAGCAAAGGGGGTAGTACATGGTAATTTTTGGCCATAAGTTCCATCATTTTTATCATTTTTTAAAAAAAAGCAAAGGGGGTAGTACATGGTAATTTTTGGCCATAACTTCCATCATTTTTAGTCATAACTTGCTAAGTTTTCAAGATATCGACTTGATTTATATTTTGTTGAATAGAGAAACGCATTGGCTTTAATTAGAATTCATTTTTCTGCGGATAGTGCGAAAAAAAAATTTTATCATTTTTTCAAAAAAAGCAAAGGGGGTAGTACATGGTAATTTTTGGCCATAACTTCCATCATTTTTAGTCATAACTTGCTAAGTTTTCAAGATATCGACTTGATTTCTATTTTGTTGAATAGAGAAACGTATTGGCTTTAATTAGAATTCATTTTTCTGCGGATAGTGCGAAAAAAAATTTTTATCATTTTTTCAAAAAAAGCAAAGGGGGTAGTACATGGTAATTTTTGGCCATAACTTCCATCATTTTTAGTCATAAATTGCTAAGTTTTCAAGATATCGACTTGATTTCTATTTTGTTAAATAGAGAAACGTATTGGCTTTTATTAGAATTCATTTTTCTGCGGATAGTGCGAAAAAAAATTTTTATCATTTTTTAAAAAAAAGCAAAGGGGGTAGTACATGGTAATTTTTGGCCATAACTTCCATCATTTTTAGTCATAACTTGCTAAGTTTTCAAGATATCGACTTGATTTCTATTTTGTTGAATAGAGAAACGTATTGGCTTTAATTAGAATTCATTTTTCTGCGGATAGTGCGAAAAAAAATTTTTATCATTTTTTCAAAAAAAGCAAAGGGGGTAGTACATGGTAATTTTTGGCCATAACTTCCATCATTTTTAGTCATAAATTGCTAAGTTTTCAAGATATCGACTTGATTTCTATTTTGTTGAATAGAGAAACGTATTGGCTTTAATTAGAATTCATTTTTCTGCGGATAGTGCGAAAAAAATTTTTTATAATTTTTTCAAAAAAAGCAAAGGGGGTAGTACATGGTAATTTTTGGCCATAACTTCCATCATTTTTAGTCATAAATTGCTAAGTTTTCAAGATATCGACTTGATTTCTATTTTGTTGAATAGAGAAACGCATTGGCTTTAATTAGAATTCATTTTTCTGCGGATAGTGCGAAAAAAAATTTTTATCATTTTTTCAAAAAAAGCAAAGGGGGTAGTACATGGTAATTTTTGGCCATAACTTCCATCATTTTTAGTCATAACTTGCTAAGTTTTCAAGATATCGACTTGATTTCTATTTTGATGAATAGAGAAACGTATTGGCTTTAATTAGAATTCATTTTTCTGCGGATAGTGCGAAAAAAAATTTTTATCATTTTTTCAAAAAAAGCAAAGGGGATAGTACATGGTAATTTTTTACCATAACTTTCATCCTTTTTAGTCATAACTTGCTAAGTTTTCAAGATATCGACTTGATTTCTATTTTGTTGAATAGAGAAATGTATTGGCTTTAATTAGAATTCATTTTTCTGCGGATAGTGCGAAAAAAATTTTTTATCATTTTTTCAAAAAAAGCAAAGGGGGTAGTACTTGCTAAGTTTTCAAGATATCGACTTGATTTCTATTTTGTTGAATAGAGAAATATATTGGCTTTAATTAGAATTCATTTTTCTGCGGATAGTGCAAAAAAATTTTTTTATCATTTTTTCAAAAAAAGCAAATGGGGATAGTCCATGGTAATTTTTGGCCATAACTTCCATCATTTTTAGTCATAACTTGCTAAGTTTTCAAGATATGGATTTGATTTCTATTTTCTTGAATAGAGAAACGTATTCGCTTTAATTAGAATTCATTTTTCTGCGGATAGTGCAAAAAAATTTTTTTATCATTTTTTCAAAAAAAGCAAATGGGGATAGTACATGGTAATTTTTGGCCATAACTTCCATCCTTTTTAGTCATAACTTGCTAAGTTTTCAAGATATCGACTTGATTTCTATTTTGTTGAATAGAGAAATATATTGGCTTTAATTAGAATTCATTTTTCTGCGGATAGTGCGAAAAAATTTTTTTATCATTTTTTCAAAAAAAGCAAAGGGGGTAGTACTTGCTAAGTTTTCAAGATATCGACTTGATTTCTATTTTGTTGAATAGAGAAACGTATTGGCTTTAATTAGAATTCATTTTTCTGCGGATAGTGCGAAAAAAAATTTTTATCATTTTTTCAAAAAAAGCAAAGGGGGTAGTACATGGTAATTTTTGGCCATAACTTCCATCATTTTTAGACATAACTTGCTAAGTTTTCAAGATATCGACTTGATTTCTATTTTGTTAAATAGAGAAATGTATTGGCTTTAATTAGAATTCATTTTTCTGCGGATAGTGCGAAAAAAAATTTTTATCATTTTTTCAAAAAAAGCAAAGGGGATAGTACATGGTAATTTTTGGCCATAACTTCCATCCTTTTTAGTCATAACTTGCTAAGTTTTCAAGATATCGACTTGATTTCTATTTTGTTGAATAGAGAAATGTATTGGCTTTAATTAGAATTCATTTTTCTGCGGATAGTGCGAAAAAAAATTTTTATCATTTTTTCAAAAAAAGCAAAGGGGGTAGTACATGGTAATTTTTGGCCATAACTTCCATCATTTTTAGTCATAACTTGCTAAGTTTTCAAGATATGGATTTGATTTCTATTTTCTTGAATAGAGAAACGTATTCGCTTTAATTAGAATTCATTTTTCTGCGGATAGTGCAAAAAAAATTTTTTATCATTTTTTCAAAAAAAGCAAATGGGGATAGTACATGGTAATTTTTGGCCATAACTTCCATCCTTTTTAGTCATAACTTGCTAAGTTTTCAAGATATCGACTTGATTTCTATTTTGTTGAATAGAGAAATGTATTGGCTTTAATTAGAATTCATTTTTCTGCGGATAGTGCGAAAAAAATTTTTTATCATTTTTTCAAAAAAAGCAAAGGGGGTAGTACATGGTAATTTTTGGCCATAACTTCCATCATTTTTGATCATAACTTGCTAAGTTTTCAAGATATCGACTCTATTTCTATTTTGTTGAATAGACAAACGTATTGGCTTTAATTAGAATTCATTTTTCTGCGGATAGTGCGAAAAAAAAATTTTTATCATTTTTTCAAAAGAAGCAAAGGGGGTAGTCCATGGTAATTTTTGGCCATAACTTCCATCCTTTTTAGTCATAACTTGCTAAGTTTTCAAGATATCGACTTGATTTCTATTTTGTTGAATAGAGAAATGTATTGGCTTTAATTAGAATTCATTTTACTGCGGATAGTGCGAAATAAAATTTTTATCATTTTTTCAAAAAAAGCAAAGGGGGTAGTACATGGTAATTTTTGGCCATAACTTCCATCATTTTTAGTCATAACTTGCTAAGTTTTCAAGATATGGATTTGATTTCTATTTTCTTGAATAGAGAAACGTATTCGCTTTAATTAGAATTCATTTTTCTGCGGATAGTGCAAAAAAAATTTTTTATCATTTTTTCAAAAAAAGCAAATGGGGATAGTACATGGTAATTTTTGGCCATAACTTCCATCCTTTTTAGTCATAACTTGCTAAGTTTTCAAGATATCGACTTGATTTCTATTTTGTTGAATAGAGAAATGTATTGGCTTTAATTAGAATTCATTTTTCTGCGGATAGTGCGAAAAAAATTGTTTATCATTTTTTCAAAAAAAGCAAAGGGGGTAGTACATGGTAATTTTTGGCCATAACTTCCATCCTTTTTAGTCATAACTTGCTAAGTTTTCAAGATATCGACTCTATTTCTATTTTGTTGAATAGACAAACGTATTGGCTTTAATTAGAATTCATTTTTCTGCGGATAGTGCGAAAAAAAAATTTTTATCATTTTTTCAAAAGAAGCAAAGGGGGTAGTCCATGGTAATTTTTGGCCATAACTTCCATCCTTTTTAGTCATAACTTGCTAAGTTTTCAAGATATCGACTTGATTTCTATTTTGTTGAATAGAGAAATGTATTGGCTTTAATTAGAATTCATTTTTCTGCGGATAGTGCGAAAAAAATTTTTTATCATTTTTTCAAAAAAAGCAAAGGGGGTAGTACATGGTAATTTTTGGCCATAACTTCCATCCTTTTTAGTCATAACTTGCTAAGTTTTCAAGATATCGACTTGATTTCTATTTTGTTGAATAGAGAAATGTATTGGCTTTAATTAGAATTCATTTTTCTGCGGATAGTGCAAAAAAAAATTTTTATCATTTTTTCAAAAGAAGCAAAGGGGATAGTCCATGGTAATTTTTGGCCATAACTTCCATCCTTTTTAGTCATAACTTGCTAAGTTTTCAAGATATCGACTTGATTTCTATTTTGTTGAATAGAGAAATGTATTGGCTTTAATTAGAATTCATTTTACTGCGGATAGTGCGAAAAAAATTTTTTATAATTTTTTCAAAAAAAGCAAAGGGGGTAGTCCATGGTAATTTTTGGCCATAACTTCCATCCTTTTTAGTCATAACTTGCTAAGTTTTCAAGATATCGACTTGATTTCTATTTTGTTGAATAGAGAAACGTATTGGCTTGAATTAGAATTCATTTTTCTGCGGATAGTGCGAAAAAAAATTTTTATCATTTTTTCAAAAAAAGCAAAGGGGGTAGTCCATGGTAATTTTTGGCCATAACTTCCATCCTTTTTAGTCATAACTTGCTAAGTTTTCAAGATATCGACTTGATTTCTATTTTGTTGAATAGAGAAACGTATTGGCTTGAATTAGAATTAATTTTTCTGCGGATAGTGCGAAAAAAATTTTTTATAATTTTTTCAAAAAAAGCAAAGGGGGTAGTCCATGGTAATTTTTGGACATAACTTCCATCCTTTTTAGTCATAACTTGCTAAGTTTTTAAGATATCGACTCTATTTCTATTTTGTTGAATAGAGAAACGTATTGGCTTTAATTAGAATTCATTTTTCTGCGGATAGTGCGAAAAAAAATTTTTATCATTTTTTCAAAAGAAGCAAAAGGGGTAGTACATGGTAATTTTTGGCCATAACTTCCATCCTTTTTAGTCATAACTTGCTAAGTTTTCAAGATATCGACTTGATTTCTATTTTGTTGAATAGAGAAACGTATTGGCTTTTATTAAAATTCATTTTTCTGCGGATAGTGCGAAAAAATTTTTTTATCATTTTTTCAAAAAAAGCAAAGGGGGTAGTACATGGTAATTTTTGGCCATAACTTCCATCATTTTTAGTCATAACTTGCTAAGTTTTCAAGATACCGACTTGATTTCTATTTTGTTGAATAGAGAAACGTATTGGCTTTAATTAGAATTCATTTTTCTGCGGATAGTGCGAAAAAAATTTTTATCATTTTTTCAAAAAAAGCAAAGGGGGTAGTCCATGGTAATTTTTGGCCATAACTTCCATCCTTTTTAGTCATAACTTGCTAAGTTTTCAAGATATCGACTTGATTTCTATTTTGTTGAATAGAGAAACGTATTGGCTTTAATTAGAATTCATTTTTCTGCGGATAGTGCGAAAAAAATTTTTATCATTTTTTCAAAAAAAGCAAAGGGGGTAGTACATGGTAATTTTTGGCCATAACTTCCATCCTTTTTAGTCATAACTTGCTAAGTTTTCAAGATATCGACTTGATTTCTATTTTGTTGAATAGAGAAACGTATTGGCTTTAATTAGAATTCATTTTTCTGCGGATAGTGCGAAAAAAAATTTTTATCATTTTTTCAAAAGAAGCAAAAGGGGTAGTACATGGTAATTTTTGGCCATAACTTCCATCCTTTTTAGTCATAACTTGCTAAGTTTTCAAGATATCGACTTGATTTCTATTTTGTTGAATAGAGAAACGTATTGGCTTTTATTAAAATTCATTTTTCTGCGGATAGTGCGAAAAAAATTTTTTATCATTTTTTCAAAAAAAGCAAAGGGGGTAGTACATGGTAATTTTTGGCCATAACTTCCATCATTTTTAGTCATAACTTGCTAAGTTTTCAAGATACCGACTTGATTTCTATTTTGTTGAATAGAGAAACGTATTGGCTTTAATTAGAATTCATTTTTCTGCGGATAGTGCGAAAAAAATTTTTATCATTTTTTCAAAAAAAGCAAAGGGGGTAGTCCATGGTAATTTTTGGCCATAACTTCCATCCTTTTTAGTCATAACTTGCTAAGTTTTCAAGATATCGACTTGATTTCTATTTTGTTGAATAGAGAAACGTATTGGCTTTAATTAGAATTCATTTTTCTGCGGATAGTGCGAAAAAATTTTTTATCATTTTTTCAAAAAAAGCAAAGGGGGTAGTACATGGTAATTTTTGGCCATAACTTCCATCCTTTTTAGTCATAACTTGCTAAGTTTTCAAGATATCGACTTGATTTCTATTTTGTTGAATAGAGAAACGTATTGGCTTTAATTAGAATTCATTTTTCTGCGGATAGTGCGAAAAAAAATTTTATCATTTTTTCAAAAAAAGCAAAGGGGGTAGTCCATGGTAATTTTTGGCCATAACTTCCATCCTTTTTAGTCATAACTTGCTAAGTTTTCAAGATACCGACTTGATTTCTATTTTGTTGAATAGAGAAACGTATTGGCTTTAATTAGAATTCATTTTTCTGCGGATAGTGCGAAAAAAATTTTTATCATTTTTTCAAAAAAAGCAAAGGGGGTAGTCCATGGTAATTTTTGGCCATAACTTCCATCCTTTTTAGTCATAACTTGCTAAGTTTTCAAGATATCGACTTGATTTCTATTTTGTTGAATAGAGAAACGTATTGGCTTTAATTAGAATTCATTTTTCTGCGGATAGTGCGAAAAAAATTTTTATCATTTTTTCAAAAAAAGCAAAGGGGGTAGTACATGGTAATTTTTGGCCATAACTTCCATCCTTTTTAGTCATAACTTGCTAAGTTTTCAAGATATCGACTTGATTTCTATTTTGTTGAATAGAGAAACGTATTGGCTTTAATTAGAATTCATTTTTCTGCGGATAGTGCGAAAAAAATTTTTATCATTTTTTCAAAAAAAGCAAAGGGGGTAGTCCATGGTAATTTTTGGCCATAACTTCCATCCTTTTTAGTCATAACTTGCTAAGTTTTCAAGATACCGACTTGATTTCTATTTTGTTGAATAGAGAAACGTATTGGCTTTAATTAGAATTCATTTTTCTGCGGATAGTGCGAAAAAAATTTTTATCATTTTTTCAAAAAAAGCAAAGGGGGTAGTACATGGTAATTTTTGGCCATAACTTCCATCCTTTTTAGTCATAACTTGCTAAGTTTTCAAGATATCGACTTGATTTCTATTTTGTTGAATAGAGAAACGTATTGGCTTTTATTAAAATTCATTTTTCTGCGGATAGTGCGAAAAAAATTTTTTATCATTTTTTCAAAAAAAGCAAAGGGGGTAGTCCATGGTAATTTTTGGCCATAACTTCCATCCTTTTTAGTCATAACTTGTTAAGTTTTCAAGATATCGACTTGATTTCTATTTTGTTGAATAGAGAAACGTATTGGCTTTAATTAGAATTCATTTTTCTGCGGATAGTGGGAAAATTAATTTTTATAATTTTAAAAAAAAAAACAAAGGGGGGGGTAATTTTTGGCCATAACTTCCATCCTTTTTGGTCATAACTTGCTAAGTTTTCATAGCATATAGTTATGCTATGATTGAATTGTATTATCAGAAATTTATGTGTTAAATTATTGTTTTTATATATTTTTTTTATAAAATTATTTGTACAAAATTAATTATCCTTTCTTTTGAAGCATTTGGATATTCCTTCTATGCAGCATCATAAACTGTGGAAAATGTCAAGTGCCTTTTCCCGGCAGCTGTCCAGAAGTTAATGTGGTGGAAACATTTGATTTAGACAGAGTAAGTCATGCCCTAAAATAATTAAGAATTTTCAAATAAATTAAATTTTTTTGTAATAAATTCCAGTACATGGGCACTTGGTATGAGTATTCAAAATATCCTTTTATTTTTGAGGTTGCTCAAAAATGTCAGCAGGCCATTTACAAAAGTATAGGGAATTCCACAGTGGCCGTGGCAAATACAGGCGTGTTCATAATGTAAGCCATTAAAAAAAAATATTTAGGCCCAGTATTACAAGTTAAAGTTGGGATTTTGTTCTAAAAATAATTAAGCTGTTAATTTTGAAAATGGTATAATTTAGTCAGCGATAATTTCAGTAAAATGGTATCTATATCTTACTAAAATTATCCATAACAAATTTTTTAAATGGACTTATAATACTTTTGAAAATAAAAGATTAATTGGTTCGTGATTAAAGCTTAACTAAAATGGATAGATAAGTTCATTTTACTCTAGAAAATCCAAACTATATTTATTGGTAGCATGTAATAGTGGGTCTTAATAGACTTAAATTAAATTAATTTGTTTATTAAATGACTTATCCAACAGCATCAACAAAGCACATAGTGTTACCGGCACTGCCAAAGTTATAGCACCAGGACAATTAGCTGTGGCTTTTAGAAATAGTTTGTATTTTTTTTATATGCACGACTAGATATTTTTTTAATAATTTTAATTTTATATTTTGTTTATATTTAGAAGTCCCTGACACCCCTAATTACTTGGTATTGGGTACAGATTACGATAATTGGGTTGTTGTCTATAGCTGTCGAAATATAACGGCATACGGTCATACCAGTAAGTAGAGATTGTTATTAAATATTTTTTTAAAATAAATCAACCATTAAGTTTTATTTATTTGCAAATAATTTAAATTTCCTTATCATTTGTTCGACTTATTTCAATTTCATTCCATCACTCTGCTTTAACTCAAGTGTTATAAATTAAATTGATTTTAAATAATTAATTATGCCAGACGCAGTAAAAAACAATTAGAATTATAAATATTATTTTGCATTCAGAAATAATTTTAATATAAATAATTAATTACAATGAAGAGGCAGAGATTAAAATTTATAATTGCTTTAAGCTTTTTATGATTACTTGAACAGTTGCAGTTATTGCACCAACAATTTAGCTGGCAGAACAAAATTTTTTTTCAATATTGAAAAAGTGTTGGTAATTTTTATGTACTTTTTATTTAGCTAGATATTCTAACATATTTTGATTATAAAATCTTGGCTAATGTTAGTTTTTGAATAAACCTACTTTGCTTATGATCCTAAAGCTGCTAATATATGACAACAGTATTCATGCTAAATGAAGTGATTTTGCTCATAGGCTTGCAAAACATACAATAAAAAAGTGATAAAATATATATTTCATTAAAAAAATAATTATTAGAAGCATTGTTATAAAAAGGACCAAATAAATCAATAAATAAAATGTTTAAAAAAAATAAAAAGAATAAATATGTTAAAAAAGCATCTTTGGACGCTTAATTTTTATTAAATAAAGTTTTTTGATGGATAAAATTTTTTCAAATGAGCTCATTTAACTTTTACATTACCAGCATGCTTGCACCATCAGCAGAATATCAGAAAAAATGTTTGATATTGCTCCAGAGAAGCGTATAATAATACAAAATACCGATACGCAAATAAGCCGCTTGCAAAAACATTTTTTTATGCATGCATGTTGCTGTCATGTATTACCCC
Organism: Thelaira solivaga; assembly: GCA_947397855.1. Classification (NCBI taxonomy): domain Eukaryota; kingdom Metazoa; phylum Arthropoda; class Insecta; order Diptera; family Tachinidae; genus Thelaira; species Thelaira solivaga. The sequence goes on along the minus strand of OX377611.1, from coordinate 14,497,742 downwards.
CTTCAGAATACAATCAAGATTTCCATATATTTTTATACATGTCACGCCTTCTTTTCTATAGAAATATTATTATTACATTGTTTATTTATTTTTTAATTTATTTAAATTTTTTCTTTTTAATTAAAATGTCTATTTTATTAAGCTTGAAGTCTTATTTTATAAATTTATTTTTATATCGATATTTTGCTTATAAATTTATAATTATGTATATCCTGAAGAAGCTACGCAAGTTGAAGCAAAATTTGATAAAAAATTAATTTATAAAACAAGACCTCAAGCTTAATAAAATGTTCATTTTAATTAACTTTTTTATTTTTAAAATTATATTTTCAAGTTTTTTAGGCTAAAGATTTTTAAACTCCCAATCAGACTGAAAATAAATAGGTAATTTTAAAATGTAAAAAAAAAATTATATTAAACGTATTAGCAAAAGTAGTTTGCGTAAGTAAGCTTCTTTCATGCATTCTACACTAATATTCATAAATCTGTCGCAATTCCACATTTAATGTCATTCCAATGACAAGAACTTTGTTGGTTTTTTAGAACAGAAATAATTTTATAAGAAAATGTAGTTCTCTATAATGACATAAGAGATTTGTCTTTACTGGCACAGAATTTAATTGTAGTCTAAACAATAATGATATTGATGACAAAACCGTTATTTTGTAAAACTTAAATTTTTTATTTATTTATTTAAAAAGATTTATTTTCTTTTATTGTTTTAGAAGTACTTTGGATTCTTACTCGTGAACGTCAACCCTCCGAAGAGACTATAGCTTCTGCAACAAAAGTAATAAAAGACAACAATTTGTCAGAAACATTTTTGATTAAGTCCACTCAGACAGATTGTCCCAATATATCGGATCCTTTTGTTGCTGAGGAAGCAACAACAGAAGCCACTGAATCATTTACTACTGTAGAAGATCAAAATTCTTTTAATGATTTTGCTCCATCAACTGAACGGGTTATAGAAACAGCATGAGATTTGCTAAGGCGTCTAATAAGACGCATTGTAGATTTTATTATGAGTTTTGTGCGTTTTATAAGCTCTAGTTTTTACAGTTTGTAAATGGTGGCAGCTAATTTTTATTTAAGTAAAATTTATGGCAATTTATTAATGAAATATATTTTTTATTTTAACTTAAATTTGGCTTTAAAAAAAAACAAATTTTTATATTTCTTAAATAAAATTAAAGGAGTAATCAATTTTTTTGTATTAAATTTAACAGCTTCGTTGCCATAAATTCTTTCTTAACCCCTAAATGTAATTGAATTTAATTTTGGAATTAAAAAATAGAACAACTCGCTTGTATACTTTAAAAAATCTTTGTGCTGCCTGTATTAACACGTAGAAGAACGAAATGGATTTTTTATTTAAACATCCGCTTCTTGCATCACCTATATGCAAATAGAATTGCTTTTAAATCTCCTTATTATTTTCCAGTTTTTACTTGTTTTTTGTATATGATTAAGAAAGATTATCTTGAAAAAAAATAAAAAACTATTTTTTCCAGTTCATTTTTTGTAAGAATAAAATTGTATGCGATATGTGCATTTAAGAAAAGAATTTATATTTCTGCTCGTACTCTATACGGGATATAAATAACATTTATAAAAATAAAACGAGTTTTTCTAAATGCAACATGATGAAAAAATCTGAAGTATACAAAGTTAGAGATAAAAAGATATATGTTACATACATAAATAGCTTTACACTCAAATAAGCAAGCTTGTAACGAAGTGGTAGAAACAAACTATTTCGATTAAAAAAAATATATATTTTTAAATAATCAAAAATTAATTTAAAAAAATTCTAAAAAAAAACAATTAAATTTCTTTTATAAACATTTTATCAAATAGAAATAAAAAAAAATTATTTTAAAATAAAAATAAAGAATACAATCTTACCATAATGTTTAGAAACGATTATTAACGTCAATTGTGATTTACTATCTTATATAATTCTATAATAAAGGGTGTCATAACAAGAACGCAAGATTTAAGTTTTAAGTAAATGACTGATGCAGCAATTGAATTGTTTCTCTGGCTGTATGACATGTGGCGCCGTCTTGTTGAAACCACAAGCCCTCCACATTATTTTCTTCATCTCTAGGCAAGAAAAAACTGGTTATCATTTCACGATACCGAACACTATTGACTGTTTGCGCTTGACCTGCCTCATTTTCATAAAAAAAGGTCCAATGATTTCTACAGCCCAAAAACCACACCACACAGTGACACGTTGAGGATGCATTTACTTCTCGTGAATCACTCGAGGATTTTCCTCACCCCAAATGCGACGAAGCCTATTGACGAAGCCATCAAGATGGCAATGGGCCTCGTCACTGAAGATGATTTTATCGGCAAAATCAGCATTTTCATGTTGTCTCTCCAATACCCAATTAACGAACTCCCTTCGCTGTCCAATAACAATAACAATTGTTCAAATGTCAAACAATGGTACTTCGAATGGCGCCAAATTTAAATCTTGCGTTCTTGTTCGGACACTCTTTATAATGGCAAGAGAATCTGATAAAAAATTTTCTCTTTGTGTTCAAACTAGATTGCAAACTTTTATTATAAATACAAATATGGTGCTATGGTAGTAAATTATTTGACACTGCCTCAGCATCAAATATAGAAAAATTTCAATGAAGCCAAAAGAAAATACTTCTAATGATTACTGCTGCTCAGTGGTATGTTAATAATGTACACATCCATAGAGACTTAAACATCTTCGAGGTAAAAACTGAATTCAAAAAGTACACAACACTTTATATAAATAAACATGAAGTTCATCCTAACCCAAAACATTCTAAATCACAGAGATCATATTCGGTTGAGAAGGAAGGATACTTTTGCTCTTAGCCTCACGCAAGCAAGATGAATCTAGCTATGGCTGGGCTCAAGAAATTAAATAATTTTAGATTTAAGATTTGAATACTTATTGTTAGTTCGTTTGTCAATGAATATTGAATAAATAAAATGGAAAGAAAAAAAATATTTTTCTAAAACCTTTTCAATGTGGGTAAATATATGAATTCCTATTATACGAAGCAACACATTCGTGCATGGAACTTTTATGTTTTTTTAATTCTACTAAAAATTTTTCACTTAAAATAAAGCCAAAAAAAAGCCATTTTTAAATCTTAAAATGGACCACAGAGTTGTGGCGAGGTGCTGAATTTTTCATTACAAATAAAATATTCGAATTTGGAATACAGAAAAGCACTGATTGTTGGTTTTTTTTTCACATATAAGATAGAAAAAATCAATTCTGGTTCCAAAAAAAATTATTTTTTTATGGAACTTAACACACCAGTCAAAAATCTGCAATTCTCAATAGGTATTTAGCAGAGAATTTCAAAAATTGTTTTTAGTTGAATACAAATTTTTGTGTATATCTAATCAATCAAACCACACAAACGAGAAATTTGAGTAAATATTGTACACAACATCTGACTAAATCATGTTCGAAGCACGATCAGAAACTAAATGTGTTTTTTATGCTGTTCGACACTATTGAATCTAAAAACATTAGCATGCATATGCTTTGATTAAAATAGTAAACAATACAAAGCCGTGTTTAAAAACAAACAAACCAAAAAAATCACCCCTATTTTACTTATGCATGTGTCATCGTTTATTCAATGCCTTTTTGTATAATTTTGTTTTTAAATGTTACATTTTCGCTTTTTAAATTCAAACGTTGTTCACGATTTTTTGTAAGTTGAATAAATCTTTTTCAGCTCTCTAATACCTAATAGCCTTCGTTTTGTGCACAGATGCTGTTTTTAACAGATCGAACGACTATATATAGTACGTTGAATTACGGCATTTTATCCGCTTTGATATAGATTTTCATTTTTTATAATCTATAAAAATAATTATAATAAATAATTTACTATTTCTTGAATTTTTACAAACATTTATTTCTAGTGTTTTTACCAAGTATAGGTCCACAATACAAATAATGATTTTATATTTTTGGACAAATAAAGTAAAGCATGCAGTTTGCATACTTTTAGTAAATATGTTAGAAATTCATGTAAACTCTGCACGTACACAAAGTAGTGCCACAAGAACTTGCTTTCATAAATAAAAATGAGGTTAGGGTTGAGTGATTTTTAAAATAAGAGACGTAAATAAAATTTTTTCCTATACTGATATTAGTATTTCATATTAAAATTTGAACAAAAACTATTATGAAATATTAATCAGTTAAAAAGTTATAAAGAATAAGTTATGCCAAAATTTTTTTAATTCTTTAAACAGTAACTAATTCTTACGAAATACTTTTAAGCAAAAACCTCTATTAAGTAACATTAAGTTTTTTTATGAAAGAGTATCCATTTAATTACGCTTTCTTTAAGAGAAAGTATATATTTTATTAGCCCGCCACAAACAGTAAGAGACGGTACTTGTGATATTTATGATACAGAAGATCTGCTTTCTATTTTCAACTACTGGTGATGTTGGAAATTAAAATTTCGAAATATAAAATAGATAAGTTTCTGAAGCCACGCCCACTAAGAAAACATATAATTTTTTTTTTTAATAATTAAAATTTTATTTCCTAAAATTCCTCTAAAATTTTTCCTACGACTATGGGTCACTGCTTGATTAATTAAAAATTGGCAAAAACCAGTACTTCCCTCACAAGCCTATTGCCACAAATCCGTCTAAGTGCAAATTTTTTATTATTATGTTTTTACTTTTCAAGGTAATAGGTTTCCAATACAGGGCAAGAAAAGCTACAAACCGCTAGTCTAAATATATAAAATTTGAGTGTAGGTGTGTTTCCCTTTGTAAAGAAGGACTTTGTAGGAGGAGTAAAAGGCTGGACCGATTTGCTTGCATTTCTGTGTATGCCTTTGGGTTATATCTTAGAAGGTTTAGCGTCTCAAAACTATCAGACAATTAATATCTGGCTTATTTATCTACTATCTGTTTCTACCCGGTCTTGCACGGTTATTTACTGTATGATTACAATTTCTTAGAGTAAGAAGATTGAATATACAAAATTTTTTTTTATTTTCATCAAAACCCAACTTAAATTTTTAAGAAAATAAAAATATATAGCGCTCAATAAAATGACCACTTTTTAAAATTTTCTCAAATTAGAGAACATCTAGGCCGATTTGGCTAATTTTTGTATTATATGTGCGGCATAACCCAACTTATATTTTTCTTTTCTTTTTAATTATTTTTTAATATGAATAAAATTTAAAGGCAAAACAGCTATTTTTTATATAAAAAAAAATTTACACTTTCCTTGCTTTTCTTTGTTTAACACTATTTTAAATATTTATTTTGTTGTTATTTCATAATACTTTGTGTTGTTGCTTTATTTTATTTATATTTGCATTTTTTGTTTATTTATTTATTATTTTCTTTTAAAACTCCCCACTTTTGTTATTTCATAATTTTTATGTGGGTTTACACTTTTTTATACAAGAGTTTTGGTCCTTTTTCAGTGTTTTTTTTTTTATTTTGAGTTACCGCACTTGTTGTATACAGTTACATTTCATGGTTTGTGATTCCTAATTTGTTTTTTGTTTTTTTTTTCCTCCTTTGTTTTATTTCTGTTATTGTTATGGAATACTATAGAAACTACAGAGCAGAAAAAATGAAACGTGTTGTTGAAAAAAAAAAACATTTTTAATTTAAATGATTTAAGAGACAATTTTTTTTTCTTTAACCACATTAAAACATAGTATTATAAATGAAAAGAGAATGCGGGGAAGGAAGCAATATTTTTAATATTCGGTAGATAAAGTTTATTTTTTGGTCAATTAGTAATTTAAATTTTTCTTTTTAAGCAAATACAATTTGCTATTTACACTTACAGCGTAAAAATTAATAATTCCTTTGCAATACCAAAACTCATTCCAATTTGCCTAAGCCTAAGTTGACAAGGGTTTATGTAAGATATGTTATCGAACTAGATACGACACAACTATATAAATTAAAAATTGATTTTTTGTTAGAACAGAAACTAATTGAGCTGTTATATTTGAAAGTGCCATGAGTCCACTTTTTTTTATTAATAAATTAGCGGTATTTTTAATCAGATATAGACACCATCTTACTAAAATTGCTACTGAAATATTTAAAAAAAAAAGTGAACTTATACTTCTTTCACACAGCTTAAATCTAATTTGGCCTTCAGAAAATTTAAACAGTTTTCTTTAGTTGTAGAGCTAAGAATTAGAATTGATTTTTTTGTTCGATTTAATTTTCGTTTGTGTTAAGCATGTTAATTAAATGTAAAAAATTGTGGCTTAGTGAATCCTGGGCTATAATCGCACCCCAGTCTTTAAGATCTATTGTGCATTAGTAAAGTACATATACAGGGTGGGCCAAAAGAAACCAAGGGGTGTAAAAGTTTAATAACTTTTTTGTTTATTAATTTTTTTTTATTTTTTCTTTCAGATTATATAATATACAAAATGGAAATTTTTTTACACTAAGTATGAAGAATGATGTCTCTTAAATGACCACCGTTTTCAGCTTCGCACTGATGGGCTCTTTTTAGAGCATTTTTCATAACATCTTTCAAAACTTGTGGCTGTAGCGTTCGAATTTCTGCAACAATGTTTGCCTTGAGTTCAAGGATTGTCTCTGGCTTGTTCACATACACTCGCTCCTTCAAAAAACCCCAAAGAAAATAGTCGGGTGCTGTCAAATCTGGCGATCGCGCTGGCCAAATAATTTCCGAATTTCGAGAAATTATTCGCTCTCCAAAAATTTGACTTAAAAGTACCATTATGTCTCGGGCAGTATGGGCAGTGGCTCCGTCCTGCTGAAACCACATACCAGGTCTGTTTTCAAGAGCAGGACGTAAAAAATTTTCTATCATAAAACGATACCGCTCTCCATTTACGGTTACAGCACTTCCATCTTCATTCTCGAAGAAGTAGGGCCCAATGACATTTTCAGATGTGATCCCACACCATACTGTACACCTGATGGGGTGCAATTGGCGTTGATGAATGGCTCTTGGATTTTGAGAACCCCAGAACCTACAGTTCTGCTTGTTAACAAAGCCATTCAAATGAAAATGAGCTTCATCACTCATAATAAAATAATTGATCTCTGGTTTAAATAATAAAATTTTATTGTTCTGGTTCTCTGTTCAGTTGTGAACCTCTCCATTATAAATTCTCCAAGTGTTGTCTATATAATCTGAAAGGAAAAATAAAAAAAATTAATAAACAAAAAAGTTATTAATCTTTTACACCCCTTGGTTTCTTTTGGCCCACCCTGTATAATAGTTACAGAATTTCATTATTTTTTAAAATAAAATTTGTGCTTCAGCACCTGCTATTATTCAGTTTGATTGTTTTCTGATAATAATCACAAAGTCAACTAAATAGAACTAACAAAATTAAAGTTATAAAAATACAAAACATAAATTGTTTAGCTTATTTTTATTGAAATATTTAATCTTTTAATATTTAGTAGATTGAAAAAAATCATATTATCTAGAAGTACTATTCCTTTTAATTTAATTTAAATTATCTGTATTTTTATACCTGCATTATTTATTGAAAGCCACAAATTAAGAAATACTTCATATATTTTTTCATTACATACAGAAACTTTTTATTTCTGCACATGTTTACTACTTTACTATTTTCAGATTTATTTTAACAAAAGTACACTGAAACAATTTTATTATCAAATTTACTTTTAAACTTTTAAAAATGTAGTTATAAGTCTCCACTTCCTAATCAAATATGTTTTATTAAAATTTCATTCATAAAAACTTTCATTAAATATAGTTTTATTATGAATTTATCGTATTTGCTAAATGTTTCACTATAACTTTTGATTAGACTTACAAGCAATTTCATTAAAATTCGACTAAAAAAAATAACTTGTTGATTTAGTAAAACAAAGGATATAAAATATGTTCGTATAAAAGTATTTTCTTTAAGCCAATGAAAATATTTCGTAAGTTAAATGAGCTTTTGACTATACTAGTAAAAAATATCATTCATTTATTAAAATAATTTAATACAATTTAATAAATTATTTATCAAATTCCATTTTGCAAAATAATTTTATTCAATGAAATAACAAATACGTTTTTTAACAAGTAGGATAAACTGACTTAAAAAAAGGCCACATCAAAGATATACCGCTTTTTTAATGGGGAAGGTAAACTATATATTTACATAAATATTTTAAAAAATTTTAAAAACTTATAATATTTGAAAATTTTTTTAAAATTTAACAAGATTAAAATCGATTATTATTTTTATAGCCTTATGAGCTCTTTAAAATCTTATGAAATCGAAGTATATGTTTTAATTTTGTTTACAACTATCTCTTTTTTACCCGGGCTGACCCGATCCTTTACTCTTTGAGTGCTCCTTTACTCAGAGGGTTTTAATTAGTAAAAATTAGAATTTAACCTTCATTTTATTTTCAAAAAAGCTTACGTTGCTTAACCTCATGTGTGGTTTTCAACACAAACGACATTTCTTTGTATTTTCTGGTATTAACATGGTCTTTTTCAGTTAAAATAATATTTTATCAAGCCATTTATTCAAAACTCTTAATTATTACTAAAAAGTATTATTAATGAAAAAATTCATTCATTTCTGCAAAACATTTCAAAATTACCTAAAAAATTTCATTTAATTATGGAAATTGTTTAATTTAAATAATAAAAGAATTTCAATAATTCGTATACCATGTGAAATTTTTAATTGAAACAAATAAACAATTTAATGATATCATTTCATTAAATATATGAAACACTAGATGTTTTTGTCCGGTCTCACCCGGCCCGGTCGGTATCCTTAGAAAGCGTTTGTATGAATTTTTAGCGACATTCCTTTATAAATAGAATTTTAATTGTTTAAAAAAACGAACTCAGAAATATGTACGAATATTAGAAATAAATTATCAATTTCTATTGTAATTATGATTCACTATTTTGACGATAATTGCTTCCACATAAGAGATAGACATATGCGGTCGAGGACTTTTTTGTAGGAATATTTGTGATAAACATATCGTTCATACATTATATATGTCTAACTTGAACGATATTTGCGGCACACGAAAAAACATGTCGCCGATTGTAGAATTTTTTTTACTTACTTGACACCTATCGTTATATTTTGGACAATTTACAGAATATCTTTATAAATTATAGCCTATGTGTTATTCTGATGTATAAGTTAAATTATTGCAAAGTTCCATTCAGTAGTTTTTGAGAGAAAGAGGAACAAACATCCCACTCACAAACGTCCACACATCCATACATTCGGCTTTATAATATTAGTAGGATAATTCTGGCAGTGTATGTGTATTTGAGTGAATGTGCACATGACTGCATATGTGTGCATGAGCATGTATTGGCCTTTTCATTTATTAAATCAACATCTCATACAAGATTCATTGTTGTGATTATTTACTTGATGACTTGTAGTCACGTAGATACTTTTAATACATTCACCAGAAATAACTGTTCTTTTTTTTAATCATTATTTTTCCTCCCTATTATTCATTTCTTCTTTAACATTATTTCGCATACATATAATTGCAAATGACATTAAGTGATTGATCACTTTAAGTTACAGTACGTGTATACATATGTACATTCGTGTGTTTGCCGTGTATGCAACTGAACTATACAAATATGTTTGTGTACGATACTCGTGGTTTGATTTTTAACAAACGTAAATATTATTGTAACTTTTTTTTTATTTTTTTTAATTAAAATAATGTGACATAAATTTCTTATTTAAGAGTGGATGATAACAATTACAAATCAAGTAAGGATGTAATAAAAATGTTATAAACTATATTGATGTTAATTAAAGAAAAATTGCTTTTAAGCAAATTTTTTACTTATTTAAGCTTAAGGTATTTTAATGAAAAACAAGTTAAATTTGGCTGTGCCGAGTTTATATACCCTTCACTGTGTTCGCGAAATATTAATATTTTTCATTTTCCACAGCCTTCTAAAATATCAAAACCATACAAAAATTAAGTGAGTGAAATGGTACTTCGGCAAAGTGGGGAGTGTAGTGTAGAGAGTGTTTTTCTTAGCGATTGTGGTAGTTTACGTTTTGCATCATAAAAAAAACTACGAATTTTTCAGACAATGTTAAACCACTTCCAAAAAGCTTAGAACCTACAGAATGAATAGCTTTTTATTTTGGTAATTTTCATGGGCAAAATCATAAATAGTACTTCGGCAAAGTGGGGAGTGTAGAGCGGAGAGTGTTCTTCTTAAGGATTTTGGCAGTTTTTGGAAGTGTTTTAACATTGTTTGAAAAATTCGTAGTTTTTTTTTTATGATACAAACCGTAAACTGCCAAAATTTTTAAGAACAACACTCTCCACTCTACACTCCCCACTTTGCCCATGATAATTACCAAAATCAAAAAGGAATTTAATCTGTAGGTTTTAAACTTTTTGGAAGTAATGACTATCAGTCTCCAAAGTATTTTTGTATTAAAGTTGTTGGTTTTTGATTTTGTAAAATGCACTTTACAAAAAAAAAATAACAAGATGCCTATTACACGCGGTCTAGTTATTTCTACCCACATAATTGTGTGCCAAAGAGAATGCTGGCAGTAAAATATGTAACAGTGGGCACAAATTTTTAGCACGTTTTTTAAATATCTATGAAAAAATAACAAAAAAAAAATGCTAAAGACATTTTAGAGACCTAAAACTCTAAAGAAGCCTTAAAATGTTTCTTTTAAAATTATTTCGATTCTAGCAAAAAATAATGTTTTAATTGTTATCTCGTTAATGTGCATATTGCTACCATTCCTTACCCACAATAATAAAGTTATTGAGTTAATTTTGGGAACAAGTACATATTTATTTAAGCCGGGTTAATTAATTTTAGTTTTTTTTTTTATAAAATATGAGACCCAAATAATCTTTTGTACAGCTAAACAACCAGAGTCCAGTTAGTAATCGAACTTGCGGTCAGCAGATTACGAGATTAGTGCTCGATATTCTTATTTTCTGTTTATAAACACAAATTCATTTTGCTACTAAATCTTAGTAGACTTTGAGTAATGAAAAATATTGTGTCTGTGAACTAAAACGCAGTCCTTATATACCCTGTAGAAGAGTGGGAAAAAGGCAGCAAACAGAAAAATTTAAATATTTTTTTTTTATGTAATAATTTCTATTTGGAATTTAAAAGTTTTACAAAATATTAATCTTTATTTGTGCTTAATTCCAGAAATCGTGTTGTCTCATGAATAAATAACTCATGAGAATATCATGAGTAAGAGAATAAATTTTAAAACCAACACAATTTCTATTTTTTTTTTAAATTTTTCTTTTACGGTTTCATAAGAGAGCCATTTTTAATTTTTATTGTGTTCATTGCCCCACTGTGTTATTATTATTTTACACTATAAACATTAACAAGCAGATGCTTTTAACTGCAAGAAAATGAAAGCAAACATAAACCGGAATAGTAAAGTGTGAAGTTAGTGTTTGGTGCATATCTCGCGGGAGCAACCACTGGTTGAATTGTTTTGTTAAAACCAATAAAAGAAAAAAAAACCAGCACACACACACAATTAATGTTTTTATAGAAAAGTTTCGATTTCAGTAGCCGATTCAAGTGGAGAAAGTCAATTTTGTGGTGGTGGAAAATTTAAAACCAAGAAAGACATAAACTTTGTTAACAATATTGCAGTAAAATACACCCAGACTGATTTGTGCATGAACGTGCACACATACATAAAACACTATTCATTCATATTTGATTAAGTTTATGAACAGGGGTTGATTTTCAAAAGCATACACACGTAAATAAGAAAAGAATGTGGGGAGTGTTGCAAATGAAAAGTCAATCAGAATTCCCCATACAATCACAACAAGCATTAATATTTAAAAAGTTCAGGGAAAGGGAAATAAGCTCCCCTGATTGCTTGCATATTTAGGCTGATAGATATATGTGCCAAAAGTATAACATTTTTTGTTTGTTTGTTTTTTGATTTGATTTGCTTATACCAAATATTTTATTTGTTTAAGGATATCAAAAAGAAAAATAAAAAATGTTAGGGGACATTTGATATTTGCTGTAATTCAAGTAGTCTAATGCTGATATTTAATTTTACTCACATCTTTTTTTAAATAGAAAACTAACGTTTCTTGCTAGACCATCCTTTATTTTTATCTCTTTGTCTAGCATTTTGTTGCCAGAAATGCAAACCCTCTAAACAATTTTAAGCAATAATTCTCAAGTGCTTTTCTATATGTATTTCCATTTTTTATCACAAATAACATAAGTTTCTCCCAATTTTATTTGTTTAAGCTCAAGTGTTTTATTAGATTTCTACACTTGTTTTTATTTGGATGCATTTTTTATTTATGAGCCAGAAAGTCTTATAAAAAATGACAAAAATAAAATTCTTTGGCTTTTAGTTGAAATTTTAAATGAAAATTAAAGACATAAAAGTGGCAAGATTTGGCAAATGTAATAAAATTGTTTACAGATTTAATTAAGAAATATTTGATTTTAAATTTTTTATTAAAACAAAGTTGCTTATGTCAGCAAATGCAAAGAAATAAAATAAAATGATTTGAAAAAAGGCTTAAGAGAGTAGACTAAACAAAAAAAGAAAATAAATATTTAATAAATAGAAGTAAAATAATTTATAGCCAGTAGTTAATATATTAATTGGTTAATGCAAAAAATTATTGTTCTCAAGACTTTAAGAATTTTTGATAGCACCCAAACAGGCATAACGTTTGCTTGCATTCGAATATTGATCATAATATCTGAAATATCTGACAATGACCTCAGACTTTTAACAGTATGACTGTAGTGCTAGATTTCATCAGCTTATGAAAAAAATTAAGATCAGTTTATGTATTTTGCATGACAAAATCTCAGCACACTTGCTGAGAATTTTTTTTACTCCCAAGAAAGCAGATAAATACAAAATATCCATACAGAAGGGTTTGCAATTAAACCATGCAACATGAGTTATTTCAATGAAATATCAAGTACTTTTTCTTAACAAATAAAGTTTACACTTACAAAATATCCTGTTATTTGCTAAAATGCGTAGATGACAAGATTGATATATGTAAATATTGTAAACAATTCATTCAATTTGGTTTTAATACAAAAAACTCAAAAATCAAATTTTCTATTATTTAATATTAATCGAGCTTAAGATCTTAAAAAATTGTTTTTATTTAAATTTTCGGATATTTTGACTTCCTTTTGAAGGTCTTCTTCGGGGAAATTTATTTTTATAAACTATAAATTATAAAAATAAATTTCCCTGAAGAAGACCTTCAAAAGAAAGTCGAAATATAGGAAAATTTAAATAAAAACATTTTTTTAAGATCTTAAGCTTGATTAATATTAAATAATAATAAATTTATAAGATCGAATAATTTAATAAAATTTTTACAGAACCAAATTCTCTTTTATTGTTTTGAAATTGACTCAGTAGTTTCAAAATTATAATTAAAGAGCTGACAAAAAATCATTTTTTATTCAAAATTTCATTTTAATTAAAAAAAAATGTAAAGAGATAAAGAGATAAAAATCGGTCATTATTCAATAATGGGAGTATAGCCTCGTGCCATAATTCAGTTACTGTTAATTTTTTTTCAGTTATTAACAATAAATTCAATCTTCTCATAACAACAGTTATTTTATATGGCGGTTTGATAACCTTCAATTAGAATCGCAAGATTCCAAGTTGAATCACCTACTAGCCAAGACTATTTAGTAATAAAGTGATCTAGATGCACCTTGTGACATTAAGGTATCTGAAAAGGTATCCTTACTCTTCTCTCTCTCTCTCTGTCTCGAAAAGATTATAGCCGGACACTCCCAGAAAAAGTGAAAACTTATCTCAAGTGCCTGGCAGCTGCGGCAGTGCCAGCCTGCTGGGATGCTTGCCAATTGTCCAATAACCAGTTATCACAGCCACCAGTCTAGAAATATATTCTTTTTCCTGCTCACAAGCTGAGCAGAGCATTTAGCATCATATTACGCCCATCTGGTATCCGCCTTTCCTTAGTAGTTGTCAAGAATGCTGATACTAATACTAATAAGCGGTACAATGACTGTCACTGACATAGATGCTCTATGGTAGAGTCTGCCTTAACAAATGCATCCACCTACTCAAATAGCCAATAAAGCCATATGCCAATTAGCAGAAGTCCATACCAAACATACTTCAGCCTGACTTTCCACATTGGATAACACATATTTATATTGGTCTACTAGAACAGAGGATGTTATAGCCGACCAAAGTGGTGGGCTTTCGACGACAATGCCTTTAGAACCACTAATCATCTAACGTACAGGACTCGCATAGCTCCCTGATGGCTAGTACCTTCGCCTGAAAGACTCTTAATTGTAAATATGATAAAAAAAAATATAACGATTTCATTAAGGTATGGCTCATTTCGTTAGAGCTTATGAGAAAAATTTACCGATTTTTAAATTGTTCTATTTTTAAAATTTTTTTCCTACTCAATTCTTACCTTTTAAATCTGCTCAGTAGTTATTATAAAAGTTGTGATAAAAAAACAAAATTTTTTATAATTATTAACAATAAGTCTATTATTAATAAAAATAAAAGCCTCATGAGGCGCAAACAAAACGAGATATTTTTTTTAAAATAAATTCTGACTTTTGAGTTTGACAGTTTTTGTGTCCATTCTATTGAAATTTTATTGAAAATTTTGTTCATACGTCCAAAATATAAAAATTATTATTGTTCAATTAATGATGCATTTTATTAAAATAATGGAATATTTCATTAATTCAATAAAATATTTATTTATTCAGTGACATATTTCATTTAACAAATTTAGTGAATTATAATTTCAGTGTATGAAAAATACTCATAAAAGTACTTGATCACTTATGGCATTAATTTTACTTTTTCATTAAGGTAAATCTAATTGTGAAATTTTGCTTGCATAGCAGATGTCGCAATGCGAATGGATGGTTCTAGATGGTTAGTATCTAGCAATTCTAACTGGTGGATATAAATTTATTTAATTTATGTTTAGTTTAACAGGTCACCCAACTAAGAAAATAGGGTTCAAGTAGGTATTAGGTTGTAGTTAAGTCTTCCCTTAAAAAAAATTAAATTCATTTTTGTAATTTTTCATACTATCTCATATTTCTACTAAATTTTAGACAATCCGTTGCCAGCTTATGAGTTTCTTTAGCTGATATCTGTGTAACTAATGCACATTTCATAAAAACATGTTGTGCAGTCAAGAACATTGGTTAGTTAGAAGCGATTGCAACTTGCAAGACATTGACATTGGCCATATGCCATGAAATTCTTGCATTTGTTGTTGTTTTTTTCTCGTCTCTAATATTTATTTCTTTATTTGTTTTTTTTTTTTTTTTTTTTTTTTCAATGGCGGCTACAAAAGTTCAATGTATTTACTCATTTCACAGTTAGACACTTGTTTTTGAAATATGAAATAAATGCTTATTGTTCTCTGTTAAACTTTGTAAATGTCTGTGAGTTCAATGCTTTAGTAATTGTAGTTAGTAAATGGTAAATAGTAAGTAGTAAATGTGGTTAAATGTAATTATTTATTTATAAGCAAGGAAGGGGGCTATTTGCGTTTAAAAAGAAGGAAAATCGTTTGCCTGAGCGATATTAGAATGAACTGTGTTATAACATCTCTAATATGCTGTTTTCATAACACAAACAGCCAACTCGTCTAGGAAAGTGTATGAAAAACGCTTAATCTGTTTAGTACTTCTCATAGAATTATTCTAGACGACTTGATGGCTGGTATTAGGCAAACAGTATACATTTTGCTTAACTGGACTAATTTCGAATTTTTACTTTTACAGATACGAAGAATTATTCTTAGTGCAACTAATTTTAAAAAGTCAATAAATAAATTTTATGTTAAAAGCAAATAAAGGCAAGCAATTTTAGTAGTTTTAATATAAAATTTGTTACTTAAAGATTTTTAAAGATTTTTTTTGTGCTTAATAGCCCAATGACTATCAGTCTATTATTTATTTTTATTTTTTAAAAATACATTTTTTAATTGCATAAAATTAAATTTTAAAGGTAAAGCACTATTTGAATTAAAATAAATAGTGTAACACTGTATATTATAAAAAAACAAATTAAATTCGGCTGTGCCAAGTCTTATGTACCCTTCACTGTGTTAGCAAAATATTAATATTTTTCATTTTCCACAGGCTTCTAGAATACAAAAATTATACTAAAAAATTAAGGGAGTAAAGATAAATACGCCGAGTTAAATATGTTTTAATGTAACCCCTGAAGTTTTTTAGTATTTGTAAATATATTTCCAGTATTAATGGTATATTTATCGAATACGTCTTATGTATGTAAATACTTCTATATATATTTTTAGTAGCAGATTAGCGAAGGTCGTCTAGATTGGTAACCTACTGCCCAAATACTCAGAAGTTACTTTACATTATATAAATTTTTTTTTTTTAAGTTTCCATATACCCAAGTGCTGTTGCTATTGTTACCATTCCCCACTTTTCTCAAGCACCATTCCCGATTTTGTCCAGGAAAATTACCAAAATCAAAAAGGAATTTAATAGTTTTTATTTTATGATGCAAAACGGAAACTGCCAAAATCCTTGAGTTCAACAGTACTAGGGTGTATGGAAATTTCAAAAAAATTTTAAAAATAGTCCAAAATAACTCTGAGTATTTTGGCGGTAGACTACAAATCTAGACAGTCTCCTCTTTATTTTCGTTATTTTTTACAGGAATATTGTATTTCTTTCAGGGAAAACTTTTCAAAAGAGAACAACGTTTTTCTAATAAAACGCTAATTTAACATCAATGTTCTTTTCTTAGTAGTAAAAGTAATTCTAGGCAATTTTAATGATTTTTTTACTCCTTTTGCATCTGGAAAAATATAATATTCGGCTTTGTTGTTTTAATCACCAAATTCTCAGTGTAGTAAAGTTTATTTCTTAAAAACTTTATCACAAGCAGTATGTCTGTTTAAAAATTAACACTAACGCCTACACAAACACCCTGTTGTGAGAATAATAATTTTTTGGCAAGATTTGGGAAACTATGTGCATGAGTATGTTTAGTTTAACGAACAAAGAGCAACGTATTAAAGTTGTTTAGAGAAAAATTAAGTTTAAGTTGTAGACATGAGTATGAAAATGCTTACCCATAACTCTTTATATATTTTAAAGATTTCTTGCTTTCGTGCTGGTGTTTAGCGTGCAAAAACGTGTCTGCCAGATGGTATAAACTTGCAAAGTTGTGTAATTGATTAAGAAGTTTTAACTAAATTGCTAAAGTACTAACAAACCTAGAAATACCAAAGGACAGAAACTTTGAGACTGCAAATTTTGCAAAGTTGAAATAACACACAACAGCGACAGCAAACACTAACAACTGCTACTGCTATTGACATGCTGTTCTAGAAGATTTAATTTCAAATTGAAGTAAACGTAGGAAAAAGTAAACATGCGTGCAACAATATGTTAGTATTTGTTAGTGTTTCTATAAAATTTGTAATACAAAATTATAAGACTACTTTCAATTAAGACGAACGTAAGTTTATGTGTGTTTTTAGTCAATTTCAGTAAAATAAATTTGAAGATATTCAAAACTGTTTTGTACAGGGTCTGCCAAATAAATTTTTTTTTTTGAAAATGCTATAAAAACATCGAATGTAGCTTCGGCTGTGTGGCACGTAGCGCAGTCCTGTTAAAACCAAATATTGCCAATATCCTCCTCTTCAATTTTTGTGAACAAAAATTCGTTCAACATGGCCCGATAACGCCATTGACTGCAACGGCCACTCCTTGCTCATTTTCGAAGAAAAATGGCCCAATTATGCCTCCACCATACAGTGACTCGTTTTGGGTGCGTCGGGTTTTCTGTGCCCCAAATGCGACAATTTTGCTTGTTTACATACCCGCCAAGATCAAAATGAGCTTCATCTGAAAATTTGATTTTTTTTGGCAAAATCGGCATCTTCTGTAAGTCGATCGCAGGCCCACTTAACGAAGCGAAAACACAACCATATTCTTTCAGCGGAAGGATAAAACTAATTATCTGTCAAATCAGACATGAGCTAAGTGTTACCATTCACGAAATAAGCACTAGTTAAAAAAAAAAACAATAGATGAAGGACCCTTTATTCCAAATTTTATTTGTAAGTTTAAAACTCAGTACCTCGTTTCTATAACTCTCGCATCGAGAAAATTTTCACACGAAACAATAGAATTGAACAAAAAACAATGAGAATTGAAACAAAATGTCATTTATTACACAAAAGTGTTTCTGTAATTTTTCTTTGTGAGAACCATCTGTAATTTTTGTGATTTTGACGTACTTTATTGAAAAATTGTGAGTAACAAAATTTTGTGACAAAAGTCTCACTAGAACTGTCAAAACATCTCACATTTTAAAATGCATAAGAGAAGTAATGACAAAATGAAAATTTATAAATTTAAATACTTTAAGTTAATAAATTACCTAAAATAAATGTAGTGGAATATTTTTTGTCTCTAAATATTGAAATTTTATGTTTATTATTTGTTAACATATTTTTTTTTTTTTTTTTTTGTGTGGCATAGCAAATTTGCAGAGGTGATGGCATTGCACCATTTTGATATACTATTATTCACATTTTATACTAACAAAATTTGTAACAAAGAAAAATGTCATGTAGAAGTACATTCATCTTATATAAATTTCTCTTTTTGTTGACACTTTATATTGTATTTAACATATGAATCATTGGAAAATTCCAATAAAGACGTAACAGCTTTGCATTTTCTCACATTAAACTACAAAAACACTTTTTACTCACAAGTCGAGAAACGGTGGAATTTTTTGTTTCACACTTTTCGATGTGAGAAGTTCTCGCATATAGTTACAGAAACGAGCCACAGGAGTCTAATTACCACATCGAATTATAATTTTTTTTTAAATTGTAATAGATTTAGATACACAAATGTTTGACAAGTCAATTACTATAGCACAAATTTAGGCAACAAATTCTGACATCTTTTTCTTCAAAATCAAAATATGAAAATTTATTAAAATTTCAGTTTACCCCCTTATCGAATTTTTTCATATAATTTTTTCATAAATTTTACTTTAAAGTCTACGTCAACTTTTTTTTGGATAAGAAAATATAATAAAACTTAAATATTTCTATACTTTTTGTTGACCGGGCTTAGTAGTTTGCTATCGAAAGATATTTATTAAAATTATGCTGGCTATGGAATGCCATGATACTAAAATTAAAAATTTCGATAAATTTTACTTGATATCGAATGCGGTGATTAGATTCCAGCATGGTGAAACTGAGCTGTGTTCTCTTTAACAATTTTTAAAAATCGTGCTCTGTTTTATTTTAAACAAAATTAAAAATTTATAAAAATAATTAATTTGATAAGAAAAAATTTTGATTTACAAAATTGATTTTTAAATTTTTTAATGATAATATTTTATAAGCAAATTATATAATTGAAAAATATTGAATTTTTTATATAAAGAAAAATTAGTATTTTTTATTTTTTTTTTAATTTTTTTACTAAAGTAATTAAGAAATGAAACACTCCAACATATAAACATCAGCCAGACAAACAAAATTCTCTCACAAATAAACAAACATAAAACCAACAAAAAAACAATAGTTTTAAGTAAATCACGCTCAGCTTAAGTTTTCCACCATGTAATTTTTAACTAATTGAAATAAAATTTAAAATGCTTATGGAAAATTTAACATTTTTGCTTTGAAAATTACATGACCAGCCAGTCAGTTAGTTCTGCAGCTTATAGACAGACAACATCTGTTTTTAAAATAAATTTAATGTTCAATTTAAACGTTAAAATGCAAAGTAAATGTGCAAGGCTAGGAGAAGCAACAACATCACTAACAATAACATTAATAACAACGTACACGAGTTTAACATTTTAAAATCTAAAATAATGACCAACATACATACATAATTCCACTCAACCTGTTTGCATTTTATTGTGAAAATTTCTACTGTGCTGCAAAATGTGAAAATCGTATGTAAAGTCTTCTCCACAATCGACCTCCAAAAAGGGAAATTATAAAATAAAAAAAAACCAATAAATGTGGACAATGATAGTTTAAGTGAATAATTTATGAGAATACGTATGTGTTTTTGGTATTTAATTTTGGTTTATGTGGCAAATAAGCTGTTGTTGTTGTTGTTGTTATTGTTGTTTTTTTTTTTTATTATTTGTGGGTTGTTGTTTCTGTGGTCCTTTATACTTTTATTGGATTTTGTTGCATATACGTATGCTTACGTTTGCACAATGCAAGTGTGTGTGTGTGACACCTCAAAATGTGGTTGTTTTACACTGTGATTACAAAGCAACTAGAAGCCTAGCCAAACATATGTTGCATGTTTTTTCATTAAAAATAATTTTATTTTCTGCGTTAAGCACAAAGAAATCACCTTAATAAATTTACAAAAATATTATGTGTTGAAATTATTTATTTAAAAAATTTTTCATTTAAATTAAGACACAAGTCAATTTATTTTAATAATATAACATTATAAAAATTAAAGTTTTTTAATTATTTATAAGCTGTTTGAAAATATAAAAACAGATTTTCTTTTTGTTTTGAACGAGGATTTCCTATCGAAATGTTAGACTACTAAATCTAAATTCTTATTTTAATGAAACTTATAAAAATTTATTACTATTTTTGAATACTTTAATCTTTTTGGAACTATTGACAGATAATTCTTATTTAGTCAATGGCTTTTACAATATAAGGGTTCTAATGTTTTGCCAAGAAATGTTGTGAGTAATCTACTGAAGATTCAGAGTAGCGTCTGATAAAATGGTCCATATAGATATTCTATCCTTTTCGGCACTTATTGTACTGAATAAATAACTCATGAGAATATCATGAGGAAGACAATCTTTGCTTTTCTCTATTCCGAATCCGCATTATTTCGAAAATGGAAAAATTCAAATTGTTTAACTGTCCTGTATTCCACTTCCGATTTTTTTTTGTTTTATTCCATCTAAAAAAAATTTTGATGGAATTTATTGTTTTATTATTTTTTCAAAACATTGAAAAGTAAATTAGAAAATATGTGAAACTCACAACTGCTAATTTTCCAATATTTTCATTACGAATATTTTCATAATTCCATTCATTTTAATATCACACGGAATACAGAACAGCGACGAATAAATTTAAAATAACCCAACACAATTAATTAAGCAGAAATAAAGTTTAATATAATTTTTTTTTTAAGTTTAAAATTTTTTATAACATTTTAGATAAAAAAAGTATTTTCTTTCTAGGTAACTGAAAATAATAATTATTAAAGAATCTTTTAATTTTTATTTTCTGGTTTTAGGTTAACACACAAGCATACATAAGTTGTAAAAAGTGCTGTTGTAAAATAAACAAAACTTTTATTGCTTTATTTCTTTTATTAAGATAAATTCTCTTAGGAAATATCAAAAACATAAAAGCCCTTCTAGTGGTTGGTATTGATTTAAGAAAAAAATATTTTTCTTATGATAATATAAAAATGGTTTTGCAAAAACAACAACGTAAAAAAAGGTTGATTTAATTTAAGTAAAACATGTGCTTGTACTTTTTCAGTTTTCGGTCATTTTTTTTTAAATTTTTTTTTTAATTTTAGTAAAATAAAAAATTATTTTTTCTTTAGAACTTTTGAGATATCTAATTTCTTGTTGTTATAAATAGAACTAAAGGGGGAAGCATATGAGTTGAATTCAATTTTGTTAATTAAATTTTATTTTAATATCAACCAGTAACTTTAGTTGAAAACAGTTTGGTATGTATTATTTACATGTGTGTGCAGATTTGTATGTTGTGCAATTAGCTTTGCGTCATGTTTGAAATTTTCATTAATTTTATTTAGTGCTCTTGGTATTTATTGCTGCAAAAGCAAATGCAAAATCATTAAAATCCCTCATTAACTTTTACTAATGAACCCTTGTAGACTTGTAGTTTATTTTCTAACAATCTTCATTAGAAAACAAAATATAAAAATAAAAGAAAAAAAATTAAAAATGCGAAAAATAGAAATGAAATTTTTACCTTTGAAAAGAGCATAATTCCCAGATTGTTACTTGCAATTAGTGCTGCATTAACAGTGTGACATTACAAGTGATGTCTATCATTCATTACGAAACGTGCATACACAACCCAATAGAGTTATTTATCCTCATAAACTGCAGTATACCAACAAACATACTCTCAGGTATGTACGTGTGAGCTAAACAAGCAACAATAATTGTAACAAAGTATTTGTGCTTTATTATTGTTGTTGTTGCTGCTGTTTTAAGCACATCCAACGTAAGTGAAACACATGCAACATATGACATTGAAGTGTAATAGAAAAGGAAGTGCTAGAATTGAGACAAATGGAGGAATGGAATGTAATTTTAGTGCAATTATTTTTTTAGTGCCAGGTGAGAAAAAATGTGCAAAATAACAACATCAGCCAGAGTTGGAATAATAGCAAAAGCAGCAGCAGCCATCTTGCAACATGACTTGAAAAATAACAACAAAATTTTAAACTCTAAGCGTTGCTAAATGAAAAATGGTTGAAAAAGCATAAAGCAAAAAGTGTTAAAATGAAAAATTGCAGTAACATACAACCATACCAACAGGTAAAACTGCTTTCACATTTAACAAGGGCGTATTTGTGGTTGTTTAAATTTGTAAGTGCATTTTCAGGATGAAATCTTGAAAAAAGAAATAACCAAGTGGACAAACAACTAACCAAAAAAAGCATAAAAGCAGCAGGTTCAGGCATACAATGCATTACAACTAAAAGTTCATCCAATAATTTTAAAACACCAGCACGGCAATACACTTTAAGCAGTAGAGTTGCTTATTTTAAACTGTTCACTGTAAAAACTCTCAAGGTAATTTATATTTTGTATGTTTTGTTTTTAAAGCTGTTTAAGTCCTTTGCCAACCAGATACTGTAAATAAAGTATATTATTTACCTTGCAACGAGTTTAAACTTCAAATAGCAACAAAAAATAAAAATTGTTGTTAGAAAAGCAATTACAATGTTGAATGTAATTCTCATACAGGTAAACAAAGCACATACAATAAAAAAAAATTGATTTCTGGTAATGGAAACATTACAAATATAAAAGAGATTTTGCAACTGTAAGTAAAACCCCATAGAAAAAAATTTAAATGGAAATATTAATAGTTCAACAACAATAAAGTTATTACAAATGTATTGAAGAAGAAACACATAGACTACAGGTGTATATGTATGTGTTTTGTACTTGTATTTGAAAATTAATTCACACTCTTTTCAAGTTTTCATATGCAGCAAAATTATGGATCTATTTAGACAACAGAAAATAAACAAGTATGGAAATGGAATATTCATACGTTCATTTATATACATAAATTTTTCTAATATTTATAGAGAAAACAACACACACAACAACAATGAACAAAATACTTACTTACTTACCTTTTCCATAAACACTCACATACATTTTAAGCATAGAAAACAAGGAACAACTTTTTTTAAAACCATTCACTCACTCACTCACTCACTCACTCACTCACTTACTCATTTAGTAAGAAAAGCACTTTGCATAGACGAAACACTTAATCTTTGCAATTTAACTAACAACCTTGTTCATTGATGTTATTTTAAGTTGTTGTTTTGTTCTGTTTTGTTTTCTGATTTGTTTAATTTTTTTCGTTTGCTTTCCAGGAATATGTAAAATGGCGATGAATATTCAAATATATTTCAGTTTAAAGTCATACAATTAAAATTTAAACTAAAATTGTAGTTTATTTGTAAATACTGATAAAGCTAAGAAAATATTTATTTCGAACGCTTATGATTCTTTAGAGATTTTTGCAAAGCATTTCTGATTTAATTCTGTGTTAACTAAACATTGTGTGTTTTTTCTTGATTGTATCTACATCTTCTTATTTTTCTGCTTTTCTTTTCTTCTTTTTCGTATATTTTTATAGTAAATTTTTTATAATATTATTTTTTTATTTTTAATTTTCTGCCTCCTTTTAACTTTTTCCTTATTCTTTTCTACTTTTTTCCTTCTTTTTTTCATCTTATTCTTCTTCCCTATTTTTTTATTATTCTTATTCTAGTATTTTCTTTTTCTTATTGTTTTCATCTTATTCTTCTTTTTTATCTTTCTTTTCTTCTTCTTTATCTTTTTCTCTTTTTTTAATTCTTGCTCATAATTTAAGGCCTTTTTTCTTATTTTCTTTTTTTTCTTTTTTCTTCTTCTTATTTTCTTTTTCCTTCTTTTTCTAATTATTTCTTCTTTTTTTTCTTCTCGTCTAAATATTTTTTTTTTTTTTTTAATTTTTAGAGTCGGCAGGTTTCCGACATTCCAACAGTGCAGCCAGTCGATCTTATTTTTTAAAGGTTCTATTCTGGGTTTTACTAATAGTCTCATTTAGAATTCTATTTCGATACTTGTGATGCCCCAATACTGCTCAAATTATATGTTATAAAGGACAATGATTCATAAAGGCAAACACTACATAAATTTTCTTGACACAGCGCTACAGGCACAAGTATGAAATAAAATTTTTTGTAAAACTTCTAGAATCCAAGAAGGTATTTCACCTTAATTTATGGCCTTTATATAATGTCAAGATCATAAACTAACATTGAACTCAAACAATTATTTATTTAACTGAAAGTGACATTAAAAGTTTGTGAAAATGTTTTTTTTAGAAATTAAAGCAACAATTACAAGATTTTTTTTTAATTATTTATTATCCCCTACAATCACTTATCAGAACAAACTAAAAAAATTTTGTTTCTCATTTATATCCAGTCAACATTTGATTAAAATTGTGGCCCAAAACAAAAACTAAATTGCTAAACATTAATTATATTTCTTCTGTTACCTACGACAGAGTTTCAAACACAAACATTTAAGATTTTAGTTTTACACACGGGTTTATGGCAGCCTAGTGTAAAATCAGGCATGTGCTTATGCATGTTTTAATGTACGTGGATGTGATATGAAAGAATGTATGTATGTAATGAATGCTCATAATTACACCTATTTACGGTAAATGGCCTTTCACAAATATTCATATACAGCAGTATATGTTTGCTTGTTTGTATATTTGTTTGATGGCTGTGTGTTAATATGTGTATAGGCTTGTATTTGGCCTAGCCTGCATTGTTCAGTTACGGTCGTCAACAACATTTTATTTAAGTTCAACTTGATAAATGTTTAACTATTAAAATCTAATGACAAATGTTTATTTTTCATTTGATATGTTTATTGGTATGAATGTTTACGCATTTAAATGATTGCGTAACACTTCTTAGATTTATGTCTTTATTGTTAGGATACGCTGTTAATGCGTTTTATGTTGGAAAAAATAAAAATAAAATCTCTGCCGTTTGATATTAAGCAAGTTTTATGGAAATTTTTAATAAACTATTTGATCCCAGTAGTGCGATTCAGTAACTGTTATTACAAACATTCGTCTCGAAAAAACAAGTCTCAGCTAGGAAAAGCTAAATTTGCCTTAAAAAAGGCTAGAAAAAGCTAAATCACTCACAAAAAAAAAAAAAAAAATGGTAAGAAAAAGTTAAAAAAACTATCGCTTAAAATTCCAACTAATAATTATGATTTTTATAAAAAATCAAGAAGAGAACATACAATGACAAAAACTAAAGAAAATAAGGTCGTTTTAAATAAGGATTACTTCGTAGTGTACTAACATTTCCATCTTAAGATTGTAAGTTCAATTCCTAGACCCCGTATGATATCTGCAGACAATCAAAAAAATCAGGCTTGAGTTGTCTTTAAAAAAATTTTTTTCTTGGGTGAAATTAAAAATTCCTAATTTTTCAAGATATCGACTTGAATTCTTTTGCGTTGAATAGATAAACGTATTGGCTTTAATTCGAAGTTTTTTTGAGGATAGTGCGAAAAAAAATTTTTCCCCAAAAATTACCTTTGCTTTTTTTTTTTTGAAAAAATGGCAAAAAATATTTTTTTCGCACTATCCTCAAAAAAAAATATTTATCTATTAACGCAAAAGAAATCAAGTCGATATATTGAAAATTTTGCAAGTTATGGCCAAAAAAGTAACCAATTCCAGTAAAAAGTGGCGGGAAAATTACTGCATACCGAATTCGATAAAATATCTTTATAAATAAATATTTTCGATAGGAATTTTGGTAATAAAAGTTACTGAATCGCACTACAAGTCTTTAAAAACTGCCCTAGCAAAAACTAATGGAAGTAATGCTCTTCGCAGTGTAATTTAATTATTTAAAAAATGCGCATGGCATATTTTGGGTGCTAAGGGAGTCACATATAAAGAGTGATTTTTTTGCTATTATCTTTTTAGCAACACTAGTTTTGACAGCTCACGCACGTTTTGTATCTTGTGTCACTGTCAAACATCTTCAGTTTGGTCTATAATTTACTCATGAATCGTCTTACAAACGAACAAGACTTGCTAATTATTGAATTTTATTACCAAAATGCGTGCTCTGTTAAGAAAGTTCACCGCGCGCTTCTTCCATTTTATGGTCAGTTTAATCGACCTACTGAGGCTTCTATTCGGGCTATTGTAACAAAATTTCGCACCAAATTTACATTGTTGGACATTAAACCACCAACACGCTTACGTAGAGTGCGAACTGAAGAAAATATCGCAGCCGTATCGGCCAGTGTTGGTGATGACCGTGAATTATCGATTCGGCGCCGTTCGCAGCAATTGGGCCTCTGTTACTCCACTACGTGGAAAATTTTGCAGAAGGATTTGGGTGTGAAGCCTTATAAGATACAACTGGTGCAAGAATTGAAGCCAAACGACCTACCACAACGCCAAATTTTTGGTGAATGGGCTCTTGAAAAGTTAGATGAAGATCCACTTTTTTATCGAAGAATTGTGTTCAGCGACGAGGCTCATTTCTGGTTGAATGGATACGTGAACAAGCAAAACTGCCGTATTTGGAGTGAAGAGCAGCCAGAAGCATTGCAAGAGCTACCAATGCATCCACAAAAAACAACCGTTTGGTGCGGATTATGGGCTGGCGGCATCATTGGGCCGTATTTCTTCAAAGATGATGCGAATCACAACGTTACTGTGAATGGTGAGCGCTACCGTGCGATGATAACAAACTTTTTTTTGCCCAAAATGGAAGAGCTTGACTTGCATGACATGTGGTTTCAACAAGACGGTGCCACATGCCACACAGCACGCGAAACAATGGACCAATTGAGAGGCGAGTTCGGTGAACAGTTTATTTCACGCTTGGGACCAGTCAATTGGCCGCCCAGATCGTGCGATTTAACGCCTCTAGACTATTTTTTGTGGGGCTATGTTAAGGCTAATGTCTATAGGGACAAGCCCGCTTCGATTGACGCACTGGAAGCCAACATTGCCAACATTATTCGTGAGATACCGGCCGAAATGTTGGAAAGAGTATGCCAAAATTGGACTAAGCGGATGGACCATTTGAGGCGCAGCTGCGGCCAACATTTGCATGAAATAATCTTCAAACATTAAATTATATCGACCCAACTATCGATCCAAATAAATATTTCATGCATTTTTCTGAATTTTATGTGTTTTTTTTTTAAATTTCCGATAGTTCTTATAAAATCACCTTTTATAAGCTATCCGATATTAAAAATATGGCATTTATAGCTTCTTAGATGCCTTCAAATGAAAACATAATATTACTAAAGTGACAAACTAATGTTATTTTCGTGGGTTTTTTTCTTGATTTTTCCCACTTTGTTTTCTTCTTTTGTTTTTTTTTTTTTTGATGGGCTGCAATTAAAATGGTGGAGACAAACAACAACTCATGTATTCCAGTCATCAATTTTTAATATTGCTGTCCTTTGTCCTTTCACATAACAAAAATTTTTTTTAAAGACAAGAACGATTTTTCTGATTGCCTGCAGAAAACATACGGGGTCTAGCAATTGAACTTACAAGCTTAAGATGGAAAGATAATCCAGTAAATAAATACTTATTTCAAAAGAATGCATTTTTAAAATATCATTCGAATGAATTAAATTTTATTTTAAAATATTTTATTTTTGATATTATTAAAATTACCCTACAAACCAATTTTTTTTTTTTGGTAAATTTACTTATACCACTTTCAATTGTACAAATCCGCTGTTTGATTTTAGCTTTGAATTAAATATAACTTTAATCAAATATTAAAATTTTTCATTTAAACTCTTTAGAAATGTAAATAAAAAGCAAATAAAAATTGTCTGAAGTGCGGGCGGATGCAATTTAATTTTCTTAAACTTTTAGCAAAGTAAGAAAAAACTTTTTAATTCCTTTTTAGAGTAAGACAAACAACAAAAATAGCTTACTTAACTAATAAAGAAACTTAATTTAAGTCTTTTTATAAACCAAAAGAAAAATCTGAACTTAAGTTGTCATTTCAGTTTTTATGAATACTTTTTGTAACCTAAACAACACAATCAAATTAACATACACGCATACACGAAACTGCAAACAGAATAAATATATGGGTGGAAGAAAACAGAAAAACTGGAAAAGGAGATATTAAATCTCAGCACAACCACATGTAGTGCAAGAAATACGTACAATCATTGTGCTCTAACCCAAACAAACTAGCTTTTTTTAATACAACTGCACACACATACCCACGTACACATGTGTTAAGAGAATGTATGAAACGTAGACGTTGTTGCTATTGGTGCTTTGTGACTTTTGAAACTGTAAATTCCCTGCGGTGTTGACGTCTTCCTGTAATTAAATTAAGAAATGAAAAAAGTATATAAAAAAAACTTTTTCTTTTATTATTATTTTCTTTAATACAAACGGAAGGTGCAAGGTGGTGTATGTGTTCGTATTTGTGAAATTATTAATAAAAAAAAGTAAAGTAAAAAAGAAAAGAAAATAAAAATAAAATGTAAGAGTAAAAAAAAAAATTAAAAAATGTGCTTGTATACAAGAATATGCGACAGTGATTATGTTTTAAGTTTTTGTGCTTTTTTTTTTTTTTTTGTACTGCCAGAAGTGGAGACTTCGTTTAAAAAAAATTATTTATTTTTTGTTTTATTATTTTTCATCATGATTCTGTTTTTTATATTATGTTTTCATTTCTTATATTTTATTTTCATATTTAGTGATGCTTTTGAGCACTTCCTATGGCGTTCATTAAGAGCTAAAAAACGGAAGTGAGAGTGACGGAAAATTTAAAAGATATTCGTTTATTCATAAAGCCAAATTGAATGCAAAAACTAAAAGGAATATAACAAAACAATCTTTTTTTTTTTTTTTTTGTAGAACACAAGAATTTAACTAAACAGAATTGTAGAATTATAAAATATTGTACATTTTTGTTTTATAAATAATAAAAATATAGAGAAACAAAAACTTAATGAAAAATGCATTTTTTCTTTAAATAAAATAAGTGAAAACTAAAGAATAAATTAATTGAAAATGAAAACTTGCATTTGAACTTATTTATACTTTTCTATTTTCTACGTAAAAGAAAAAAATAATAAAACAACAGTGAACAGCAGCGAACAAAGAAAAAATTTATATTAAAAAACTTGATAGATTTCGCTTTAGTTTTTGTTAAAAGGCTAAAAAAATATTTATTTAAAATTGAAATACAAAATTATTAATCACAACTTACTAAAGTTATTACTAACATAGAAACAAAAAATATTGAAGGCTAAATAAAAGAAAGTGTACAAGTTTTACTTGCTAATTTAAATTAAAAGTTTATATAAAATCATTTTTAATTTTCTTATGCGTTGGGCAAGATAATCAGCAAAATTGTAAAGACTTTTTTTCTTGAGTTAAATTTTGTTGTTGAAAAATTATCTCTATGTTAAAAAAAAGAAATTTTAATAAAAATATAAGAAAAAACAAAAAGCAAATTACTTGGAATTTTTTTTAATAATTAGACTAAATGTGTGTACATCTAACATACAAAAGTTACAAAGAAGACAGTCGAATATCTTACGAACAATAGTCTGCGCTCCTTGGTATATAGGAAATGAGAATATCTACAAAGACTTAGAAACTCCAACGGTTGGTGAGAAAGTTGAAAAATATTGTACTAAGTATGCCCTAGCCAGGGGCCTGTTACAGTTCGAGGGACACATTAGGCTTAAGAGAAGTGATACCTTGCGCCTAGCGAGAAGAGACATATAACTTTTTTATTTATACGTAGAATATTTCTTTTATTCTTAAGATTTTAGTACAAGTAACTAGTTATTACATTTGTAATAATTATTTAAGTTTTTATCTTTTTTTACTGTTAAGATTTGGATACTTAATGTAATTTTCTTATAGAAAGATTCAATAATAATAATAATAATAAATAAAAGAAATAAAGTAAAAAATTTGACTAAATAAAACTTAATAATTTTTTCTTAAAAATTATTTTTTTTAAGAACATGACGATTTTTATAGCAAACGATTTTAATTTTAGTTTTTTAAATAAATTTTTAGCCCACTTATAAAAAATTTTTTTAAAACTTTTGCAGCCATTAATAAAAAAGCTTTTTTTATAAAAAGGTCTTATTAAAGAAATTTTCCCTTGAATGTTTTCTTAATAAGCCTTTATTAGACAAAAATATTTTTTTAATGAATTTGGTCTGTCGATATTAACAGCAATTAATAGCCACACTTATTTCCAAGGGCTGGTCAATTAGGTAATATTAAGCCTAAACTATAATTATGTACACGCAAAGAAAAAAGATGGATGAATATGGTCACCTCAAACATAGTGCGTTCTTCACAAAAATATTATTATTAATTTGAAGGATCTAAACATTATTCTGATTACGATAAGCATGTTTCTAGTTATTTTTAACGATATTATGTTTAGTGCCTTAGATCAACCATATAATTATCATATTATGTTTAATAAAATTTTACTTGAAATCATAAATATGTTCATAGCAAACATAATAATGATAAAAATATGGTTGAATGTAAATTATTTTCTATTTTGTCTCTTTCGCAATCATATAAATAAAGTGACTATAAAACAAAAACTTAATCGTTCAAACTCAACTGAGCTTTGTGGCTGAAGTGGTTGAGTGGCGAATTAATGCTTCTTAACTAAGTGTTCGCAAGTTTGAGCCCTAGTAGAGTCAACTAAAATTTAAAAAAATAAATTTAAGCTCGATGTATTGTGAAACAAATAAATACAAATTGATAGAAAAGAAAAATCAATGGAATAAAAAAAAAAATTTATTTATAGAAAGAATTTAAATTAAAAAATTTTTTAAAGTCATATTAAAATAAAAAATTAAAAAAAAATTTCTGGCCTTGACCGGGGGTTGAACCGCAACGTCTGCAGTTGAAAGCTATTTTTAATATCTTTGGTTGAAAAATATATATGGTTAGAAGCAATCATAAATCTAGCCATACTATGTTTCCACCAGAATATGGTTGCCTCAACCATATTTTTTCTTTGCGTGTAGCTTAAAGGTCAAGCAATAATTTGAACGTGCACGTTAAAGGCTTTTATTTGATAAGACATGGAGTATGACATATATATCTTTTCATGTTTCATACCACAGTAAGTTTTTACATTTTGTCAAAGTGACAAAACAAACAAATGAAATTTATTCCTGATACAGATAAAATATATTTCAATTTCTATTAAGAGAACTTTAACAAAAAAGCAAATGGTAGAATCAAAGCAGATAAAGCTGGAAAATAGTGAACTTGTGTACTCCAAAGACAAACTTATTTGCAAATAGAAAGCCCCTGTACGTTAAAAACAAATATAAAAAAAATATTGATAAAAAAAATCCAGTCTGTAACTTTACATAACTAGAATTATCTCACATTCACTATTTGGAGCTCATATTCAAAATAAAATTCGACGAAAGACGACATTTGCAATTTTTTTATTAATTTTTTTTTGGTTATGTTTGTGTATTTTCAATTTGTGAAAATAGTATTTTTGATAACTTTTTGCTATTCATAATAACAATTTTCATTTCAGTTGTGTAAACCATTTAAAAGTCAACTGTAGCTTAGTTGCTATCCTTAATCGACCTATAACATTAAGTCAGCTTTAAGAGGTAATCAGTTATTTTATATTTGCCCGTCCCTAATGTCTGACGTATTCTTTATATAGATTCTGCATATACAGGCTTCATTGGTAAAGACTAGTAAATAGAACAAATTGTTCAAAGTCGGCCCATTCATAAAAGTTTCTTTGTCAGTAATGGAAGCTATTGCGCTTAGTAGACATTCATCAGAAGTGAGATTTTTTAATACTGTAAAAGGAAGGTGGTCTCAAGACCTGTAACATTGAGCATCAAATATAGCCTGGATTTGTTGGTAAGCCTCTGCTTTAACTATTGAGCAACAAGAAGAAGCTTTGAAGTATTAGAGTTACACTGAGCTTTTTATGAAGCTGTGGTATACCGAAATTGCTGTCGCCTCTGTCAAAAAAGTGAACATTTTTTTATCAGTTCTAAGATACAGAATGAGTATTCTATACAGTAGAAATAACAATATAAGATATTGAGACAGAAATATTTATGGTACTAGAGTGCAAAATATAATTTGAGAAAAATCACAACATAGTTTTTCCAAATAATTTTTTTTTAAATTTATTAAATGCGTTTTTTATACTTTTTTATACAAAGTAAAGAAATTTCAATAAAATTGGTGAAGTTGTTCTTTTTCAAATTTACAAAAGAAAATTGTTTTGTGTGGTTTTCAACATCAAGCTGAGACTTCAGGCTTACATTTCAGTACAAGAAAGTAAAACTTTTACAAACGTTTGCTTG
Source organism: Thelaira solivaga (assembly GCA_947397855.1). Classification (NCBI taxonomy): domain Eukaryota; kingdom Metazoa; phylum Arthropoda; class Insecta; order Diptera; family Tachinidae; genus Thelaira; species Thelaira solivaga. The sequence goes on along the minus strand of OX377611.1, from coordinate 14,464,926 downwards.
TCAAGCATATAAAAGTATCTCTTTGCTTGTCCCCTATTTAACATGCATGTGAGAAAAATGTCATGTTTAAATACATGTAAGACACTTGTAGGCTAAAGTAGGATAACTGAAAGCGACAGACATACAGTTATCAGTAAAAGATGAAAACAAAAGGGAATGTAAGCAAAATCAGTCAGCCAAAAAAAGGTTTGTGTATGTCATGTTGCCACAGTCTCATGCAAGTTTTTTCTTTATATGATTGAACTCATTACATAAATACAAATGCTTTGACCTAGTAGCTAATAAAGGCTAAAAGCTAATACATGAGAAATTTGAAAAGCCCTGAACTTTAACAAAAATTAAAAAAAAAAAAAATAGCAAAAAAGAGCTTAGCTAAAAAAACCTTAAAGAATCAGGAAATTTTAAATAAATAATCACCAAATTTCCTTCAAATTTTAATTTATTAAGATTTTGAAACAAATGAAAACTACTTTAAATAAAGCTTTTTATTTATATGTATGCTATTGCAGGATACTACAAGTATTATTTTTCTTTTTCCTCGTTTTACTACAAATAATTATATTAAAACACTATCGTTAATATAATAACACAATTTCACAATGAAAGTACAAGAGTTTTAAAAATTGATGTGCGTCAAATTGACAGCCAACAACGAACTTTTGTCATTTATATGGTGCATGTACACACTTACATATGAACTAGTCAGAGACAGCAAAATGAAATCCTTAAAATATGTGTCACATGTATTTTTTAGCCTGTGACATTTACGTCACAATGTTATTCTAATGAAGCATGAATATGGGACGCAAATGTAAATGTAAATTTTGATACCAACGGGGTATATAAAGAGAGCATAGAAATGTAACCAACCAAAAAAATTTTCAAAAAATAGCATCGAAATATTTCCATTTTTTTTAGTATAAAATGTGCTAACAAGGAATAAATGTTTAAGAAAATTTTTAAAATTGAAAATTAGTTAGTCACAAAAAACAAATATTGAAAGGCTTTGCCGGGTATTGAAATGCAAATGAATCTGAGAAGATAAAATAGAACTTCAAATCATTTTTTGAATATGTTAATTCAAAAAAACAAAAATAAAATTGTTTATTAGTTTATTTAACCTTTTTAAGCTTAAAATCGTATTGTTTAAATTAAAATTGCGTAGCTTCTTCAGGATATAATTATATTTAAAGTCTACCAATTGAAGGTTTTTTAAAACATACTGGAAAAAGAGAAAAATGTAACATAGTACCACTGGTCTGGAAATAATACCTTATAAATGCGCTGATGTAAGTGATTATCTTTCCTTGCATCCCTTATAAAATTAGTTCCAAGCAAGCACTATTTTTTGCTGGGTTACTTTGAAATTTTTTGTTTCATTCTCAAAATATATCTGTGTCAATATGGAAAAATCGCTTATGTCTTTTTAAATTTTAAAGAAATTCAACTGTAAAAACCTTAAAATTTTTTCCTAAGCCTTTATTTCGATTCTACTAGAACGGTATTGTTTTCATAGCCATATACAGGGTGGGCCAAAAGAAACCAAAGGGTGTAAAAGTTTAATAACTTTTTTGTTTATTAATTTTTTTTATTTTTTCTTTCAGATTATATAGACAACACTTGGAGAATTTATAATGGAGAGGTTCACAACTGAACAGAGAACCAGAACAATAGAATTTTATTATTTAAGCCAGAGATCAATTATTTTAACGCAAAGAGCATATCGTCGACATTTTGTTAACAAGCAGAACTGTAGGTTCTGGGGTTCTCAAAATCCAAGAGCCATTCATCAACGCCAATTGCACCCCATCAGGTGTACAGTATGGTGTGGGATCACATCATGCTCTTGAAAACAGACCTGGTATGTGGTTTCAGCAGGACGGAGCCACTACCCATACTGCCCGAGACACAATGGCACTTTTTACATTTTGTATATTATATAATCTGAAAGAAAAAATAAAAAAAAAGTTAATAAACAAAAAAGTTATTAAACTTTTACACCCCTTGGTTTCTTTTGGCTCACCCTGTATGAATACATCGCCATACCATCACTGGGACTACATTGAGTTTAACCACAGCTATAAGTCAATTTTTACCTAAGTAGACTTAAGCGATTTTACCTTATTAGCATATTATGTTAAAATAAAATGTTAAATTAAAATTTTAGTTTAATTTTCATTTACCAAATAAATAAATTTGTCTATCACTTACGTATTTTAGATGTGCTCAAAAATGTTTGTGAAAATAAATAGAATTTCATGTAAATGTGGTTTATATAACCGTTGCCACTAATGTAATTGCTGCTGCTTGCAAACGTACCATAAAATAGAAAGTTAAAAGACGTAAAAGCCTGCTGTCAATGTCAGTTAGATGTGTTGCCAGTGATGCTGGTAATGCTGGTGATGTTAGTTGTACCAGCAGCAGTTCTAGTTAGATGGCAGTTGCCATTCAACTGAATAGGTTTTACGTAGATTTTATACTTTTCTCTTCTTTCTTTCATTTCGTAGACACAAAAAGGAGAAGAAAACACATGCACATTAACACACTCGCCAACTTTCTGTTTTCTAATGATTACAAGTTGACATGCATGAACGTGTTTGTTCTACATATTTTTTCTGGTGCTGTCTTTTCCATTATATTTTTTTGTCATTTATTTTTTTTTTTTTTGTTCTATATTAAATACTTGCACACCATAAAAGACACTTTTTACTTGCAATTTATAACCAGTTTAAACAATTTATTCTTTTAAAGAGTGAGGAATATAAAAAAAATACCATGTTTCCGACACATGTCAGCAACACTTAGGACTACAATTTATCACACACTAGTTTGGTTTTGTTTTTTCCCAACACTAAACTCACTCTTAATGTGTCACAACATGTGAATCGAAAAGGATTTTATGACCTTCAATATTTAACAAAAAAAGAGAGATTTTCCAAAAATGAAACTGCTTAAGTAAAACTAAACCAAAAATTTGTTTTTGTCTATTTGCATTTGCTGCAAGTGTATGCAAAAGTATTAAAGTTTTTGACTTTTCTGCTTTCATTTTATTTCACTTATCTTATCATTTTGTCGATGCTTGCTGGATTTTTAAAGATTTATCTAATTATTTCATTTGGGCTTAATTTCCTTCGTTTTATTAATCTAAAAAAAAAAATTTTTTTTTTTACAAAAAATTAAGTTTTACTTGCCTAGTTTTTGTTTACTTAACTTTTAGGCTGTACGTATTGATAGTTGTATAGTGGAAATGAAATATTTCTTCAATAAATGAAAATTTAGTTTAAATCTTCTAAATTAGTGAGCAGCTTTAGTCTTTTGATTGTTATGCTCGCTAAAAAAAACTTAGCGTTATTGTCGTATTAATACCATGATCAATAATTTATTAAATTATGGGTAAAAATATTTAACGATCCCTTTATTACCAAGCTAATATTTACATAACTTGTTCGCCCTAGTTTTGAATATATTAGCTTGAAAGTGTGGGATTTATTGTAAATTATTATTATGGGCAACTAAATTTTTGCTCACATTAGTCGGTATCCTAAGAGACCAATTTTTAGAGAAATATGTTTAAAAATAGAATAAGACAAAATCTTGTAGGCTTAAGCTGTGTGTGATTAAATTAAAATTTAATACACACAATAACAAATTAATAATTAAAATACTTGTAATATTTATTAAAAAAAAAATTTTTTTTAATCAATTAAATATTTTATTAATGTAATTATTTCTTTTATTAACTTAAAAATTTTTCAGATTGATCAAATATTTTTGATTTAATATGTAATATTTTTATTTGGAACTCTAATAAAATAGTAAACTTTATTTGTGCTTAATTCCTGAACTGTCTTGGGTTATTTTAAATTTATTGTTTTCCTCATGATATTCTCATAAGTTATTTATTCAGTACAATAAGTACCGAAGCAAAAAAGATTCTTAATATAGTAATATTTTTAATAAAAATGTTTAATTGGATGGTAATTTTTTCTATGTAGTAGTTAAGTGAAATTGTAATTCCTCTACATAAAAAACTTGCTATCTTATATTTTTGTTTAAAAACATTTTAAAATATAATTAAAAAGGAAAACAATTATTTTTAAGCCCTAAAAAAATATTTTTTTTTTTACTGCAGCTGTCTGATATTTGCCAATTTTTAAGCTGTTTTCTTTATCGAATACTTAAATGATACGCCCATCTATTTTTCTTTTCTTTTCTTTTTTTTTTTTAATACTAATAAAAACACTTTGTAAATTATTCGCAACCTACATTGATAAGAGGTCACGTGCTTTAAATTACAATATTTGACACGAAATTGGCAGGAGACATTTAAGTTGAGGTGAACAATAGGGAGAAAATAAAAAAAAACAGAAACTTACTTTTATATGTATAGGGTGTTTTTTCAGAGTTACAAAACTTTCTGAAGGATGAATTATTTTTTTTTTTGTTTATGATATGTGAGCAGATAGTTACTGAGTATCAAAATGTGCTGTTAAAAATAACAATATTTCGAAACTTCAAAAGTTGCACTACAGGTTTTTTTTAAAAAATATATATATTTTTTTGTTAAGATTTTGTGTTTTAACTTTTTTATTTAAATTTTTATTGAGCTTGAAGAGCACCCTTTACATTAGTTCCTGCCTATTTGTATTATTACGAAACTTATAATTAATAAAAATTATTTCCTTTTATTTTTAGAAATATTAAGTCCCATAAAAATAATTCAAAATGGACCATATTTGTAAACATCTGAAATTTTTAAATGAAAAAAAGTGTTTTTTATTTCTATGAATTTTGTAATGACCCTAATAAAGGGTGTTTTTTATAGACGTATAGAACTTTAAGTTGGATTTCTGTTCAAGATGGCGACCGATTTAACAGCTGTCAAGTGATTTATTCTCAGTTTGGCTTGACAATTCATCATGAATAGACTCACGCCTGAACAACGCTTGCGTAGATTCGTCGAATGGGAGATTGCCGTTGTTCCCGATTTTCATAAGCGAATTTTGTTTAGCGATGAAGCGCACTTCTGGTTGAATGGCTACGTCAACAAACAAAACTGCCGCATTTGGAGTGAACCTAAACCTCAAGTGTATGTCGAAACACAATTACATCCAGAAAAACTGACTGTTTGGTGCGCTTTATGGGCTGGTGGAATTATTGGTCCTTACTTCTTTAAAAACGATGATGGCCAGAACGTGACAGTCAATGGTGATCGGTATAGAGCCATGACTAATAACTTTTTCATTCCTGAATTGAACAACCATGATGTCCAGGAGCTGTGGACACACAGCTCGTGCCACAATCGATTTATTGAAAGACACGTTTGGTGACCGCCTAATTTCACGTTTTTGACCTGTGAATTAGCCTCCAAGATCTTGTGATTTAACACCGCTAGACTACTTTCTGTGGGGCTATGTAAAGTCATTGGTCTATGCGGATAAGCCACAAACGCTTGACCATTTGGAATACAACATTCGCCGTGTTATTGCCGATATACGGCCACAAATGTTTTAAAAAGTCATCGAAAACTGGACGTCCAGATTGGACTACATCCGAGCCAGCCGTCGCGGTCATATGCCAGAAATCATATTTAAAATGTAATGCCACAAGATTATCTTTCGGATAAATAAAATTCATGTCAATCGAATAATCCATCGTTGTTTTATTGCAATTTAAAGTTCTATACGTCTATAAAAAACACCCTTTACAAATAAATTTAAATGTTTTTTTAATACGCTTGTATAAATTTATTAGTTGTAACAGCAAATGACGGTTGACATTTGCAGTGACACAAATTTCACGTAAAAAAACAATTTTCTTTCTATATAAAAAAAAAACAGCAATAATAATTTAAAATATATTAATGAGCAAACTTTGAAGAGTAAATATAAACAGTTGGCCCATAGAAAATAAGTACAGTTTTTACAATAACTAAAAAAAATTATGCTTTTAAAGTATTGTTCTGTAAGGTGTTTGTTAAAATAAATAAAAAAAAAATACATACAAGCCTTGACTGATATTTTTACAAAAACACCGATACCGAAAAACAGTAATAGATTTTTTAAATTAAAAAAAATATAAAATTAAATCCACATTAAAAAAAATTTTTAATTTGCATTTTTCAAGCTGTTCAATTCTTTTATTCAAACAAATTAATGCAGACTTTAAAATACATTAAAGAAATTTTTCATATAATTTTTCCATAAAGCCTTCATTAATTTTTTTCAGGTAAGAGGGCTGATCCTCTTATGTAAGTTCATTGCAATTATTTTTCATTTAAAATAAAATCATTTAATGACAGCATTATCATTGTGTAAAACATTAACCTAATTATACAAAAAAATTAAAGTAGACTTTAAAGTCAATGTTATCAAAATTTTTCATAAATTTTACTTTAAAGTCTACATTATTTTTTGTTGACAAAAGCAATATTATTTGCAATAAAAAAAATAAAAATTTTTAAACAGTACATTAAATAAAATTTAGTTATTCAAAACAAGATCTCCCATTTATAAATGGGATTTTTTTCCGAAAAATCTTGGTGATGTATCAGATGAACATGATGAAAGGCTTAACCAAGATATGTTACATATAGAAAAGCATTATAAAGGCAACCCATCAGAAGGAATGCTTGCAGATTTTTGTTTGCAACTGACAAATAAATGTTAATTACATAAAACTAAGCTACTTTTTATTTTAACAATGTTTCTGAAATAAAAATTATAATTTACTAACAAAAAATTGTGTTATTTTAAGCAGAAAAATTACATTGGCTGTAAGCATTTAAGTTTTTCATTGTAATTTGAAAAATATTTAATTGATGTATAAATCCAAAGCAGCTGAAAAAATTTCCATTACCTGCTTGCTAAGCTAACGCAATATTATCAATATTGGGTACCTGAGGTAAATTGCGAATACAACCGCATTTGTTAATCGATTTTCATGATTTATACCTTATTTTATTCTTGAGGTATTTAGTTCTCAGAAAAATATGCAAAATATAAAACATTTATTTTTTATTTTTTTATTCCATTTTTAAACTAAAAAACAAAACGAATTTTGCAAAAAAAAAAAATTTTTTTCCTCTTAAATTTTTGAATAAATCCGAAACGATAAAATATAGAAAAATATTATGTTGAGTTAAATTAAATATAATTTTGTTACACATCTTATGGTGTTTTGTTTATGCAAATCGGATAAGTCTTTCTCGAGTTAGGCTGAAATATGTCTTGGTACCTGACTAACTTAAGTGAAAAAAATTGCCACGCCCATAAAAAAAAATCCCAAAAACGGATTTGAGTTAAGCGCATCAAAATCCATATAGGCCACATAGTTTTATTTAAAGGAGCGCCAAAAAGTGATTTTTTGCAGAGCAGTGTAATTAATACCTAAAACTTAAGACTTAAAAAAAATTAAGGTCTGCCATAATTATCGTTCATTATTAAAAAAAATTTTAGGTAAAAACATGGAAGATCCTACATTAGAAAAAGACTTAATACCACAACTATAGTACCATTCATTAAATAAGAATGTAAGACCCGCCTTTAGTATCTGCTTTTATTAAGAAAAATTCAAGGCAGGAAACTCAAATACGAATATAAACAAAAGACTTAAGAAATGAACTTTTATATCAAGGCCCGCCTTGATTATCGTCCAGTATTATAAAAATTTAAGACATTAATTGAATTAAATTTTTATTTTGTCTGCACAATGTTGAATTGAGTTGCTACTAAGCTTTTACCTTTTCAGAGAAAGTTGCATTTTTTGTAGAAAAATTTTTCCATTTGCTTTGGAGCGGCAAAATATTAATTAAACAAATTATCTAAAGTAATATATTGGATAAAATTTTTAAATATAAGTTAATGAGTTGGTCAGAGATAATTTTAGTAATAAAAAAAGTATACAGATGCTGTTTATAAAATAAATGGAGTTTATTATCAGCATGTACGAGTACTTTATATCGTAGCTTTATTACTCGAAATGTCTTAATAATGTTATAGAAAACTATTATGTAAAAAAATCTCTTGCAACAAAACTTTTATTCTCAAAAATTCCCTACATGAATTTAGTATAAAATTTTCTGGTACGTATAGTAAATCTGCTGCTTAGCGATTTTATTACGATAAAGGAAGTTAAGGATACTGTAAGCTAAAAAATTGCATTGTAATCAAAGTACTAAGTTTTTTGCTAACCATTGGCTACTCTTTTAAAATGATGCTATTTGCAGTCATTTGTCAAAATTACTTTATTTTTTAGTTTTTGTTATTTTATGTTTTTTTTTAATGTTTGCAAATAAAGAAACAAGAAAATTTTCAATTTTATGCTTTAATTAAAAAAAAAAAAAAAAATCTATTTTTTTATTTTGGCTTAACTTTTTCTAGACTTTTTGTTTAGCCAATCTAGCTCCTGGCGATGCTGGTGACAACAAGTCAATTTTTATTTAAGTTGGTTTAAGCGATTTATCCTTATGAGTATTTTTGAGTTAAATCTTTAGGTCATTTTTGTTTTAATTTTAGTGATTCCTTAATTTTGCATAAACTGAGTTGAAGTTTTTTTATTTTCTTAAGTTCATCATACAGTGGATAAACTTAAAACATTTTTTTTATTTACTTCATTTCTTTTATCCAAAGCTTATCAAAAATGTTTATTTATATTCATTTATTGTTGGCTGTTATGAATGGTTGATTGGCTTATAAAACAATTGTGGTCCATTCATTTTGGGTTTTATAAATTGTTTTCATTTTATAAAATATAATTCTTTCCTTTTTGGTGTGTTTGTTTGAAATAAGTGTCATTTGCAGGATAAAATTTTAGGCGCGTGTCAAATAATGCGTAAATTAATTTGTTTTGTTTGTTTTTTTTTTTTTTTTTTTATAAATAAAGGGTTAAATATAGAAAAAGAAAATATAAACCTACGCATTCAAGTGTTGAATTAAATGGTATGGAAATATAATTATTTTGAAATGGCCTAAATATTTCTTTGACATTTAAAAAAACAACAAACTTACTTAGCTTTAAAAAAAATGTATGTATGTATGTATTTCATTGAAGTTTAAAAAAATTTAACAAATATTTTATTAGCTGAGTATTTTTCATTTTTCTGCAAAATTCCGAAATTTAATTAAAGCTTAAAGTTTGTATTTTCAATTTATTTGGGTAACTTATAGGAAAAATAACAACCAGCATTTGTTTTAGTTTTTTACAATTCTATTTTAAATCAAGCCAAATGTTGGCCAAATTGCTAAAGTAATCTAAATGCCTGGCATACTTGAATTGTATATTGTTTTGTTTTATGTAAAATCGTTGCCAATGAAATGAAACAAAAATACAAACTCTGTTGAAAAATCTGCGATTTTTTGGTTTAGTTTGCTTTTAAAAGTTTTTTCCCTAAACTTTCTATTTTCGCTATGGAATTTTGTTAATTTAAATTTCCTTTATTAAACAACTGAGAGCTAAAAACATTTCATTTATTACCTTTGTATTAGCCAGATGAAGCAAAGTATAGTAAATTTAGTTGTTTGGTAATTTAACCAGTAACAAGACTTCTTTTTTTTGTTTCTCATTTTAAATTAAAAAAAAATATATAGAAGGAAAAAACTTGTAGCCACAACGAAAAACATTTTAAATTCGTTTAGTTTTTAAAACTTTTTTATTTAATGTGTGGAAAACAAAAATTAATTAAAACTATTTTTTTTAATGAAATTAAATTAAAAAAATAAGCTAAAAAAAACACTGAAAAATTTATTAGTTAAAAAGAAATAGTAATTATTGTTGGTATCTTTATTTTTAGAATAAACACGAATTTTTTGTTCTCTAATTTTTCTCTATTTAATTATGACGATTTATACAAAACCATATAATTTTCCTCTCCTTTATTTTAGTAAAGTATTGCAGAGTTTTTTTGTTTTGTTTTTTGTATAGAGAATTTAGTAGAATTTCAAAATGAAACACATAAATTTTTTTATTATGACTTTAAGATTCCCTTTAGACGTGGCACAATTTCGCTTTTGCAATTTTATGTTTTAGTTCACTCGTTTCATAAATTTTGTAGCTCGTAATCAACAGCATATGTTGACAAACATGTGTTCAAATGTTTACATTGTTTAAAGGATTTATGTAAGTATGAATATGTATGGCGTTTGTGCGTTTGTATTTGTGTACAAAAAAATTGTCACGCACACACGTCTGCCAATTATTGATGGCAGTTGGCTTGTGTTGTTTTACAATAGTCATAAATCAGTTAACAAAAATTTAATATTACAATTTATAACCAAATTCATAAGAGTATTTATGGGACTCTTGCATATTTATTTTCCATAAATATTTTGATATTTGAAATGGGTATTTTTCTCAATAAAATCTTGCTAACATGAACTCCAAAATGGAATTGTTGCACGAATTTCGTAACCGTGTCGCGGTTGTTATAAAAAAAACTAAATTTGTTTTTTTGTTTTGGTTATAAATTTTATTTAATTTGACAACTTATTGACCGAATGGGAGAAACAAGACTGACTTATTCTAATTACAAGATCTTCTTATATCTTAAAGTTATTGTATTATTTGTTAATAAGTTTATTGAATATTGCATTTTCGTTTGGGAACGGGAATGCTTATTTGACAATATCTATTGCAAATTGCTTTCTTAGTGAAAAGTTAGTAAATCTGGGACGGTTGCAATTCTCAGAATTGCGACCGAAAAATATACTTTGTTACATTTCTGCATTTAGTGCTTTAATTTATTAATGAAGTTAATTCTTTTATATTAAATTGGGACGGTTGCAATTCTTGGAATTGCGACCGAAAAATAATTAATAAATTTTACATTTATTTTGTATTAATTATTTTGTTAATAACTATTGGCAAATTACGGTTGCAATTCCTGGAATTGCGACCGAAAAATAGTTTTGATTTATGGATTTAATCATAATTTCTTTAAACAAAGCGGAAATGGGTTTAATATTACACTTTGTCTTTAATTATGTTTGCAATAAATTCGTCTATAGGGTCGTTCCTAATGTAAGTGTTAGTGCTTGGTTTTATATACTTAACTTCTCCCTCCTTTAGATTAGAATTCTCCTGAATTCTTTTATTTAGTTTTATTTTTATCTGTTTATGTTTAGTTGAAATTAACACAATTAAAATAAGTACTACAAATATTATAAAAAAGTTACATCCATATGTTAATTTTGTATGATAATTTAATGCTTTAATATTCTTTACATTATTTTTTTGTTGTAATTCAATTTCTTGAAAAGATAATTTATGTGTAAAATTCTGAGCTCTATTTGGATTTTCGATAATTTGTTTTTCTTTTATATTTTCGATAGTGTTTGAAAAATAATAGTCTTTAATTCTTATTGAACAATTACTGAAATTTATTAAATAATTTCCGTTTAACATGACCTTTTCGGAATTACAAGTTTCATTAACACTGATGTTCATTGCATTCTTAATTATAATTGTGTCTATATCTAATTGTACAATTTCAAAATCTTTGTTACTTACTAGTTGACAATTATTTTTTATTATACAATGAGTGCTTAATTTTAAGTCTTTTAAATGCGTATTTTCTTCAAATCTATATGTTTTATTTTCAAACTCGAAGCTTTTTTCTGTAATAGCATCTATTTCGTTATTGTGAATATTGGGTAGTGGAACAATAATTCTTAATTTAACAATTATGAAATTTTTAGGTATTTTTACTCCTAAAACTAAGTATGAACCATTAACAAATGTTGTACCACACTGTATATATTTCAACCTGTTATAATTGATATTGTATTTTTTAATTTCGTTACTGGTTAGAATACTTGGATGTACTAAACCATGTTTTGCAGAAATTACATTGTCTTGCAAATGCTCTATTCTACTCTTTATTAGTTGTATATTACTTAATTGCTCTAAATATCTACTTTTATTATTTTCTATTTTTAAAAACTTATTTATAGAATTTAGTTCTTCTTGAATTTTTTGTCTGTCATTTGTAATTACCATCTTTAAATGATTTATAGTTATATTAAAATAGTCATTAATTATAATTTGTTGATTGTTGTTGTTAACAATTTCATCAATATTAAACAACTGTTTTTGTATGTTTTGCCTGTTTTCGTCGTCCATAGTCCCAAATAACCATTTTTGTATGCTTCCTATTCCATTGATTAGTCCTCGTCTTTGCCTATTTTGTCTTGGCAATAATGTCAATAATTTATTTTTAGCGTCGCTTAGTTCTAAATTAAGCATTTCTTTATTATCAATCTTCATTAATTTTATGTTTTCTGTCATGTTGTCCAAAATGGTTTTTATATCATGCAAGTTTATGATATGTAATACTATGTCCGTCTCCTTGACTATTTCCTGACTTTTGATATAAATGTTACAAATCCTTTTTGTTCTGTAATTCGTTTTGTGTTCAGTATTCCTTCAATCGGTTGTGTCCATAAGAGTATCATCAGTATTGTCCCTAACTGTAAATTTAAGAGGTCGTTTGATGTTACAATGATGCACTCTCTCTAATTTGGATTTTTTATATTTTGGTTGTTCTTTATGCCTAACTGCCTTGTAGTTTTTAATGAATCCTTCTTCCCTACTTTCTCTGTAATCTTCTCTAGATTTGTTTAATTTCTCAATTATTTTTCTTTTATTTTCCTGTAAATTCCTTTTTATTATACCATTTTCAATTTTTCCCAAATGTACGTCACTAGGTGTGCATTTAATGCTTGAATGGTAACGCTCATTATAGCTTCTAATTGCTTTTTGAATCAATTGTTTTATTGGAATATTTTTCTCTAATTTATATAATATCCTGAATTTTTCGGCTATTGTGTTATGCAAACGCTCTATGTCTGCATTACCCGTGTGACTATTGGGTTTAGTTAGATGTAATTCAATGTTTTCTTTTTCTAAAAATTCTTTTATTCGGATTGCTTTAAATTCATTGTCTGCCACTATTTTCTTTGGTTTTCCTATTTTGGCGAAATGATCTTCTAATTGCTCGATAAGAGTCACGTGGTTTCTGTCGTTTAGCGGGTATGCCGCCCCAAATTTAGAAAATTTGTTTATTACCGTTAGAAAATAGTTCCTTTTCATTACATACGTGTCTATATGAACGATCTCATTCCTTTCTGAGGGTGTTTCTGTGACTAAAAATTTAGATTTTATTGGTTTTCTATCGTACTTTATTTCCTGGCATATCTCGCATTGATTAATTACCAATTGAATTACCTCCATGAGTTTTGGATAGTAAATTTTATTTTTAAGTTGGTTATATGTTTCGACTATCCCTGAATGCATGCTTTCCCTAACGTGATACAATGATATTTGCTTGACTGCTTCTACTTCTGTTTCTATATCTCTAGCTCTTGTAGTACACTTAGTGAAATTAATTTGTTTATCGTTGGAAAACATTTCTATTAATTTTTCTTGAACTATGTTGTAGCTTCTGTCTGAAAGTTCAGAAAATATTCCTACTTTACCTTTAGTGATATACCTTCTAAATATTTGTCCCATTTCTTCAAAATCACTTTCCGCAATATATATTATCCTTTTTCCATGTAATTCCTGTAGTTCTTCAACTTTATTGTTTGTTAATATAATTTGTGTCTTATACTTGTTTACTATTTCTTCCTTAATGTAGAAATGATCGTGCAAATTTTCATCTGCTGAATGGATTGTTGCCATAGAAACATTTTCGTCCTCCATATTATCTATTATTTTAAAATCTGATTCGTTATCCCAGTTTTCCCGAACATTTTTTTCATTAACATGTTCCAATCTACTTAGAAAATCGGCGACTCTATTCTTATTATATGGATTTATTAGAAAATTTGTTACTTTATCATTAAATGAGATATATCCGTCCTCCAAATTTACCATTGTTTTAAAACAATTTAACAAGTCGATTCCTATTATAAATTTATATCTTTGTCCCTTTAATTCAGCTACTTTCCATCTAATCTTCGCATAATGGGGTATATTAAATTCGTCGGGTGCATCCGTCAGGACTTCATATCTAATAAAATCTTTTTTGTTAATGGTACTAAACTTTATTGGTTCTTTTAATAAATTTTTTCTAAAGTCTTTAACGTTACTGTCTATTAAACTAATACTCGCCCCTGTGTCTATTAATGCGTCATATATTTTTCCTCTTATTTTAATGTTTATGATGGGTAAAAAATCTGAGGTCGTTTTGAAAAAAACTGATCTTGGCTTTGTCGGGGTTGAGCCATGTTACTACAACATGGGTCTGGTTCCGAGTGTCCTGCCAATTGATCATATTCTTCTCTTTGATTATTACCTTCAAAGAATCCGTTTCGTTCTTGCCTAGGTTGCGTCAAGCGATATTGGCTGACGTCAATTCTAGGGTTTCCTAACTGGGCGGTTCTCTGATTATTAGTATTTACTTGATTATTATAATTTACTTCATTCACTTGCTTATTAAATTGAATATTATCTATTTCCATAGGTTCATCTTGCCTTTGCCTGGCCTGATTCCAACGGTTTTGACTTTCGTATGGCCTAGGATTTCCTGCTTGATTAAACCTTTGGAATTTTCCTGACGTTTTATTATAATTGTTATTATTATTAGTTTGTGGAACTCTATAGCGTCCTGAATTATTAAATTGTTTGTTCCAATTATTCCAATTATTATTATTCCTGTCATTATTATTCCTATTATTATTATTATCATATTTCCTAACGTTATTATAATTATTACGATTGTAGTTTTCTATATGTTCCTGCGTATAATTATTATGTTTATTCTTGTAGCTTTGGTTCATATTTGAATCGTATTTAGTATTTTTGAATTTCCTATATTCTTGCCTAATGCAGGCATCTTCGAACCTTCTTCTCGTCAGAATTCTAAGTATGTCATTAATATTGTCCACCTCATAAATTTTGTCCAACAATACACCTTGCGTCATTTCCTTCACGGTATTGACTAAAAGGCTATCTATGTTCGATAAGTCAATGTAATGATCGTCCTGGTAATATATGATTAGTTCGTCTGCTTTATACTTAATGTTTTGTAACTCTATTATAAGTTCGCTTACCGAGTGTACCTTTAGGTTGGCTATTATTTTATATAGATGGTGTGGTTCCACGTTGGGTCGGTACCTTAATTTTAGTGTCTCCTTTATTACGTTCCAATTGTCTGGTGTAGGTATATTGATGATGATGTCCTTGGCTTGTCCTTGGATGACTTTATAGAATATTATTCGGACCACTTCTTTTTTAAGATTTTCGTCCGAAATTGTCGAAAGCAAATACTCGATGCTGCTAAAGAAACTATTTATAGTCACCTCCCCTGTTCCAGTAAAGGTTGGCAGATGATTTACCATCTTAAAAATGTTGTCCCTCATAAGGCTGGATTGGTTTAATGGTTGTTCTTGTTGTTGCTGTTGGTTTCGTTGTTGTTGTAACTGTTCATTTTGTTGTTGCAAATTTATATACGCTTGGCGTAATTGCTCCAGTTGTTGGTCTTTTATGGCTAATTCTTCGGCCACGTTCACAGATGCGATGTGAGACCGTTCCTCCATTCTTCTTTGTTGGTCGTATGCTTGTTGCCTTTTTGAATACAGCTTGCCTTTTATTTATTGGTGTCCACTGATTTTTATTTTTCAGTGTCAACTAAATTAATTTTGTATCTTAATTGTGTCCACTGATTTTTATTTCAATGTCAACTAAATTAATTTTTGTATCTTAATTGTGTCCACTGATTTTTTTACTTTTCAATGTCAACTAAATTAAGTTTTGTATCTTAATTGTGTCCACTGATTTTTATTTTTCAATGTCAACTAAATTAAGTGTATCGTTATAGTGATTTGTAAAAAAAAATTTTGTTTTTTTTTTTCAAAACTTTTCTCTGGTCCTATTCTTAGCAGGATACTCAGAGTTTTTATCACTTTTCGTACGATTCGTATCACTAGATCCTTATATTTTAAGGATCCTACCGACTGCGCCAATTTCGTAACCGTGTCGCGGTTGTTATAAAAAAAACTAAATTTGTTTTTTTGTTTTGGTTATAAATTTTATTTAATTTGACAACTTATTGACCGAATGGGAGAAACAAGACTGACTTATTCTAATTACAAGATCTTCTTATATCTTAAAGTTATTGTATTATTTGTTAATAAGTTTATTGAATATTGCATTTTCGTTTGGGAACGGGAATGCTTATTTGACAATATCTATTGCAAATTGCTTTCTTAGTGAAAAGTTAGTAAATCTGGGACGGTTGCAATTCTCAGAATTGCGACCGAAAAATATACTTTGTTACATTTCTGCATTTAGTGCTTTAATTTATTAATGAAGTTAATTCTTTTATATTAAATTGGGACGGTTGCAATTCTTGGAATTGCGACCGAAAAATAATTAATAAATTTTACATTTATTTTGTATTAATTATTTTGTTAATAACTATTGGCAAATTACGGTTGCAATTCCTGGAATTGCGACCGAAAAATAGTTTTGATTTATGGATTTAATCATAATTTCTTTAAACAAAGCGGAAATGGGTTTAATATTACACTTTGTCTTTAATTATGTTTGCAATAAATTCGTCTATAGGGTCGTTCCTAATGTAAGTGTTAGTGCTTGGTTTTATATACTTAACTCACGTTTATTTCTATAGAAGAAATAAATGTTAGAGATTTTACATTAAATAAATTGAGTAAAAAGTTTAAAATCATAAAGACTTAAGTGTCTGTAACAGTTTACGCAGTTTTAAATTAAAAACAAAAATTAAGCACAAGAAATGCTAAGCCTTTACTACTTTGTAACCAACGTTGTCATTCTATACGGTAGTTTGCTTATTGATTTTAAGTTTGGTACAGTTTTCTTCTTAAGTTAAAAACTGCTTTTTTTTCAAGCTTATAAAGCTCATAAATATGAAATTCACATTACTGCTTGAGGCAATGTGTTATTGATGAGTCGTTCCTGTCGGCCAGGAGAGGAAACGTTGGATTATGTGCTGTGCGAATGCCCAGCGGTGGTAAGATGTAGAATGAGTTGATTAATCCTCCAGCTTTTACGAGATTCGTAAGAAGTCTTAGCAAACTGGCATACAACAAAAATCCTAAAAGTCGTGGTATGAGTACAGAACCCATGATGGTCACCTTGTACTAACATGTTTGTGGTACACTGGCATGGGAAATAGAAATAAATCTACTTCAAAGTGCTCCACGTATAATTGTTTGCATTTTCACTTTCACAATAGTGTTTTATTTTTGGTGACGGCGAATATTCTAAGCATAAAGTTCGTCAGCGAACATTTTATAGGTTTTACCAAATTTCACACAATAAATCACGCAAATAAATATTGTTGCATTTTGCTTTTGCCATTATATAATTTTCCTTTTTTTTGTCTACAATTTAAGAACATTTCCATATAAGAGTTTTGTGTATTGTTCGTTGTGCTGTTGTTGTTTTAATGTTTTTTATAGGCACTTCAATTCTACAGCCCTCAAAATACTTCCGTTCATTATGTATATGAAGTTTTGTTTTCCTTATTTATATTTTTATGCCGGAACACAAATTGAAAAAGGAAGAAAAATGTAAAGAATTTTATGAAAAAAAAGAAAAATAAAGTAAAGTAAAATGCAAAACCTTCCACCCACAATTACAGTAACTGTTATGTTACTACTAGGTTGAAAATTGAACAGACACATTCACAGATATTGAAATATAATACATGGTATTCGTATACTTTTACTTACTAAAAAAAGGCATCAGTATTTCTCGGTTTAATTGTGATTGCTGGTACGCAACAATAAAACTTTTCCTACTTGTACTAGTGTCGTCTTAGTGCAGTAGGTTGGGTGGAGGGTTGGTTGGTTGCATTTTACTCAAGACAGTAAATAAATGAAACAATTTTATATTTAATGTTAAAAATATTTGTGTATTAAGAAAATAACAAAATAAAAATGGGTGTCTCTTCTTTTATTTTCTAGTGGATGGAAAATTTCATAGCAATTGTTTAATTATCTAGAATCCTTTTGTTTAATGATATTTGCTGTTGTTTCTTGGATAGTAAACATGCATGCAACTATAACTATTCCAAGTAGATGACATGAACAGTTTTTACGGGAATCATTGTCAAAATCTTGTTGACAAAAATTTAACTGAAAACTGAACTGAAAAGGAATTTCATCATCATTTGTGGTAAACAAATAAAACCAAAGAGTTGAGTATTTGGGGTTATAAAATAAAAATGTTAAAGTTTCTGTTAAATGTCTTTAAAAAAATGTACAACCCAATTGTTAATATTCTCTGGCTATTTATTTTGCTGACACATTTTGTTTTTGGCAAAAAAACTTTACTAATTCTATGGCCGAAAAGTTTTACTTTTCATTAACATGAAAATAAATTTTTATTAATAATTGGATTGATAGCATGAGTCTTTCATATCCCTAAGCAACCTCTACAAAATAAATTCAAGTAAAGCATTTTATAAATCGAAAAAATTAGTTGTTTGTGATTAATTTAAGCGGCCCATACACACTCAAGCTTAATGCAATTTTTGTAGAAGAAGTGTATATATGGATGTTTAGTAATTATTCAATTACTTGAAGAAAATTTAATCCATTTTGATATTATTTTCACTTTGCCTTGTATTGAGCTTGAGTATATATGGATCGCATTAAATACAAATTAACTGTTTCATATAAACTCTTGGAAACAATATTAACAATTTTTAATAAAAATAATTCAAGTAAGTAATTCAGTAGCTGAAGTAGTTGAAGGGTTTTTTTTAATTTAGTGCACTTTTTTTTTAGAAAACCACAAAAAAATTTTAAATAAAAATGGAAAACATAAAAAAGTTAAAGCCTGTTCAGCTAAATGTGAACGATAGCAAAAACATGTTTTCCTGTATGGTTTTTGTTTTCAATACAATTATGCTGAGCGGACCCTTTATTTTGAAATTTTGCCAACTAAAAAGAAAAGCTAAAAACTATCTCACGAACCAAACTTTTTTTTTGTTATAAAACGAAGGACATATTAAAAAAAAAATTAGTGAACCTTTTTATATTATAAAAATACTTTTTTTTTTTAAATCTTGAATTACTTTAATTAATTTTTCAAGAGTTTTTTTTTAACTTTTAGTTGCTTCTAAAACTGTGCCAATTTTGTACGCTCATTTATTACAGATTTCATCATATTTGCAGCTGTCATTAGAATTTATCATTTTTATGCATTTTATTTAACAATTAACACAGCAGGACATGACGGTGACCCGCATATCATAAACAAGAGACGTGAAGATGAAAAACCCATGACACTTTTCTGCCTGCCTAAATTTCTGCATTCACAAACAGATGGAAAGACAATTTTAATGCTGACATCTTTTTGAGTAAACACATGGTTGCTTTTTATTATTAACCTACTGCTGTTATTTTTTGTTGTATTAATTTTTGTACTACAACAATTTATCATTTATTTAACACACACATACATATCCCACCGCCCACTCCATCCATCACTCACACATTTATTCATGAGCACATGTACTTCAGAAACCACAAAATAAAACATTGTTGGTTATAAACTTAAGCACAAGGGAAACCGGGGTTTTCGGGCAAAAGTGGAGCAGGCATGATTGTCTGTGTGTGTGATAGTAAAGAATAGAGTGCAAAACAATAATACTATATGAGTACTAATACTGAAGGATCCAAAGCTGGAATACCTCAACGGAGTGAAGTTGTTTTATTATTTTTTATTTTTTCCTTATATACAATAACTATAACAAACTTTCTACACAGGACGTAATTTAAGAGAGCAGGACAGAGGAGAAAAATAGTATTAAAGAAGAAAGGCAAGAAAATGAAAAATTAAACTTTTGTTTTAAGACAGACTGCTTCTCTACTGTTCCAGTATTAAAAAGAAAAGCTAAAATAACAATTTGTGGTTTTGTCTTGTTTGTCTTTAAGCATGACATGACAGAAATTTTTTTTAGTTTCTGTTTTGTAATTAAATGTGTATGTGTGTTAATAAAAACTGGCGTATTTTAAAGAAAGTTTCTCAAAATAAGGTCACAATCTCAGTATTTTGCTATAAATATTTTTTTAAAGCACATAAAAGAAAACGCTTATTCAAATGCAATTTCTGTTTATACAAAATTAATTATAAAAAAACTAATAATACCAACAAATTAGCCACTAATTTTTTTTTCTTTGTGATTATTTTTGACTTCTTTTTGTCACACAAAATTAATTTGTTGTCTGTAAAAGAAGATTTTTCAGATTTCGTAACTATTTGAACTCATAAATAATTAATAATACAGTATTTGCATATGAAAGATAAATTAATATTTCTGGGGTTTCCAGAATTATATGCAAAATTCCTTAAAGATCAGAGACAAGCAAGAACTTTAAATAAAAATCTAAAGTTATTTTAATCTTCAGCAGAAATGAAATCAAACTCCTTTGTAAATTGCCAAATTTAAGTTAGTAAAATAGTAAAATTGCTGTGGTACAAAATAAATCCGATAGAAAACGTCGCTTTTTGTATAATTATATGGCACAGACCAATAATAAAAAAGAAATTAGTTCTTACATTTGTACAGGTACAAGCTTAAAAAGAGCAGTAAGACTATTCCAGAGTAAATTCTATTGTATGAATAAAACTGTCTTTTTATCCTTACAATGTTTTAATATCAGACCCAGGGACAGACCAAACTAGTTTATATTACTGCTCCATTGTCCACCTACAGGAGATAGGAGAATAGAGTTCTCAGTAGGAAAATTTTATCAACACAATATGATATGTGAATGTTACCCGTATTTTATTTTACAGAAAAGAAAACAGTAACTATTTTGTTATACAAATAGCTTGGGATTGAGTGCGAACAAAATAGTCTATTACTGAGTTACCCATTTGTAGTTATAAAACTGCTATTGTTATGCAACTGAATTTTATTTTTCGTAAGCAGAGAGTAAACTAAACTAAAAAAACCTAGAGTAAATTAAGAACTTTATAACTGTAAGATTTATTTAATTGGCCATTAGACTGCACAATACAACTTTCTGGTTAGTTAGTAAAATACAATGATAACACTGGTCACCACTAAAAAATTGTACAAAGTGTTTATATTCATTTTCAATTACAAAAATAACACTGGTTTTATTTTAGAACTTCAAATTTTTAATTTTCGCTTAGGTTAAAAATTATGATTATTTCATACAGTTTATTTACAACAGTTACTGTGATTGAAAAAACATAATTTTTTAAATAAAATTTTCCACAGTGAGACAGCTTTTTCTATTCTCAAAAAACTATCTGCCTCTAAATTTTTAAACAGGTTGCCTAAAACTGCACAAAGTGATGCCTTTTTATGGTGTCAATAAAACAAAAATAAGATTATCAAGCAACATTTTTATGTGTTTACCGCTTTTAAAACGATTTGCGATATCCGATAAACAGCTGATACAAAAGCCTTTGCACCTAAAATAAAATAAAAACTAATTTTTGCTTCAAAAGTATAAATACAAATTAAATAATTTGCCTAATTGTATAAAAAAGGCAATATCTTACCTTTACTTATAAATTAAGTGCAAAACATGTACCATTTTAGCATCTTTTATATGCAACATGTTGAGAACAGAACGTCGTAATGAACGCAAACATTCTTGAATGGCAGAATACTCGTATATGCAATATTTTTGTTAGAAAAGAAAACACCATTAGATCTCGAAAGAGGTTGCAAAGTTAATCAAACATCAGATGTATGTCTTACCATTCTGTAGTTCTAGGAATATCTTGCTCAAACCTATACTCTTCCTTGTAATTTTTAAATTCTTTTATGCAATTGATTTCTTCCTTGTAATTTTTAAATTCTTTTATGCAATTGATTTAAGTGCGAGTGTAAGTATTGTAGTTTAATACTGAAGTTATAGCCTAGGTGGCTCAAATTATATAACAAATAATTATAGCCATATCTAAAGTGACGTGGCAAACGCTTTTTATCTGTCAAAAATTTTCATGCCCACACTAAATATAGGGAAGATACCGAAATAGCGCAGTGGCAATGCTGAGCAATTTTAGAAATTAAAATTTGATAGCACGTTTTGTAGTGAAGTTGGCTGCAAAACAATTGTTTTTTATTCTTGTTTTGTTATTTTTTCTATTAATTATCTTATCCAAAAAAAGTTGACGTAGACTTTAAAATAAAATTTATGAAAAATTTCGATAACATTGACTTTAAAGTCTACGTTAATTTTTTTGGATAAGGGGGCATGTCTTTAAGTCTATTTTTGTTTGACTTCAGTGGATTTTATTAAACTATAGAAAATATGCACAGCCAGCGTTCTTATTTAGTGAAAAAGCTTTAATATAAATAGAGGGTGCTAAAAACGAGGTTGAACTGTTAACTAATTGTCAATAGTGTTACTGAAACGAATTATTCCCAGGTTTGTTGAAGTTGGTTCATGATTAGAGCATTAAATTCTGCTTTGAATTAAACACGTCTGACCAGTAATTTAAGTATTGAGAGTTTATGTTTACTGAAGTTGAGAGCAGATCCTTTTTTACTTGTTTATTTTGGCATAGAAGGCAAATATTTATTTTAAGGTAAATTAAGTTAACAGATACGGTATATTGCAAAAGCATAAATCAAACAAAAAGTGTATGGATCATTTAAACAACATCTCTTTGTAGCCATTGTGGAAACGTTGCTGCACAAATACCAAAATAAATCAAATAAATTTTTAAAAAATTTCAAAAAGTGGAAGTTTGTTAGACAATATTATTAATTTAATAGTAAATTAAAGTAGTTAGCGGTAATAATGGGCACATTCGTTAAAAATAAGATATTAAAAGAAGTCTTATTAAATTATTTTAAAATTTTTATTTTATAAAAAAATTCTCAGTGGAATAATTATCAATAATTATTTTTAAAGGCATTACACAAAAAAAAACAAATTTTTATCTTTAATATGTGCTGCACAAACATATATTTTGCAATGAAAATACCATTTAGGCAAACGATCATTTAAGTCGTAAAAGCATTTACTGTTCCATATATGTAAATATATGTATATTGTAAGAAATAAATCTTTTTGAATTTGTTACAAATTCCTTTTGTAAAAGTTAATGACATTTTAAGCTTCTCAAACAAAAGAATTATTAAAGTAGAAAATTTAAAATTCGTGTTGTTTTCAAAATAATAGAAATAAATCTGAATACGTGTATGCTTAATGCATTTTGTTGTTACTTATACTTAAATATTTTGCCTACTTTGAAATCATATACCATTTGGAAATAATATAAAACTGCTAAAGCAAAGAATAGCAACAAACAGCAATAAAATCTGAAGCTTATAGAACATTAACCTCAAACATTGAACTTTAGAGACAACCCATATTTTTGCTAAAAATATTTACTAACTAACCGTAGGCTTTTCCTTATTTTCCAGTACCCATACCCAGATGTCGTGCATTTGATTTCTATGCACACAACACCATAAGCAAAACTAAAACTTGTTTAAACTAAAAAAAATATAGAATAACCAACAAACAATAGTAAATAGAGAAAACAAAAAAAAAAAAAAAAACAAAAAAAATTCAGAGTAGAGGGAGAAGAAAAAAGACAAAAAAATAGCAAGAAAAACTATTGAAAACTACTTGTGTGTATCTATTTTTTTATGGTGGCAGGCAGGCTGACAAGCAAGTCCAAGTTTAAGTTTGTCTTTCATGCTATTCACAAAAATAATGCAAAAGAAGGCAAAGAAAATTGTTATGCTGAAAATGCATTCTCAAGTTATTTTAAAACAATGTTAATACAAACACAACGACACACATTCTAATACAACCACACAAAAACAAACCATCTTTCGCTGCTGCCAGTATTTTATTCTATTGTTTTAGTGTAAGTTGTATGATGATGATGATGATGATGTTGATAGTGAAGGTGGTGGTGTTGGTGGTGTTTATGCATTTTAATGTTTGTTTTAGGGTTTGTGTATTGTTTACTCTATATAAAGTTATTACATTAATTGAGAGAATAAATATTTGTGTATGGTGGAGAGTTTTTATTTTCCTGTTAGTTTTTTCTTTCTTTTTAAAAATTTATTATATTTTTTTTTAATAAATATAAAAATAACTGTTGACTTTGGAAGTTTGTTATTTGTTGAAGAGTTTAGGAATTTCGTTACCGGTAGAGCATGACATGTTGAGTTTATTATTGCGCATAGTCACCATTTAACCCGGTGTTTTGAGCAACAAATGAATTATATTATAGCATGTCAGCTACCTTTTAAATGAGTGCTATAAAAATCTCAAGAAAAAAGTTGAAATTTGTTGTTTGAAAAATAGAGCATTTCGCTGAACTACTTAGCATAAAGACAGCCTTTGGAAATACAAATACATAAAAGGAGATCACTTTTAATAAAAAAACTTGCAATAAAAAATTATTTATTTTTAATATTAATCTTTATTTGTGCTTAATTCCAGAAATTGTGTTGGTTTTAAAATTTATTCTTTTACTCATGATATTCTCATGAGTTATTTATTCAGTACAATAAGTACTGAAGGGGAGAGCATACCTATATGGACCATTTCATCAGACGCTACTCCGAATCCTCAGTAGGTTACTCCCAACGTTTCTTGCAAACATTAGAACCTTTATATTGTAAAAACAATTGACTAAATAAGAATTATTAATCAAAAGTCACAAAAAGATTCAAATATTCAAACAAAAAACTCAGTAAGCATTGAACTGAACAAACAAATAAATTTCCCAACCAACATTTTTAATATTGAAAACTATATATTCTATTTTTATTCTTCTCTTCTCTTTTACATTTGAATGCCCGTTGGGTATTACTGAATGTAATTAAAGAGTATATGAAAAACAAAAACAAAAAAAAAAAAAAAAAAAAAAAAAAAAAAAAATTATAAAAAATAATAAGAAAAACATAGGGTTTTCCTACAATGAGCACTTGTATTTGTATATGTAATAATTTCTATTTGGAATTTAAAAGTTTAACAAAATATTAATCTTTATTTGTGCTTAATTCCAGAAA
This sequence comes from Thelaira solivaga, assembly GCA_947397855.1. Lineage (NCBI taxonomy): Eukaryota > Metazoa > Arthropoda > Insecta > Diptera > Tachinidae > Thelaira > Thelaira solivaga. The sequence continues at coordinate 14,439,911 of OX377611.1, read as the reverse complement.
TTGTGTTGGTTTTAAAATTTATTCTTTTACTCATGATATTCTCATGAGTTATTTATTCAGTACAATAAGTACTGAATAAAAATAGAATATATAGTTTTCAATATAAAAATGTTGATTGGGAAATTTATTTATTTATTCAGTTCCATGCTTACTAAGTTTTTTGTTTGAATATTTGAATCTTTTTGTGACTTTTGATTAATAATTCTTATTTAGTCAATTGCTTTTACAAAATAAAGGTTCTATTTTTTTGCAAGAAACGTTGGGAGTTATCTACTGAGGATTCAGAGTAGCGTCTGATGAAATGGTCCATATAGGTATGCTCTCCCCTTCAGTACTTATTGTACTGAATGAATAACTCATGAGAATATCATGAGTAAAAGAATAAATTTTAAAACCAACACAATTTCTGGAATTAAGCACAAATAAAGATTAATATTTTGTTAAACTTTTAAATTCCAAATAGAAATTATTACATATTTTTAATATTTTATTTATAGAATTAAATTTAAAAAAAAATTAGGTTTATTTTTTAATGGCTGTTCTGAATTATTAAAACAGTTGCTAATTATTAACTTTAATAAATATTTTATTTAGAAAATTTTATGACAATAGCAAAAGACAAAGATACTCATTTATATACACAAAAACCACTTAAGTTAAGGCAACTAAATTTGTTTACAGCTGATTGAAATTAAATTTAAACTGCGTTTCTTTAAATTTTTATCACCACAAGTAAAAAGTTTTATTGACTGGTAACAAACTTTATTAATAGAATTAAATCAAAAATTCTATTGTGATAATTAAATTTTTTTTTGTTGTTGCTGTAGTACTGAAAATTTTTTTTATCACAACTGAATTGATAACAAATTTAGTTCTTACAATCGAAGCTATGTTATCAGTGTGTAGCTTTTTTATTAAAAAAACAACACAAATCCTCGAAGCTTCTTGCTTTGTCTGTAGAAAGCACCCAAGCTCTAGGTAGGGATCGAACCTGCGACCCCCAGATTGATAGGTTAGTACGCTACCTACTAGTCTACGGGGGCATCCGTAGAAAACTCTTATAAACACAAAACACTGCAAACAGAATTGAATATGTAGGTGCTGACATTTTTGTTTTACCTTTAAACTTACCTTTACGGTCTAGATATATAGCAACAGACATGAAATCCGCTTCCTGCTGAAATCTGACAAATTTCTTTTACTCATGATCACTGGTCTTTTAGAAAGAGTGGAGTGGAGTGTTTCGCGATTACTTTAGGCATCATGCGAGAAAGAAAAAAATTTAAAAAGAAAATGCTTGAAGACTTTTGTTTATCTCCAAGCTAAGATACGTTTTCTTTATCATCTACCAAATCTGTATTTCTAAGTTTTTTAACTTTGGCTAGGAACTATTTAACTTGCACATGGCAAATATAGAAGCTCAAATGTATATTAAAAATAAAAAAATATACTCTAACGCAGTTAAATATGTATATACAGTTAATGGCTTATATTAAAAGAAAGTTAATAAATTTAAGCATTAAGTTTAAACTTTTCTAAAGTTTAACTCAATTAAGTGTAAAGGTATTTGAACTTGTAAATTGTTTTGTTTGCTAAACATATGATTTTTCTAGTAAAATTATTTTGTAAAGGCATTTAAATACTTTTGCCTACATTTCTCTTACAATCTCTATCTCTCCGAATAATTTGGCAAACATTTAAATGCTCAATTTTATATCTATACATGCACTAACACCTGCATATATAATGTGGGTGAAATGCATGTACAAAAAATTTATTCCGAAAACATTTTTATACACCCCTTATTACGAGAAAAACTTGTACTCAAATAACAATACTTATACTCGTTTTCTCTCGTTTTACGGTACAACTTTAACCTATATTCACCACTTTGTGCTTGCACTGAAACTCCAAAAACGTTTAAGCCCAAGTAAGAAGAAAAAAATAACTTTAGACTTCCTGTGTATTGGACAGTTTCCTGGCAGGATACTAAAATTCAGTTGAGCTTTGGTTATAGACGTGAACGGTACAACGAGCGGATAATAAATAAAAATTTTTTTCAACGTGTGCGTTTTTTTCTAGTGTATGAGGGTGGTAAAAAGAAACAAGCAAAAATACATACAAAAATAACAAAAAAAAAATTTATAAACAGTGAAAAGTATTGAAGTTTAAGCATTCATTTCAAAAACAAAAGCAGAGAAATTACAATAACTCATTTACATACATACATACATACAACGAAATAAGCGTACGACGCGTAAAAACGAACGTTTTAGAATTCCCGGTACCTTAAATAAGAAAAGTATAAAACTTACTTGATGTGAAGTACTTTATGTGCAAAAAAATAAAAACAAAATAAATTAGTGACGATTGTGGAGTGAAGTGTATGCACGAGATAACTAAAAAGCAGTAAAATGGCAACAGAAATTGCGATATAATAGCAAGGATAACGTGTGTAAAAAAAATAACAAAATTCTACATAACAATTTACCAAGATGTATAGCATTGCTTTGCTAACTAAATGAGTTTATAAGAGAGCAGATTTTTATCTATAACAACATAATAAAATGCACATAAAACATGATTGTATTACGAAAAGGCAACAACCGTTCAAAGACACTTGAACTTAAATCTGCAATTGTGTGACAAGCATGTGCTTGTAAAATAAAAAATTAAAAACATACTTTAAAGAGTGAGAAATGCTAGTCCTTTTGAAAATTTAATTAAAGCTAAAGCTAAAGCTAAAGCTTCTTGTGTACTAATATTTTTTTTAATTAAATGAAGTTTGTTTTAAGAAGGTTTTTAAATAAAACAACAATTAAGTAGCATTTCCATAGCTTGGAAAAAAATGCTTATTAAACCAAAACGTTAATACAGGACACTTAAATTTTTAGAATAAGTTTGAATATAATAATTGCATAAAACATTAAAAATGACTTTGTTTCTTTTCTTAAATAAATAAAAATTAAAGATATCATATACATACATCCAAATCAAACAGGTCAAAATATAAAAGAATTTTTCTTTACTTTTCAAGAGGCCAAGATAGCAACACCTTAAAGCAAAAACAAATTATTAAATTATATACCTAAAACAAACAAGAAAAAATCTTGCAAAACCCAAACTTAATCTCTATATTTACTACCTTAAGTAACACAATAAAATTACAAAAAATAAATTTTGTCAGCAATAAATATAAAAACAAAACAAAAAAAAATTTTAAATGTTGTAAAGAAAAATGAAATTGAATACTAAAATGTGTGTATAAAAAAAATTAATAGCAAAAATAAATTTACAACAAGAAGACAAAAATATGAAATTAGAAATAGCATACAGTTCACACAAGCCGAAAACACTTGCACATGTTGTCACTAACAATTTCATAAAATAAATAACAGCAGTGCAGTTACTGGTCTTGCTAAAAGCTAAAGGTAACTAATGTTCATCTGGTTATAAATAAAACAGACTTTAGAAAGATTACATAATATAATATAAGAGAACTTAAACAAATAACAAACATGGATGTACGTTTTTTAATCATCATATTTTTATTAAAATGGAATTACACACAAGGTAAGTTTATGTTTTTCTAAAATAAGTCTTTTGTTTTCTTTAAAAAAAGAATGATATCTAAAGTAAAAAATATAATTAAATATTTAGATGAGTTTAGCTTTCTGTATAACACAAAATTTGAAAGCATTTTCTAAAAGAATTTTTCAAAAAATAAATAAGGGAAACAGACAAACATTTGATAATTTTTTGCAAACAGGTGTCTGGTATGTATTACAAAAATATATATTAACAATAAAATATTTGAAATGAAAAGAAAAATTCTAAACACATAAATTGAAAGAATATGCCAAAGGAAGAATATCATTTAAAAAAACTCCAGAGCGGAAAACTAAATTTTGTTTTCATTGGATTGCTAAGCCAAGAGAAAATATGCTAGAAAAATAGTAAAAACACAATCACACATTTTTTATTGTTATATTAATATAATTAAATAATAATCATATGCCAGAGTTACTTTAACATTTGCACTGGTCAACACTGAAAAATTTTTTCACAGTCTTTGTATTCATTTTTAGTTAAATAAAAATGTGCTGATTATGGAAATAATATGGTTTTTCTTAGCAGATTAAAACTAATTACAAAACTATGACTATTTCACAAATTTTATTTGATGCAGTTAGTATTTATGATTGAGAAATATGAAATTGTTTCTCATTCGTATAATGCATTAAACATATAGAGCACAGCAGACTACAGACTACACCTGGCCTGGGCTGAATTTTTCGTTATGTAAACTAGCTACATAAATAAATTAAAGACGACGCCATTGTTCTAGTCAGCTGGTATTTACCAATACCAATAAATATTACACCCAAAAAAAAAGAATATGATTGAGGCAACCATATTCTGCTGGAAACATAGTTTGGTTAGATTTATTAATGCATCATATTAAATCATATTAAAAATAATTTTCAACTGCAGATGTTGCCGGTCAGGGCCAAAAATTTTTTATTATTTTTTTTTTTTTAATTTTTTAAATACATTAATTTTTTTATATATATATATATATATATTAAAAAAAATGTTTAACATGTGAATTTAAAAAAAAAAAATTTTTATATAAATTTTTTGTATAAAAAAATTTTTTTTATTCCATTGACTTTTTCGTTTCTATTAATTTACCTTTATTTATTACATAACACAGCGGGTTTGAATTTTGTTTTCAATTTTATTTGATTCGAACTTTATAATATTTAATTAAGAAGCATTAACTCGCCACTCAACCACAAAGCTCTGTTGAGTTTGAACGATTAAGTTTTTGATTTATACTCACTTTATTTATATGGATGCGGAAGACACAAAATAGAAAACATTTTCCAATCAACCTTATTTTCTTATTATTATGTTTACTGTAAACATATTTATGGTTTCAAGTAAAATTTTATTAAACATAATGTGATAATTATATGGTTGATCTAAGACACTAAACATAATGTGGTTAAAAATAACTAGAAACATGTTTATCGTGATCAGAATAATGTTTAGATGCTTCAAATTAATAATAATATTTTTGTGAAGAACAAACTATGTTTGCAGTGACCATATTCAACGATCCTTTTTTTTTGCGTGTATAAAGAGTCAAAATTTGTTCTTTTGTTTTTAATAGCATAACTTTAATACTATAGAACCGATTTTAAATTATTCTTTCACCAACCTACAGCTCTGATAACGGAGGTCCAGAGAATATATAATATAATTCAAAGCAGCAAGTCAAATAAGTTTCTTAAGGATTACAAATATATTTTTTAACTTATTTCTTTGAAATTTAAAACAAAAGTTTTCTTTACCTTAAGTCATAAAGTAAAATATTTAACGAGTCTGGGAAAACATAAAAGCCAGTAGTTAATAATTTTTGAAATGATGGATTAGTACTGCAATTCAATATTAAATTTAAACAAAAATTGTAGAGTTAAAAATAATTAAGAATAAAAATTTTTTTTCAGTAAAAATTAGTAGTTTATTTCAGTAACTTTCTAAGATGAGAAAATTCTAAATATCTAGCAAAGAATTTATTCGGTTGTAGTATCAAAAATGCATTTCTGTAACTTCTTATATCGATGGCATAAGTGATTTATATATTTCAACACTATTCACAAAATGGGAAAGTACATGAAGAGCAAACAAATGTGAACGTAACTTTTTGTGTAAATATTTTATTTGTTTTTACCAATTTAATAATTTTTGTAATATAATATTTATTAACAAATTAAATTCTGAATACTTAAAAGCCATTTTCAACACAAAATACAGTTTAAGCTGAAAGTAAAAACACCGAATATTTTCATCGCAATATTTGTTACAATGCGATTTAAAGTAGTAAAAGTTACTGTGTCATACAATATTATTTTTGTTAATTTTTTGTTTTTGTATAAAACTCGACTGTACTCCTTTTAAGTGGCTGGGCCAATTTAATTGAATTTCTTTGTATGCTTTTGGGTTACACCTTGGAAGGTTTAGCGTTACAAATCCGCCCGGTAGGTGATGCTACAGTCGGTATCTGGCTTATTTATCTACTACTTGTTTTACTTTATGAATACGTTTTCTTAGGGTAAGAAGATCGACTATAAAAAAATTTTATATTTTCATCAAAACCCAGCTTAAAGTTTTATGAAAATAATAAAAGAGCACGCCCAGTCCACATCCATATTTCTCAAACTGGCTTACTTCTAGACTGATTTGGGTAATTTTTTTTTTATGTGTTCGGCATTAGCGAACATTTTTCTACTCTTCTTAATTATTTTTCTATATAAATAAAATTTGAAGGCAAAATAAAGTTTGCCGGGTCAGTTAGGATTTTAAGTGCTACAACTAAAATATTATGCAAGGATTTTGAGGAAACATTAATATATAAACATTAAAAATATAATTTAAAATTTTTTATGTATTAAAATTTTAAGGAATTTCTTAAAAAGAAATTTTCTTCAATATATACGTTTTTTTGACAACAAAATTTCCCGATCTGATTCTACACACTTTAATTAATTGAAATACTCTTCAAATTTTATAAAGTGGGGTTTTGTTCCACTATCGTATTAAAAACTTAAAATTTTCGTGAGTGTGGCAAAATTTCTTAAAAAAGTGCTTTCACTAACTGAAAGATTTTTTATGCAGTCATACAAATCCGTAAATATTAAGAATATTTCACTTGAAAAAATAAAAGTGTTTTCATTTCGCAGAAAATTTTCGATTTTTGTTTTCTATGGAAGATATTTACGAAATTAAAATTATTTCCACCAGTAATTGAATTCTGTGAGAGGGCTCTTAAAAAACCATATTTCATTTAATCTTAATTTGTAAGAAACATTTTTATGTTGAATTCAATGTAATAACGAAAATATTCAAGTTAAAAAAAAAAAAAAAAAACTTTATTCACGGTGACCATTGGTTTACGTGGCTGCCTAACTATATTCAATAATATATTTTTTTGTGTGTAGCTAAAAATCAAACCCATGATTTGTCATATTATTAGGTTAATTTACTAGCAACTAATCTACGGTGACACGTTTTAAATGTAATTTAATCTTGCTCTAACAATAAGTAGAATAAATATAATCAAGTCACTTGTCTTAGTGTTTTATAAATAGATAATAAGATGTATTTCTTTAGTTAGGGGAAATAGCAAGACATAGAGAAAATAGAAACAGTTCATTTCATTTAAACAGCAAAATTGCAAAAATAAATTATATTTCTCAGTTTTTTGTATAAAATAATATATGCTTTAGAGAGCTTGAGCCATCTGTAATTGAAAAAAAAAAAATTAATGAGCTTGAGCACGACTACATATAATAAATCATTTTTAATTAAAATAGTTAGAAATCAAAAACTATACAAAGAAACTAATTAAAATCATTTATATTTAGCTAAATGTGAATATTTTTTTTTAATACTTAATATTTTTTTGGTAACTTAGAACATGCCAAGAATTAGTTTTGAAAATTTTTCCAGAACAACAATTAAGGCAAAGTTTTTTGTTTTGTGTTTTCAATGTAATTTGTATACTAACCGCAAATCGCAAACGAATCAACAAAGTAATTAAAAATAGTAAAGAAAACTTTATTTAACCTTATAAATAATGAATCTTAAATGCCAGAATAAATAAATAAAAAGAGGAATAAGAAAGAAAAAAAAAAACAAGCAAAACATCAGGCATTAACAAGCGCATATATAAAAAAGAATTAGGTTACTAACTAACACAAATCGATATTTAGTTGCTTTTTAGGTTTTTGGTGTATAAAAAATACAAAAATTTAGGAAAGAAAACTAAACCCAAAACTAATGTTAAGTTTATGCAGCCAGGTAATGTGTGTGAACATAAAGTAAACAAAACCAAAACTAGCAAATAAATACATAAACTAACATACCTAAACTTAACAAGAACATGCAACATTACAAAACAAAGTCTACAACTAAAAACACAAAAAAATAAATAAATAAAACAAAAACGGTAGACTACTTCAAGTAGGCCAATAAAAAAAGGAAGCAGCAAACCAAAATACAAATATTTCAGTTAATCAATAGACAAGCAGCCAAAGACAAGGTAAACAAATATACTAGTACACAGAGCTGTTAACTTTTAAATTTGAAAAAGCAGCGAAATAAGAAAAAAGCGCCTTTTTCAAAAAGAATATACTAAAATTTAACACACAGCTTAAATCTAAAATTTTATTTTTTTTAAATCTGTTTTTTATTTATTAATTTTTTTTTTTTTTTGGTAAATAGAATTAAAATTCGTTATCAGATCCATTGTGCAAATTAGTTCACTACAAAACTTTCTTACGAATCTTGTAATTGCTGTAGTATTAATCATACCTGGATCTTCTAGGACTTGTGGAAATGTAAAAGAATTAAATAACAGTTCGTGAAGTTGTAGATGTTTCAATTGTGGGTCTGGTTTCTTTGAGAATCGTTTTGCTTGAAAGTTGGGGACGTCTTCTGTTTCATTATTAACTTTAATTTTGAAAAATGGGCATGACCAGAACAAAAATACTTAAATTTCGATTTTCTCTGTAAAAAAAGAAAACAAAACTTTGTATAGTGTACAAACAAACAAACAAACAGGGATGGAATTATATGTTTGCAAATTAATTTAAATCAATTGAATATTGAATAAATGAAAACATAATTATAAATAATGAAAAAATGATCAAAAATGCTATTTCAAGGCTCTACAGCAATATAAATGCATTGTTTATTTGCTCAGACCAGGACCATATACAGCAATTTAAGTTGGGCAATTCTGGATTTTGTAGCAGAGAAGGGAAAGAAGAATGGAAACTGGTACAAGCTTGCTCGTACTCTGCAATTCCCTTTTCTTCTCTCTTCGAATCTTTTACAAAGATGTAAAAAAAAGAAGACAGCTACTCGTAGATTGAAGGCTGAATGAATGACTAAAATTGCCGAAACAAAAAATTTGTGTTTGAACAAAACGACAATTTTAAAAGAGAATTGAGAAAGAATTACCCAACTAAACTTGCTGTGTGTGGTCCTGGTCTCATTGAAAGTCATCAAGCATTTCCGCAATTATGGTAAGTCTTTTTATTTTTTGATATAGAGAAAATTTTAATTAATCGCAAATGCGGGCCTCATCCCGTCTCTAATTTTTTTTTTGGTATAAAAATATTATAATTTACCATAACTAATTTGACTTTAAATAAGAAATATTATTGAAAGGCCTAATAAATAAATTAAAAAGCGTTGAAAGTAATAATAACTAAAATAGTGAAAAAAATTATTAGTTTTAAGAAAAATAAGCTGCAAATAAATAAAATTATTTAATGATTTCTTCCTTATTAGTTTAGTTTAATAAAAAAGTAAATAGTAAAAAAAAAAAGAAAAAAAAAATATTCGCTAATATCTTTAACTGCATTCAAGGAAAGAGATTTGTGGCTATTAAATAACAATAATCTAAAGCACCCTTCTGGCAAACTAAAATTCCCGCAAAATGCCATTCTCTGTAAACATTTTTTTTTTCAGCTTTTTAAACATCCATTAAATAAATATTTATTTCATAACTCTTTTTTCTTTCCCTTTTTGTATAGTTAACTAAATACCTTTTAAATGTTTTCAATTTTTTTCAAATCTTCCCTTAATATATATGCAGACTTAAATACAAACACTTATAAAATGAATACTAGTAAATGCAAATTAATACTAATTGAATAATTTTACCCCCAAATCCAAATAAAATAACAACAAAAAAAAAATAAATTATAAAAGCAATAACAACATATAAATGATAATTTTTCTAAAAACGGAAATGAATAATTTATTATGCTAAATGGAATAAATCAAAATAAAAAAACAACAATTCAATTAAAATTAAATAATTAGATTTAAATAAAAATAACGTAAAAAAAAGAACAAAAACATTTAAATTATTTATTTTTGAATTGAAAAAACGAATAGCTGCTGGGGGAAAATATTATGTTTGAAAGCAAAACAGAAAATTAAGACAGACTGCATAATTGCAAGGAATTTAAGATTTAACTAGTTAAACTTGAGAGTCGAAGGGCCATTATTACAACTTATTTATAAGGTTTCAAATAGCTACAATTAACTTTAGTTAAACTAAATGACAGAGTGTAATGTGGCACCACTGCTGTGAATACCGATTACTTTTCGTTGCTATAAACGCAGAGTGGCAAACGTAATGCCTTTTTTTTTAACAAATATTTCTCAAATAACTAAGAAAATCGATATTTTTAATATTTGTTCTAGTATTGTGTAATTTTATTGTTTTATATAAGTGATTTAATAAAAAAATTTCAACGTCAATGGCTATCTATAATAATATCTATAATAATATCGAAAATTTGGCAACTTTAAATGCTTAAAGTTCATGTTAAAAGTTATGGGTAGCACAAACATGTTTTTAGCTTACCATACACATTTTTGTTAAAGTCTGTTTGTAATTACCAAAAACCATTTATCTGTTCCATAACATCCCACTTTTAGTTATTGTTTATTTGTCATAATGGCCCTAATATATACAGATATTTAGTATTAGCTTAACTTTAATAAACAGTGCTACCAGATTAACGTTTTTGAAGGAGATTTAGCTTTTTTCTCTGAATTTAATCTCGAAAAATAGCTGGATTCTCTTTTGTTTCTTAATTTTTTTTAGTTATATTTATTTTATTTTTTTGAAAATTGTTGTTGTCCCGCTGTTACTATTTTTTATATCATACGAAACTGTATTTATTTACATATAGCAATTTGTTGTTTAAGCTAAAAACATTTTTGTATGTAAAGCTTGTGTGTGAGTTATAAATTAATATATATATCTGTGTTAGTGTATAAGTTTCATGTTAGTTTTAAGTGTTCTAGACTTAGCTAAATTAAAAACTGCAGATTAAGCTTTAGTTCTTATTACTTGATATATAGCAACATCTGGCTATTAGTAGAAGGTTCTAGGCTTAGCTGCTAGATTTATTAAAAGTATATAAAAAAATGCCGAGATTGTCAAATGACGAGTTTTAGTTGAGAGGTTAAACAGTAAACAAGGTATGTAATAAACAAAGTATTTTAGAGACACTTCACTACATAGTATAAAGCAAAGTCGCTTGACGAGTCTGTCCCTATGTCTGTATGTATGCTTAGATTTTTAAAATTACACAACGGATTTTGATGCAGTTTTTTTTAAAAGATAGAGTGATTTAAGAGGAAGGCTTATATGTATAATCTTGGAAGCTTTAACGTCACAAGTCCGCCCGGCAGGTGGCGCTAACTGGCTTATTTGCCTACTACTTGTTTTTACCCGGTCTCGCACGAGTTTTTACTCTATGAGTACGGTTTCTTAGTGTAAGAAGATAGAATATAGAAAAATTTTAAGGCAAGACAACGTTTGCTGGTCAACTAGTTTATAATAAACGTGTGTGTCTACAATAAATGGTGAAAAGTGTTGTTCTTGTGTTTTATTTTACAAAAAAAAAAAAAACCACGGGTTTTTATAAAAGCCTGAAAACGTAACAATCTGAAGAAAATTTATTTCTCAATGCAAATGAGTTTTTACCGTAGACTCGGAACTTTAATTGGTTTAAATTTAATGTTTTCCACAAAATTTTTTCAATTTGCAGACCTTAATAATCTGCAGTTATTTTTACTGGTTATTTTATAAATTTTCAGGGCTCTCTACTTCAATAATGTAGCTCCGCCCTGTGTAAAATTTAAAATTATCTAAATTGTCTCATGTTAAATTGAAATTATTTTGATTTATTATATAAAATTTTTCAAATTGTTTAATTTTAAATTAAATCATAAAAATCAATAAAACGTTTAACAAATTTGTTTGTAGTTTCTTTTATTTAAAAATATATTTTATGAAATCACAACATGGAAATTGTTGCAATTTCATAGTTAAATGGTCATAAAAAAATCTGTATGAACATGCAAATGCACCAGATAAAAAGCAAAAAATAAAAAATAGTAAAAACTGATACACACATTCAATGTTAAATAATAATAAAAAAATAAGGACATCACATGTATGGTATACTAAGCAGATACATACACATACAATTTCACAGCTGGCATAACAAAACAAAATATTTTTTTTAAAAAACTGGCAAGAAACAACTTTACAAAACTGCACTAAAAACTAAAACATAAAAAAAAATCTGAAAATACTTATGCATACATGTGTCCCTTAGCCAACATACAGAGAAACAAATGTATACAGTTTGGGTATATTTTATGACATTTGAGCTAAGGATTTATTTATGATACTCCAACTCCTAGTGAACTCTAACACTTTGTCTGTCACTAAGCAGAAACAAGTAGAAAAAAAAAATTGTGTTACAATTTTTGCTATTGTAAGTAAACACACAAGCAAACACACACCAAGAAAATGGAAATAAAAATTCATTCAAATAGTAAAAGTCATAGGTGTATAAAATATCACTAGCACATTCATTGTCAGTTGCAAACACATACTCTTGTATTTATTTGTTTCGCTTGTCTACTGACCTCAGATAATATCAAAAAATATTAATGTGCCCATCAATAGACCTTGATGATCAATTTGTTATAGGGAGAGAGAATAACCTGTTTCTCAAAGCTTTTTTTATTTTATTATTTATTTATTGTTACTGTACTTGTGAAATTGTTTAGAACAGAAAAAAATTAAAAACCAAAATCGAGATCAATTAATTGTAACTAATTATAATTTTGAGGTCTTATGATCTTTATAAGGATGATGGGATGACATAAAATTATAATATTAAGATGTCTTTTTTTTTATATAAATTCATAAATTCAACAAAAAATTTTCAGAGAATTATCTTAAAATTTTTTATTATGAGAAAAATATCTATGAAAATATCGGTCAAATGGTCAACACGGCTTCAGTGTTATATCTCTTTTTGATCGTTCATATTTTCAATAATTGAGGTTCAATTACATCTATCTAATCCTTTTGCTCTTGATTTTTTCTTTTCTTATTGACTTAAACTTTTTCTTTTTAATATCCCCAAAGAAACAAGTCCAACGGTATTAAATCACTTGAGCGTAGCGGGCAATTAACAACGCCACGGCCATTGAACTTCTTTCGTAGAAAAGACACTGTTTCATTGGCTGTATAACAAGTTGCACCATTCTGTTGGAATTACACATCTTCCAGGTTCATAGCTACAATTTCTGTCCACAAAAAGTCCATTATCATTTTGCGATTGTTGGGCACGACGATGAGTCCAAGTTGACCGCTCTTCTCTCACACTATGGCGAACAGCACCCATATTTTCTGCAAAACGACCTGGGTGAGCATGCGCAGACCCGGTTTGCGTAAATTTGAGCACAATTCTGCCAATTTTTGACACATTTGTTCGACTATGTTGGCCAAGAAGAAATGCATTTTGATTTGTACTCCCATTTTCGCAAAAGACTTCAACAATCTGAATGCGCTGCTTAATTGTGTATCTATCCATGTTTGTATTTATTTGTGAACCACTGAAACAAAGAAATGTTAAATTATGTCTCCAAAAAAACACTTAATTTATTATTAGCCAATTTTTTTTTAATTTAAAAAAAATTAATTAATTTGTTATTAATAAGCTAGTAAGTCTAACTATATACTTATGATTATTTCGGTGAACTAAAAAAATAAACTTAATAATCTACGACTTCAATAGTCTTCAATAACTGTTGTTAAGAAGGCATCATTCAATTAACTTTTCAACACCAAAAATACAATCAAAAGCACCACTAACAATGGAAAATATATAGCTGTTATTTTTGAAAGTGGTATAAGTCAATTCTTTTAAAAAAGTTTGTTATTGGCTTTTGAGATTTAATATTATTTCGTAGTGGTAAAATAATTTAAAAAAAACTAAGACAACCAAAGCTTGTCTATCCACTTTTTTTGTTTTTTTTACTCAAATAATTGGCCATGATTATTTTTGTATTTTTCATTTATAAAAATGAAAAAAAAACCAACGGTGTGGTTTTTATTTTCTTCTTTTAATAAAAAAAGACTACAATTAAAATTCATTCGTCATGCAATTTGTTGTAATTTGTTCAAATTTAGCTCACGGAAATTGCAATTTCATTATATTTATTTATACATTAATTTTTTTTTTTTTTTAAATGCTCGTATGGGTAGTTATGCTTTTTAGCTTGATTCAGTGGAAATTGACGTTAATTTATTTTTATGTGTTGGCACGTTTATGTAAGAGTATGTTTCTACATTGTCCATTACATTAGTTACTAATAAAGTAATGATGATAATGACTACAACTTTTACTAATGATGGCCATAATATACAGTAGAACGACAGTAAAATTATTATTGTATTAAAGGGGAACATAAAATCCATGAGATATATTTGAAATTTTTTTAAATATATTTTTTTTATGAGTGAGATTTTTATATAATTTTTATTTCCATGTTTAATATTGAGCAACTTCTGTTATTTCATACAAAAAAACAAACGTTTCGATGGGTTTCATTTGATATCAATTATGGTGATTTGGTTTCAGTATTTTCAAAATTTCATTGAAATTTTTTAAAGTCAATTGAAAATTTTTCTTTTAAAGATTTTCCTCCTTATTCAAAAAAATTTATTTAGACTTTAAACACAACGTTATTGAAATTTTTCATATAATTTTTTCATAAATTTTACTTTAAAGTCTAGGTAAAATTTAAGTTTTATTTATGCATATAAAAACTCCAAAAACTCCAGTAGGTCGTATGACTCGTTCTACAAAAACCAAACTACTTAAAAAAAAAACAGTCAAATATATATTTTATGCAAAGTACTCGGAAAATGTTCTGCATATTAGACATTGAAATAATGGGAGGGCGTCAGTTACATAACATTAGAGAATATTTTTACTTTAATATTTACATATCGATCATTTGACGAAAGTACTAGACTTTTTTAGCAAATCCAAAATATTTGAATTTTTGTTCCGGCTAACACTAGTGCACTAGCAGCTAATGACACAAATTTTATAATTTACTTTAGTTTTGTTTATAATCTATTTACATTTTATTTTATTTTTTCAATGTGCTTTTAAAGTTGTTTGTCCATAAAAACAGGATAATTGTGTTTACTATTTGTTGTTTTGTGTTATTTTTTTTTAATACGAGTAGCTTAATGTTTTTTTAATCGAAAGACATGATTGTGAACAATTTTTCGACATAAAATTACTAATTCTTCAAAAACATGCAAAAGAATATATGTAACATACAAAAATAAAATATTAATGAGCCTTAAAAAGGTTTATAAATTTATTTTCATTTAATTCATAGAGACAGGGAGCAGGTATAATAAAAATCTTGTTAGCAGGTTTGTTACCAAACTCATACAATATTTTAAATTAAAGAAAAAATCTATTAATGTGAAAAATTTTCACTAAAATGTGTAAAAGACTTTAAAGAAAATTTTCTTTCATGCGTTTAAATACTTTATACGAAAGTTAATTGTGAATGTTATTAAACACTTTCACTGTAAGTAAGTTTGCGATTTCATGTGTAATTTCCAAAACATGCTTATAGATATGGGAATCGATTTACAAAGACCATTTGTCTGACTGTCTGAAGCCTCTAGGCAAAGTACAGAAAAGCTTAGTTTTTTAATCTGTCAGTTATTGCTGTCTTTAGGGTGATATTGAAATACAGCTCGATTAGGCGCATTTATGACTGAAAATCTCAACTACTTCCATTTCCGATAATTTTTCTGAATAGAGTTTTTTCATATTTCATCTAAAATACAAAGCGCATTAAAAACTTTGTATGCAGTTTTATCAGAAATAATATTCAAAATGTTTGTGCAAAAAATTTTGACATTTAAAATTTTATTTTATTATAAAAATAAATTTCCCTGAAGAAGACTTTCAAAAAAAAAGTCGAATCATATTAAAATAAAAACAAAAAATTTGTTCATTAAGATCTTAAGCTTGAATAATATTAACTAATAATTTTTTTCTTATATTTTTTTTTAAGTCATGAGCCTTGTGTAGATAATTTGACAAATTCGTTTGCAAAAATTTGTCATTTATTTCACATTATTAATACTAAGGCTGGTATTCAAAGAGACTAATAACGATTTCAAGTATAAATTATGACAAATTTTTCATACAAATTTGTCATAATATCGATTTCAAGTCTATTTTATTTTTCTTTGAATACAAGCATAAATTTTTAAAATAAAACTGTTTGCTTATGAGCAGAACAAAAATTATATTTTTTATCAAGTTGAAAGCATTTAAAATAATCTCTTTTATTTTTAATTAAGCCGATTTATTTTTATACCCACACTGAACTGCTAGCTAGCAGGAAATTAAACTCATTTGTTATACATAAGAAACTTCAGAACATGTTCTGTTCTTTTTCGCAGAGATAAAAAGAATCAGAGTGAGCACTCTAAACAGTGGCATCTGACCCTACAAACTAAAACCATTACGACATTGATGAGAAGGCTAGAAAACTTTAAATTAGCATAGGGCAGAATAACTAATTCTCTTGATCATGATGATACTATAGGTCATTAAAAATAATAAACAGAAAAAAAGAATCACTTAAAAACCCAAATATTTTCTAGTAAAATTGTAAGGGTCACTCATGAGTGAAAAATGTTTTGTAATATTTAAAAAAAAAAACCTAAAGATTTTTACTTAGAAAAATTGACCATGTGAGTTCTGAGTTATTCTTTAGAAGTGTTTATTTTCTAGATTTATTCTTCTTACATTTCAAAAAAAATTTAAGAAAAAATTAATTCCACACAAATAAAGTTAATTGAGTAAAATAATTTCAAATATTGACACACAAACTTTCTATTAAATAGTAAATTTAATATTTATTTAGTAATTTTTTTTACTTAGTGCTTTACTTTTGAAAGAAATAGAATTTATTTAATTTTTATGATTTATGCTTTTTTCATTTTCTTTTTTTTTTCTTGTTATATTTTTTACTTTCCTCTTTTTATAAAATTTTATCAAGCAACAACGGCAGAAATACCAGCATATTGAAATAATTTATGATATTTTAATGATTTCTTAAGAAAATAAAATACAATTTTTATTTTCTTTTAATTTTTGCAATATTATTCAGCTGCTTTTCCATACAATTCCTAATGTCTTATTTACATTTAAAAAGAATTTCAAATGAATCGTATGAAAAACCTAAATTGGGTCATTTTTATTACGAAAAAAAAAACTTTATAGAAAATTAAGCACAATCTTTTGAGGTTTAAAATAGAAAAAGAGAATTTTTGAAAAAAATAAGAAAAATAATTTCAACTCATTTTGCGGTTTACAATAGTGGCCAATGAGAAATGGAAAGATGATAATGCGAAAAATATAAAAACCTAAAAAATAAAGAGATGAAAAGATGAGGAAAATACACAAAAAAAAATCAGATTATTTGAATGAATATTTTATGAGACTGTAAAATATGAAAAAAAAAATAAGAGGTTAAAGAACTTTTTTTAAATGCAGTTTGCATTTCATTAAATAAAGTGGCCAAAATGATACTGGCTGTAGTTTTATGATGAATAGACTGCAGGAAGGAAAATACACAAAGCCAAAATATATATTTATTTTATTTTATAATATTTTATATTATGCTACCAAATGCATATTATAAAAATTCCCAGGATAATACAACAAAACAAAAACCGTTCATAGTTTTATATGAAATAAAATAAACGTAAAACATTTTAAAGTTCTAATTTTCAGTTTGTATAATGTCTTTTGTTTTATTTTTGGTAGCAGCAGTAGCAGTAGTTGTGGAAGCATTATTTTTATCTATTAAATTTTATCACTATTACAGCAGTTCTTAACTGCAGTTGGCATTAATCCTGCATAATATATCTAAAGTATGTATGTGTTTATAAAAAAAAAATTATATTTTATTATCAGTAGGGGCATTGTAACTCATTTCATAATTTCTATTATTTTTTTTTTTTTTTTTAATAAAAGACAGTTTTTGTGTGAAATTGGCTTTGTTTATGAACAATTCAAATTTTACACTTACTCGTAATACGTAATGAAAAAAAAAAAACACAAACATTTTTAGTTTTACAATACATTAAACACTCTACTATATGAGTCAAAAATTTATTAAATTGTTTAAATGAATCTGATTTTATAAAAAGAAAATTAACAGTCGGAATAAATGAAAATTGTATCAAGAAGTTATGTGCTAATTTTTTTTATTTACTTATATTAACTATTGCCAGCAAACTGCTAAATTTCTACTAACTAGCAGTTAGCAACTTGTTGAGAACGGAACACGATTTTGATTTTAGCTATTAAATTTTTTTAATAGTGGAATGCAAACATTCTTAAATGACAGAATATATGAAACATTTTTGCTACAAAATAAAACGCCATTAGAGTGAAAAATATTTGCAGCCTGCTACATTGGCTTATGCATATTGCAACATATTTTTGATATCAAACTCTTAAATTAATTTAAATATATAAAGTGAATATTTTTAAAAATTTATTTAATTGAAGATCTTATCAAAAATTTAATTCAATGCATTAATAAAAGTAAATTAATTGATTAAATAATTTATTTCATTATTTTGTAAAACAAGTTACAAAAATTTTTTATTTTCCCCTATTACAGATTAAGGGTTTTTATAAACCTTAATAATTGAAAAACTCCACTCTTTTTATGATGTTAAACTCAATGATGGGAATTTGTTTTTATTTTTTAGCATTTAATATCACTTAAATGCTGAAGAGTATTCTTTAGCTGTTATATATCAAATTAATTTTCTCTTTATAAAAATTATACTACATTAAATACAATGATCATATAAAAGACAGAGCCGAAAAACTATTTCCTAAAACAAAAACATCAACCGTATATTTGCAACATATCTGACATCCATTTATATTAAAGTTTGTTGCAAAAATATAAACTTTCTTTATCCAAAAAAAAAAAAAAAAAAAAAAAAAAAAACAATATTTGCAAGTGTACGTTTAATGACATTATTCTATTATATACATATGTAAAAGGTGATTTTATAAGAACTATCGGAAATTAAAAAAAAAAAACACATAAAATTCAGAAAAATGCATGAAATATTTATTTGGATCGATAGTTGGGTCGATATAATTTAATGTTTGAAGATTATTTCATGCAAATGTTGGCCGCGGCTGCGGATCAAATGGTCCATCCGCTTAGTCCAATTTTGGCATACTCTTTCCAACATTTCGGCCGGTATCTCACGAATAATGTTGGCAATGTTGGCTTCCAGTACGTCAATCGAAGCGGGCTTGTCCCTATAGACATTAGCCTTAACATAGCCCCACAAAAAATAGTCTAGAGGCGTTAAATCGCACGATCTGGGCGGCCAATTGACTGGTCCCAAGCGTGAAATAAACTGTTCACCGAACTCACCTCTCAATTGGTCCATTGTTTCGCGTGCTGTGTGGCATGTGGCACCGTCTTGTTGAAACCACATGTCATGCAAGTCAAGCTCTTCCATTTTGGGCAAAAAAAAGTTTGTTATCATCGCACGGTAGCGCTCACCATTCACAGTAACGTTGTGATTCGCATCATCTTTGAAGAAATACGGCCCAATGATGCCGCCAGCCCATAATCCGCACCAAACGGTTGTTTTTTGTGGATGCATTGGTAGCTCTTGCAATGCTTCTGGCTGCTCTTCACTCCAAATACGGCAGTTTTGCTTGTTCACGTATCCATTCAACCAGAAATGAGCCTCGTCGCTGAACACAATTCTTCGATAAAAAAGTGGATCTTCATCTAACTTTTCAAGAGCCCATTCACCAAAAATTTGGCGTTGTGGTAGGTCGTTTGGCTTCAATTCTTGCACCAGTTGTATCTTATAAGGCTTCACACCCAAATCCTTCCGCAAAATTTTCCACGTAGTGGAGTAACAGAGGCCCAATTGCTGCGAACGGCGCCGAATCGATAATTCACGGTCATCACCAACACTGGCCGATACGGCTGCGATATTTTCTTCAGTTCGCACTCTACGTAAGCGTGTTGGTGGTTTAATGTCCAACAATGTAAATTTGGTGCGAAATTTTGTTACAATAGCCCGAATAGAAGCCTTAGTAGGTCGATTAAACTGACCATAAAATGGAAGAAGCGCGCGATGAACTTTCTTAACAGAGCACGCATTTTGGTAATAAAATTCAATAATTTACAAGCGTTGTTCGTTTGTAAGACGATTCAGGATTAAATTATAGACCAAACTGAAGATGTTTGACAGTGACACAAGATACAAAACTTGCGTGAGCTGTCAAAACTAGTGTTGCAAAAAAGATAATAGCAAAAAAATCACTCTTTAGTATACATATATACGGGTATATTAAATGAGTTTATGTTTTAAGGTCTCATACGCTATTTACTACTCGCATGTAAATGTGAGTTGGTTATTATTTGCATTTATAAACGGTTGTGTTTACATGTTAATGTAATTTCATGTGTGTGTGTGTGCATATGTGTCTAAATATTAAATGTTGTCTGTTTAATGAGCAAAAAATTGTCAACTTACTCGTTTGTACAGGCTTACATTTACATACTCATTTTATTATGTTTGCTTTGCGAGTTGAATTTTTAATTTTTTTTTTTTTAAATCCAAAATAATCTGCAAAGAATATTTCTGTTTGTATGAAAAGTTGTCATTCTGCTAGTTTACCAATATTTTTTCCTGGTACAGTTTTTTGGCCACAAAGAATTTATCATTAGTTCAGCACATTTTCTAGGGTAATGTGTTAGCAATTTAGAACAATGGAATGTTAAATTAAAAATGAAAATTTTTTTTAATTTGCAAGTTGCAAAAAGGATACACATTTTAAGTCAAAAATTAAATTTTTTAAGAGTTGAAAGAAATTTTTATATTGTTTAAAAGTCCTCATAAAATCTAAAGAGACTGCGAGATTTACGACTTTAATTTGCAGGAAAAATTTAACATATCTCGGATAGTCACATATGTCATGTACATAGTAGACACAGTTATTAGGGAATGTGAAAATGGAGTCCTTTTTAGCACATACAGATGGATAAATTTATATTTATGACATATTCTTATATTTATGACATATTCTGGCATGAGATTGGTATATGGAAGCTTAAATTGACATTTTAATTGATATAAAAATTTTAATTGAGGTTGACATTACAATGAAATGAATCTAACATGATTGCTATAGAAACGATATTCCTTTGACTTAAATATGATATGAAGTGCTATGAAATGACATACACACAAAGTTAAATAGCCTAGTGAAGAACGTACCCAATGAAGCGGGCTAAGCATTTTAAATGAAAAAGGCTGCTTTTGGCTTTTAAGGAAATCATATAGGCTGGATTGGTTGGTTTACGTGGCGGCCTAAGCGGCCTTTAATTAGAGTCGTAAGACTCCGTTTTGATTCACCTACTCGCCAAGACCATGTAGCCGTTAGGTGACCTAGATCCACCCCATGACATTCATATATCCGAGAAGGTCTGCTAACCTTACTCCCGATATCTCAGGTAGTTCGGCCATCACCTGTGCACCGAGAAATCTGTATCTCGAAGCCATAAGAGATGGCTCTCGGGTGACCGGTCGCTGCGGCAGATATCGTTGAAGGGCAGTCCCAGCCTGCTGGCATGCTAACCGATCGTCCAATGACCGAATAGTAGAAAAAGTTTTTGAAAAATAAAACATAATAGGCCTTAATGATAGTTACACTAAAGTCGGTATTTTTTTAAAACGACTTTAACTTCGTATAATTCTTAAGAACAAAAGTCAGCTCTTAGTAAAAAACTACTTCTTACTATGATTATGGCCCAATAATTATAAAATTTGGCTGACTACTAATTTTTAGCCAATTATGTTACTCATACGATTTTTGACAGCCTTCCGTAGTTACTAGTTTATTTTAAAAATTATGATTTTATTTATTTATTTATGTTTTCTATTACTTTCCTTTAAGCCTTGTTGGATGTTTGAAGGAAAAACATGTTGCAATTTAGTTTTCTTTTCATGTTTTGTTGATAAATATTTACCTTAAGGCCCAACACAGCAATTACACTAACTACTCAAAAGCGGAAAGTAGAATCAAAAGAATTTTTATTCCAGCAGCAAAAAAAAAATAAAATAAAAATCAAATGAAGAACCCACTAAAGATTGAAAATACATACATATTAAGATCTATAAAAAAATATGCACACACACTGGAATAGCAGAAGAAAAAACACTTTTACGTTTTGTAAATTCGTAAACATTCAACTTAAACAAATAGCTCAAAGCATAATACACATTTTCGTTGCTGATTTTCTTTATACTCATTTACCTCACGCTTCTTTCAAACTACATTATTGTTGTTATTTTTACAAAATACAAAACAGTACAGGTACTTCAATGCAGAAATAAATAACGCTACAGTTTAAGAACATCAAGTACACAATAATAAAGTTGTATGAAGTAGATGATAGCAAGTTGAATGAGAATAAAAACAGACTCACTCACACGCAGCAACTTTTACAACAGCTATAAACAACTGCAGCAACATACTTTCGATCTTTTTATTGTTGTTGCTATAATGCTATTTGATGTTGTTGCTGGTACTTGATAATGACGACAATGATTACAGCTACAACTACATTACAAATTAAAAGTAAAAATAAGAAGGAAAAAATGCTTTACAGCTTTACCTTCTTCATTGTTTAATGTCGCTCTCAAATAAATAAACAATGATAAGTAAATGACAAAAAAAAATCGTAAAAGTTTTAAGGTAAGAAAACATATAATTTTTATTTTGCTCTACCTGTCACTACCACTTTTTTTCTTTAATATTTTTCTTTTTTACTTTTTGCCTGAAGAGCCCTTCAAAGTGAAATATGAGAAAAAAAAACAGTTTAGTAATGAAGTTCGCTATAAGTACGAGTAAAACAGCAAAGAAAAATTGTTTTTAAGCCTAAAAACACAAGTTAATAGAAATGACAAGGATTTTTAGTAATTAAAAATTTTCTACTATGAAAAGGGAAGGTTAAGCTGTAATTTTTTTATTGGCACTATTTTTCTTTTATATGCTTTATGAGGAGAAAAATTAAAAAGTCATCCATACGTAATGTGTGTCACAATAAAAACACTTTGAAGTAGTTAATTGCAGCTAAAGGCAATCCCTATAAGATTGATTTAAAAATAATAAATTTTTAATGAGTTTTTTAAGCAGCTCAAAAATGATTTAGTCAGTTATTTAATATATACTGAGAGAAATATGTTCATATTTTCACTGAATTTTGTCATTAATTATTTTCCAACCAATGACACGATTTGTTATAGCAATGAAATCTTTCTTTTATTTATTTAATGAAATAATTTCATTGATATTATGTAAATATCAAATTAAATCACATAATTTTTGGAATCTAGCATTGAACGACTTATTACCATATTTGTATTTGTTTTTGTTTATTTTTATGTTAAATAGAACATCATCTTGTTGCTGATGTTTGATAGAACATTTCGTTTTAGTTGATTTAGAATGATGATTATTTATTTTTAATTTCAAAAACATTTTATACTAAATTCCACAATTTTTTTAAACTCTATCTTTGTGAGAATCATTTCAAGCTACATACAAAATTTGTATGCTGTTTTAAGCATGTAACTGCCCTCACAGATTACTATTTTACTAATATGCAGGTCACAAGTTCGGTACAGACAAGCGTAAAGCCCAAAAATTTTTATTTAATATCTGTTATATGTTATTTGAAATTAAACAACAAACCCGATATAATAAAATATTTTTTATAACATTTTTCTTAATAACACGACAATTAATATAGGGTTCGCCATCGAACGTTTTTTTTTTCAACTAGTGCTTATTTCGTGAATGGTAACACTTCGCTCATGTCTGATTTGACAGATAATTAGTTTTATCCTTCCGCTGAAAGAATATGGTTGTGTTTTCGCTTCGCTAAGTGGGCCTGCGATCGACTTACAGAAGATGCCGATTTTGCCGAAAAAATCATCTTTTCAGATGAAGCTCATTTTGATCTTGGCGGGTATGTAAACAAGCAAGAGAAAACCCGCACGCATACATTGAAAAGCCGACGCACCCAAAACGAGTCACTGTTTGGTGCGGATTTTGGTCCAGAGGCATAATTGGGTCATATTTCTTCGAAAATGAGCAAGGAGTGGCCGTTAGTCAATGGCGATTGTTATCGGGTTATGTGGAACAAACTTTTGTTCACTAAAATTGAAGAGGAGGATATTGGCAACATTTGTTTTCAACAGGACCGCGCTACGTGCCACACAGCCGAAGCTACACTCGATATTTTTATAGCATTTTCAAAAAAAAAAAAAAAAAAGTTATTTGGCGGACCCTATATTTACACTAAAACTCATTTAAAAAAATTAAAGCCAATATAATCGAAAACTTTTTAAATGATTTTGTAACAAAACCGAATAAATTGTTTCAAAATGTTTCTTTCTTTTAATTTATTTTAAAATAATTTATAATATTAAATAAGTAAATAAATAAAAACCTTGGACCCAGCAGAAAATGGTGCTTGCTTAGAAGCAACTATATAAGAGAATCACTTATTTTTACAATAAATGATTTTTGTTTGCAATGAGCCATCTTTAGCTTTAGCTGCCAAGAATGCTTATTTTTTGCATTCTATGATTCATGAAATCTATTTCCTTAAAAAAAAAATTGCAAGAAACTACTTAATTTGTTATTTATTTAACTTATAACACTAACAGACCTGAAGCCTGTATTAAAAACAATGCTCAAGAAAAAATTTTAAATAATAATGATTTTTACAGTTACTCAATGCTAATGCACCCAAAAATGTATGTTTGCATAGTGGACTTTGTGTACTCTAGCAAATTATGAAAAACGGATTGAGCCTTCAGCAACTCTACTTGCTTTCAAAATAAGGTCATACATTTTTTTTTAAATTATAAATCAGTTTTGTTTTGTGTAAGCAAGCCCTACTACTTTCACATGGCAAAACCTATAAATGAGGCAATAATACAAAACACATCGAAGAAATGTGCGTACTGTAGAGAATATGTATATGAAGATTCCCATTTAACGATTCGTTGTCCTCTGCAGAAGTGAAAGCTTTTTCTAAAGTTTTAAAACTGCATATCACTGATGCGCTTCATGAAAACAACCGTGAATTTTCACATAAAAGTAAAGAATTTTTTTTTTTTAATAAAAATTTTTTGTGTTATTTTATTAGAATTTACAACTTTTACAAAACTGTGATTGTGTCTTAAAAATTGCCATTGCCACTCTGAACTAAAATAATAAAATTTAATTTTATTTAAAATTTAAAAAGTACTTGAGCTGAGAACGGCAAAATTTTATATATGTAACTTTAGAACCTTAATAGGGATATTCAAATTTTTATTGCGCTTGAAGAGAGGATTTGTCTTTAATTTTCATTCAATTTAAATTGATGGTTTAAAATTGAAATTTTTTAATTTTTCCTTAAATTTATTTTGATTGATTATTAGTTAATATTAATTAGTTAATATTAAAATCGCTTGAGGTTTTATTTTTTAAAAATTTATTTTTATATCGATATTTCGCTCCAATTTTTGTAGCTTCTTCAGGATATAATTATAAATATATTAGTTAATATTATTCAAGCTTAAGATCTTAATGAAATATTTTTTTTTTGTTTTTATTTTTCAATATTTCGATTTTCTTTTGAGAGTCTTCTTCATTGAAATTTATTTAATTTTTTTTTTTTTTGATTGCATTCATTATTATTCTTTAATTCTGGAAAGCTGTTCAAACAGTTTTATACTTGAACACTTAAATTTTCCTATTATCGCACTTTATGTTTTTAAGCAGTTTACTTAAGCAAAAAAAATTTAAAGCATATGAAATCCTTTAGCTTTTATTTTTAAGGTTTTTTTTCTACTCTCGGTTATTTCTTACAAAAGTTTAATAAAAAAAGAAATGCTTGATGCAGGCAAACAAAAAATTATTGTGAGCATAGTATTTATAACAACAAAAAAATTAAGTTAAGTTGCCCTACTAAAACTAATTCCAGCGAGCACATCACCATGCAAGTTTAACACAAAAAAAAAACTATATATCTCGAAATGAATTCAAAGAGAGAAAAGAAAATGTACATAATTTAACGTAATAATACACAAAGATTCCCTAGATTATATGCCACTGCATAAAATAACTGTTACACAAGAAAAAACAGTGGGCATATTTAATAAAAAACATTTATATTACCGGATAAAATCGACTGACAAGATTTTTCTTTTAAATTAATCTTAACTCTAAAAAAGATTCTCAGTAGTAAAAGTGAATTCTATTCGGCAAAAAATAACTTTATAAAAACAGTGCTTAAGTTACTTTTGTTAAGTGCTAACCACCTCAAGTCTTGTTATATTTATTTTGTTTAAATTTTCTAAACGATCCACTGTGTTGCATCGTATAAATGTATGCTTTAACGTCTCTACATTTAGTGCATCATGTTTGTTAATATTATTTTAGCATTAGTGCGCTTAAAAACTAAAAAAAAACCGAAAATGTATGTTTGTATTTCGAGTACTTTAAGCTTAAAATGAAACTGACTTATTGCACACTTTCCAAAAAGGAAACAAGAGAAAAAAGATAATGATATTGTAACTTATTTTCTTTGTTTTTTAACTAAAACGTAAAGTAAATAAGAAACTATAAGAAAATAAATGCCTTAATGTCTTATGCATATTTTTTTTCCTTCTTCTTATATTCGCTAAGGAAACCATTAAAATGAAGAAAAAATTGAAACAAATAAGGAAAATAAAAATAAAATATTACTTGAATTTTCCTTAGTACTCTTTTGCAACAAATTCGGCATTAGATTTAATATATATTTTTTTTAGCAAAGTAAAGAGTAAAAAAAAAAAAAATAAAAGAAATATTAAAGTTGTTCATGAAACTATATTTTCTATAAAAAAAATTAAGAAAGAATTTTTTTATATTTCATTTTGTAAAACCATTAAAAACTTTCGTTTAAAAAAAAAATAATAAAAATGAAAATAAATAAATTTTAAAACTTTCATTTGTTAAAATATTTAATTATTTGACCTTCTTGTTCAAAATAAAATATTATGGGGTCAAAGTAAAAATAAAATAAAGGGAGACTCAAGCATCTGATAATTGTTGTGAGCTAAATTTCTCTTAGGTATCGGCGCAGCTCTTTATATATCTGCCTCCCGCTGGACAAATGCACAAAACGAGCTACGATTTGTTTGTCTTCCTCAATGGAAATTATTTATTTTTATTTTATAAATAACACTGTCCAACATACCTCATGACCTCATACAATTTCCAAAGAAATTTAGAACTAGCAGCGGAAACGAGTCATTTTTTCACTGCGGCTAAAGTATAGCTTTTGTGACAGAATTCTCATGTTACAAAGTTTAATATTCATTAAGAATTTAAAGAGTTTCTTAGGTAATATGTTCGCCATATCATAATGTAATGTCCTAAGTAATGAAAACGGGTTCTTGAGTGTTTCGCTATCCTGATACCCTTAATAATATTGTTGCTAGTATCTTTCTGGTCACATCCTTATCACTCCACAGACCACAAGGCGTTGCTTTTCTTGCTAGTTTATAAAAAATATTACTTTTTTATGTATTTTGTTAAATTAATTAAAAAATTGCACTGGTATTTGTGCGAAATAGTGAGAGTTCTGTTTTTTTTTTTTTGAGACCATGAACAGGATTAAAATTATTTGCTATTAAGTTCAGTTCACCAATGTTTTGAAATTTGAATTCATTTAGTTTATTAGCCAGTGTCTACCTTTGGGTTAGACAAATTAATTAAAGCGATATCAATTGGGTTACAATATTGTAAAGCTGTTTATCGTAATGGAAATTAAAAGCGACATACAGTTTAAACGTTAAAATTTATTATCTCTCATTTTTCAGTTCTTTATCACCTCTCAAACTTTTAAAAATATTTACAGAAGCTTATAGCTTTAATCCTTAATCACTACTTACATGTTTCATTTGCATTGCGAAATATACCGCAGCCAAATAAAAAAAATATTTCTTAAAAAAAAATTCAAATATTCTTCACAAGTTTTTATTTTCTTATTTCAAAATAATCAGTTAAAATGATAAGTGTACCCGTAATCTTTTATGGTTCGTCTGGAACTCGCTAAAATCCCTCAGAGAGAAATTGAAAAAAATAAGTAAATTACGGTATGGAACACATGTCATTTTAAAATTAAGGTCGGGTAAATAGATTTGCAATCTACAGCCCAAATACTCACAAGTTACTTAAGACTATTTTGAAAAAAAAATATTAAAATTTCCAATTTCCCCAGTGCTATTGCTCCGATAAATTTTACTAATTTCTGTTTTGCATCATAAAATAAAAACTCAAAAATTTCACAAAATGCTAAACCACTTGCATTAAGCTTTGAGCTTATGAATTCAATTCTTGTACAGCATTTGGGATTTGCAAGAGCAACATCGGGAATGGTATCTCGACAAAATCGGATATTGTAAAATTCCTACAGAGCAAGCGTACTGGCATTTCAAATTAATTTTAAAATAGTCTAAATTAATTTCCGAGTATTTAGGTGGTAGATTACAAATCTAGATGATCTTCCCTTTAAAATGATATGTGTCTCATCTCGTAATCTTTAATAATTCGTCGGAAAGTTGCTAAAATCACTCAGAACACCAACACTAGGGTATATGGAAATTTCAAAAAGAGTTAAATAATAGTCCAAAGCAAATTCTGAGTATTTGGGCGCTAGATTACAAAACTAAACGGCCTTCCCTTTGAAAAATATTCCAACTCATAAACTTGGAGCAAATTGCGTTCACGTATCTTATTCACAGCCTATCAATTCTATTAAAAATAGTTTTAATGGAATAAATAAAATACTTTGCTGGTTTTGCTTAAAATGATCTCTTTTGGTATGGGTAACTTAAGTATTTACAAATAAAGTATCACTTGCCAATAAAAAAAAAGAAAGTTTTTCGCTAAATCACCAACACTGATTGAATTTAAGTAGCAAGTTTCAAAGTGAATACCATTACCAACATAATGGCTCTTAGCCACACTAAATGTAAACTTGACCGTCAGCGTTTTAATTATTTTTTTTTTAAATTACCACAGGAAATAAATCAAGTAAAACAAAATAATATTTTATGGCTTTAAAATTCATCAAAACTACATGCATATAAAAAACTTTTTTGCTTTTACTTTCCTTACACTTTAATTTGTTATTGTTTTTTTTTTTTTTTTTTTTGTAATACAAGAATAAAAAAAATATTTTACAAAGAAACTTTTTTGTGTGACCAAAAAAGAAAAGAAACGCAAAACTTTTCACTTAAGCTAATCGTATCATAAGTTTAACAATAAATTCTAAACATAAGGGACACTTGCTTTGAATGAAAAATATATAAAGAAAAAGTTTTCTATGGATTTCTAAAAAGCAAGTAATAACAACCAAGTAGGTTCCTTTATGTAGAACCTATTCTCTCTATTAAAGTTTGAACATAATAAAATGTAAAGATTTTTTTTTTTTTAATAAAAAAAAAAAGAATCTTTTGTGTTACAAGTAGTAGAAGAAAGAGCAACAGCATAAAAACTTTGTGCCATAAAAGAAAACAATAGAATGAAATATATTTAAAAATCAATTCAAACCTTAAATCAATAGATTAAGTATATAAAAAAAAGCATACAAAAAACGAAAAAAATATATAACAAAAAATCTAAATGACAAAAGCCACAAAACCTAAAAAATGTCATCAGTTCAATACGGAAAGAAGACCCTTATCATTATTGCCATAAAAAATATAAAAAAATTAAAGAAAGTAAAAGTTGCCTTATAAGACATTTTTTTTCGTACCATAAATTTTTAATGAATACCAAACTTTGCATTTCAGTTCAAATTAGGAATGAGAAAAAAGGTTAAATAGCATAAACATCATTAAACGCGTTTAGCTTGCATATTTTTTGCTTTGTCAGGAGCATAATGAAGTTTAATAAAAACAAAAACAAAAAGTTTTTTTTTTTAATGTATTAAAAAAAAATCACTAGAAACTGTTTTTTCTAACCAAGACTAATTTTCCTTCTTTTTATTTCTAATAATCTGATTTACTAAAGGAAATAAAAGAAATGAATTCTTTTGTTTAACAAGAGTTCCATACCTTTTGTTTTTTAAAACATTGGAAGCTGTAAAATTCATAAAACCTTGTAGCATACTGTGAGCGTTTCCTTTTTATTTGTTATTCTTTTTTGTGCCACAATAAAAAACTCATAAATACAATATGCCAACATCAAAATATCGATAAATCTTTATGTATTTTTGTTTCTTAGTTCAATCGAAACCCTTAAGAAATACATAACTAGGATGCTAAAAAATATATTTTAATAAAACTTAAGTTTAAATTCTATAACAAATCAAACAGAATTTAAAAGGGGTATCAGCTGAAGTGTTAAAGTAGACACAATTTTGAATTCCTGCAGTAATCAAGTTAAACTCTAAAATATGAGTTACTAATTTTGTACAGTCAACTACCACATGAATAATATAATTGTAGTGGAGCCTGTAACGATGTTTCATGACTGGAGGGTTTATTGATTTTTAGCACCAAAAAGAAAACAACAACCACAAACAACTCAATCTATTCTGCGGCTTAGTCAGGTGGAGCCCTAATAAGAAATAGAAACTGTACTTTGCTTACTGTAGCAAATTTTATTTGTTGTTTGTTTTGTTGCTAAAATATTTTTTTTAAATTATTTTCAATGATTTTTTTTTTTTTGCAAAACTTTAATTTTTTTTCCTTTAAAACAAAATTCAGGTATTTATGTCTTTCTTTAGTGTTTACAATCTAAATTGTAAGTTTTTTTTTTATTATTTTCCACCGCAAACATTTTCTTGCTTTATACTCGTGTTTGTATTAAAAATAAACCACCAGTTTGCTTGGTTTCGTAAGATTTCCAAAACATACATACCGCAAACATTACTTTATTAAATTTAGCAGCACTCTATGCTTCAAATGAAAATAAAGGTAAAATGGAAAATTCATAAATGTTTTCTAACACAAAAAAAAAAAAAAATTCAAAAAGAAAAGGACAAAAATGTTTGTTCTATAAAAATAAAATCTAATTGTCATAATGGTTTCGACATGTTTACAAACGACTGTCAACCACAGTTGTAGTACCATCGTCATGCATAGATATTATGATCATAACAAGCAACCCTACCCATTTAACTGCATACAAAAATTTCCATGATGATTTTTATGTGTTTGTATGTATATAAGATTTTTATGCATGTTTTGCTATTCAATTTAACCATCTAAACATTTGTTAAGCGGTTATTTATTTGATTAATCAGTGAAAAACATATCGCCTTCTTATTCCAAAATTTTCATAATTCAGAATTTATGATTTTACAGAAGAGTTGCTCAAAATTTCGCAATTTGATGGTGCTCTTAAATGATTATTAATATGAAGCTCTAAAGTTGCTTCAATAAATAAAAATTTTTATAGTGTTTTTTCAGTTCAGTAGTGCGATTCAGTAACTTTTATTACGAACATTCTTATCGAAAAACAAGTATAACGATCTTTTTTCAATAACTTTCCGACAAAAATATTCGATATTATAAAAATCGTTACTTGCAATGATTATTTATGTGCTGTTAACTTCGTCACAAATGTCGAAAGTTACTGAATACCGAATTCGTTGAAATATCATTTTACTTGTTTTTTCGTTACGTATGTTCGTAATAAAATTTTTTGAATCGCACTACAGGTATTTATTTTGAATTTTTAATAGTCCCATAATAATTTCATTTTGAAAGTCAATAAAGTGTTTGCTAATACTTTTCAGATGATATAAAAAAAATGTGAGAATCAATCACATCACATATTCATCTTTAGAAAGCTTTCAATTTAAAAAAACTTATGCATTAATTTTCTTTAACAATTGTGCTTTAGTTTTCTTTTCTTTTTTGTAGTTTTTGAAAATTAACTTTCATTAAAAAAAAGTCTAAATTCAAACAAAATAAATTTAAGACCACTCCTTGACTCCTGTACTTTGTTACTATTACAGTATTTTCGAACTTAAAAAATGTTTGCTGGGAATACTTTTTATTATTATGTGCATGAGTACATACTTTTATAATATGTATTTGTAGGTATATATTCATGTAATCCTTTTTGTTTGTAAATCATATTGGAATTACACTATTTCCATTTTAGTTGCTAATAAAACGGATTAACAATAAAAATTAAATTAATATGGGCTAGAAATATGAAACGAGCAAGTTGAAATTGCATTCAAGTGATTAAATAGAATTTTAAGTTCTGTTGTGAGAAATAATATTGAAGTAAAACTGAGTATTAGAAAACTGAAAAAAGTGAATTTTTAGTTGATTGTGCCTGATTAAAATTTTTAATGTATAATCAATCAAACAATGCAAACGTAAAAATTGTGCACAAATTTATTGGTTTTTTATGCTGTTGGACACGATTGATTGAAAAATTCAAATTCAAATATAGGTAGTATTAGTATTTATATGCCTTGATTATAACATTCAAAAATACAAAGCACACAAACAAAAAAAAAAAACACTAATACTTATCTAAGCAGTAGTGAACTCGAAAGTTTGAGTGTTTGCTGATTTAATGCCTTCTTGCATATTGATATTTTTGAATGCTTTCATGTTACTTTTTCAATTCAATCATGTCTAACTGAATAATAAAATAATTAGAACACGATTTTTTGTGTGCTGAATAAATCACACATACCGGTTTCAGCTTTCTACTACGAATATTATTTTAATTAAAAAATACTATTAACAGAACTTTGCAAAAATGTATTCGATGCTTACAAAAAACAAACTCAACTAGTTGTAAGTTTCTTAAGCAAATAATTAGACAGCAAATTTGTTTATTTAAAACGAAAAAATTGCATATATAAATTTGACATTGAAGGTTTTTAAATTCTTTAATATTTACTTTTTAATTATTTGGTAAAAACTCACTAAAAATGGAATTTATTTAATGGTTTTATTCGATATCTATGACAAAAATCCAAACTTTTTTTCTGTGAAAAAATTTTAAAATTTCTATAGTCAGTGCTAGATAGAGAAGTAGAGTACAAATCTATCAATCTGGGAGTCGGAGGTTCGATTCCTGCCTAGACCCTCGGTGTTTTCTGCAGGCAAGCCAAGAAGCTTCGTGGATTTGTGCTGTTTAAAAAAATTTTTTGGCTTAACAAATTTAATGTGCCCAAATTATATTATTTATGCGTGAAATGGAGAGCTTGAATAATTCCCTTTAGAATTTAATTTTCCCTACTTTTTTCCTGGCTGTCTAAGTTACTTATGCTGTCTACATTTTTCTTTTTTTTTTGTTCGTGATATTTTGAGGCCCCTATTTATGCTATCACCGTTAAGCCTTTAGTAGGGTATTCACACGTTCGGCTAAACAATATATCCAACACAAATTCTTATCAAGACATATTTGTGATTATATTTACTTGAATTTGTGTGAGAGTATGTGGGTGTATTTCAAAAACATTTTTAAATGTTTTAACCCTTTTGTTTTGGACTTTGTATTTTTTGCAATTATAAACTCTGACAGTTGATGTCATCAAGTGAAAGCGCCACACTTATGAATGTCATTTTCTGTTTTACATTTAAACAAAACATATATAATTATGATAAAGGACTTTTCAAGGCACACAGGCTCCAATAATGATTTTGTTAAGTCATTTTATTCTTTAAAACTTTTAACAAAAATCTTTTTTTATTATAATAAGGAAATACACAAAAGAAATGCTAAACGAATTGATAAGAATTTATGAAAAGAAAACAGAATATTAATAAGAAAAATGCGTTAGCATTAATTTCTCTTTCCTCGAAATCATTTTAAATCCATCACAAACACACAAAATTGCTTAGATCCAATTTATATGATTTGATTTGTATAAATGCTGACATAAAAATTATAGCATCAAATATTGATATAAAAGCAATAAAAGACAGTCAGGCAGGCTAACAGGCAGTTAGGCAGTCAATGTAGAAAAAGAATCAAATGGGAAAAATTATATTCATCAGTCAATATTAATGCTTGAAGAAGTTATACACAAACTAAAAACATAAATATTAAAGAAAAAAAAAAAAAAACACACTGAAACCTTAGGAATTACACCTTATCTCAGCTAAAAGAGGATGATGAAATGAAAATATACAATTTCGTTTTTATGTATATGCTGCTGTATGGATTCATAATATTTCTAAAGATGCCATTTGACAATAAGTCAATAAGCGTATTTGTGAGCTATAAAATAACATAGAATTGAAGATGTGGGATGCGAATAGAAGAAGTAATAGTAAAATAAATTATAATTTTAGAATCAACAAAATACATAGAATAAACCACAACAAAGCAGCCCACAAGTTAAAGCAGCGTTAAGCCTCAATTGGATTTGTTACTAATGGCTACAATAAAAACATTATATGCTTTCAATTACTTACGTATTTGCTAGCTTTTTTTTACCACAAAACCAGCAATAAAGCTAAATGTGTATAAGGCCGTGTCAAATATAATTAAAAAAAATTATGCGTTAGTTTAAATTTTTTGTTCTTGCTTTTCTTTCTTATGTTGCTCATCTTCTGAAATTCTTTTTTTATGGACTAAGAACTGTGAAAAAAATTAGTAATGAATTAGAAAAATATCTATTAATTATCAAACTTCTGCTTTAGTTCATATATGCAAAGTTTTAGCTAAAGAAAAAAATTTTCTTTTTATTAGATTCTAATTAACGTGCATGTTCTGTATTCCACACGGATTTGAAAAATTGTGGAATTATATTTTTATCTTCTTATTAAATGAAAGATTTTATGTTTTTTAATTCAACCAAAAATTTCGCACCCAAAATAAGGCAAAAACAAAATTTAAAAAACCTTAAAGTGAAACACAGAGTAGCTATGAGGTGCCGAATTTTTCAATTCCGAATAAAATATTCGGATTCGACATACAGAACAGCACTGTAAAAGTAATTTTTGGGCTAACTGAAAGTTCTTTTAAAATATTTTATTTAATTATTAGACTTTGACAAATATTGCCTTAATAATTTTTTTTTAAAGAAATTGAGATAGAAAAATATTTTTAACGGATCGTATTATTGATTCCGAAAGACAAATCTATTGAGATGCAAATTGTTAATTTTAGCGAAATAATCTACTTATTCATTGATATAATAATTTTCTTCATTTAATTCATTAATCGCATTATTTTCATTAAAATTTTTTAATTCTTGAACTCAATATAAATTGTTTTAATTCATATAATTTGCGATATATTTCATTATATAATTGGAAATAAGGAAATTCCTTGACTGTATAGCAACAGTGATATCGCTTCTTAAATATCTCTAAATTAGCATTGTGTAGATAATTGCTGTTGTAATTGTTAATTATTTGTCTTATTTAAAATGCTTTTACATTATTTAAAATATTTAGTGGCATATTTTATTTTCTTCTTTTTTTTTTGTCTGTAATTTAATCTTTAGATTGTTTTATGTTTTACATACAATTTAAATTAATCTTTTAACAAAAGCAAATTTAATTAATTTAATATGTGCATACATTTTGCTTGTTTGTTGTTATTTTGCAAATGAATGCAAAGCACACACATATATAAAATATATATTTATACCAGGCTTGTAATGTTTACGAGTATATGCAACATCTTTTTGTTTTCGTTTTTGCATGGAAAAAATCTAAATTTAAATATTTTTTGCTAAAATGCGGTACAATTTGTATTTTGGTATTGGTCGACTAGAAATTTATTTTCATTAAAAAATCTTAAGTTAAAATTAAGCTGTTGTGCTTAAAATATTCTATAGGTGACTTCAAAAGAAATTGTAAAAGAGGAGTGACGTGTGTAGCTGCGATGTATAAATTTTTTACTAAAAAATTTTGTAAGATTGGCTTAATAGAATTTTAGAAACTAAAAACCTAACCTACAAAATTGTGTTTCAAGGGTATAATTAAGGGCAAAGTCTTAAAATCTTTTAGAAGTAAACCATACATTAAAAGAAAAGCTGTACACTGAGCCAAAAATTGTGTTGCAGTATTGACAACGAGTGTTTTCAATTATCAAATCGACAACGGTTGGTTATCAACTTAAAAAAAAAGCAATCGTTGTACTTTCTTGATAACGCACGTTGTCAACGCGTGTTGTTATGTTTTCAACAAATTTGACATCATAATGGTATGTTTGCAACGCTATGTTGTCCATAATGCGTTGTTAAAATGACACCATGCGTTGTCCAAAGGGAGCACAAACGTGGTACATACACTATTGACACCGGTTGTTACGATTTTGAAAACGGATGGTGCCATTTTTTTCTGTAGCTGAATATGGTCACCATAATTCCCGGCAAGTTTTTTTTCTTTTCCTTTTCTTCTTATTATAAATTATTTTTTTTTCTTTTTCTCTGCCATTATAGAATTAAAAAAAAATTTCCTTAGAAAAAAATTACTAAAGAATATTCTTGATTGGAATGAATTTTTTTAATTAAATGCAAAAAATCGGGTTGAAAGTATATTGTATTTAACAAAACCTCAATCATTCAAATCAGCTGAGATTTTTAACTGATGTGGTTAAGTGTTGTCGTGTTAATACTTCTGAAAATGCCTTACTTCGCAACCTAATAGAGTAAAGAAAATCAAAGCCGACTTAGCATGAAGTAATTAAAAAATTACTAGAAAAAAAAAAATAATTGAAAAAAAAATTTATTTAAAAAATGTATAAAAAAAATCGAATCTGATCAGGATTTTAGGCTATATATATGCAGCTAAGGAGCATTTCAATCCGAATATTTAGGTGACAAATTCTGGACTTCAAACCTACTCTATTTTCTGTTTGCTATTTTTTAAAATTTAATTTTTTTTTGCTTTATTTTGAGTTGTAAAAATTTTATAAATATAAAAAATATAATTTATTAAAAAGAAAAAAGTTTAATTTCATATTTTCTAATTTCATTCGGAATGCAAAGCGATGAATTCTTAGATTTAATATAAATGGTTAGATGCAATAATACATCTAACCATATTATGTTTCCCTTAGATTATGGTTGGTTTAACCAATATTTTTTTCTTTGTAGGCATACACTAGCACTGATAATCATAAAAATATTTTTTATAAAAAATGTTTTTAATCGAGTTATTCCAACTTGCGATAGTTAAAGTTAAAACTTTGTGGGGCAAATAATCGTTTTTTGGCTGAAACTTTGAAACCAAATTTGGATGGATAGTTAAGAATACACTGTCCAATATATAACTTATCGATATTTTTAATTATAAGTCCAACCAAAAGCTTGATATTTGATCTTTTTTTTAACTATCAGTAGCTTGCAATAATGGCCTTTAGTAAGTTTTTTTTTTTTTTTTTTTTTGTTTAACAATATAGTAAATAGTTGTATTAAAATTATATTAAATTATTTAGATCAGTGAGTTAGTAATTTAAAAATGTTTAGCATTAAATTTGTTTATAAGTTAGCAAGCCAAAAAATATATGGGAAAATTCATAAAGTATTATAGTCGAAGACCTTAAAAAATCGAACATGTGATACATTTCTACAAGCATCTATTATTATAACTGATGTGGCGAGTCTTATTATTTATTTAATAATTTCTAATAAAGAAATGTTTATCCAGTGTCTACTACTAAAGAGTGATTTTTTTGCTATTATCTTTTTGGCAACACTAGTTTTGACAGCTCACGCACGTTTTGTATCTTGTGTCACTGTCAAACATCTTCAGTTTGGTCTATAATTTAATCCTGAATCGTCTTACAAACGAACAACGCTTGCAAATTATTGAATTTTATTACCAAAATGCGTGCTTTGTTAAGAAAGTTC
The DNA here is from genome assembly GCA_947397855.1 of Thelaira solivaga. Taxonomy (NCBI): domain Eukaryota; kingdom Metazoa; phylum Arthropoda; class Insecta; order Diptera; family Tachinidae; genus Thelaira; species Thelaira solivaga. The sequence continues at coordinate 14,402,000 of OX377611.1, read as the reverse complement.
ACCGCGCGCTTCTTCCATTTTATGGTCAGTTTAATCGACCTACTGAGGCTTCTATTCGGGCTATTGTAACAAAATTTCGCACCAAATTTACATTGTTGGACATTAAACCACCAACACGCTTACGTAGAGTGCGAACTGAAGAAAATATTGCAGCCGTATCGGCCAGTGTTTGTGGTGACCGTGAATTATCGATTCGGCGCCGTTCGCAGCAATTGGGCCTCTGTTACTCCACTACGTGGAAAATTTTGCAGAAGGATTTGGGTGTGAAGCCTTATAAGATACAACTGGTGCAAGAATTGAAGCCAAACGACCTACCACAACGCCAAATTTTTGGTGAATGGGCTCTTGAAAAGTTAGATGAAGATCCACTTTTTTATCGAAGAATTGTGTTCAGCGACGAGGCTCATTTCTGGTTGAATGGATACGTGAACAAGCAAAACTGCCGTATTTGGAGTGAAGAGCAGCCAGAAGCATTGCAAGAGCTACCAATGCATCCACAAAAAACAACCGTTTGGTGCGGATTATGGGCTGGCGGCATCATTGGGCCGTATTTCTTCAAAGATGATGCGAATCACAACGTTACTGTGAATGGTGAGCGCTACCGTGCGATGATAACAAACTTTTTTTTGCCCAAAATGGAAGGGCTTGACTTGCATGACATGTGGTTTCAACAAGACGGTGCCACATGCCACACAGCACGCGAAACAATGGACCAATTGAGAGGCGAGTTCGGTGAACAGTTTATTTCACGCTTGGGACCAGTCAATTGGCCGCCCAGATCGTGCGATTTAACGCCTCTAGACTATTTTTTGTGGGGCTATGTTAAGGCTAATGTCTATAGGGACAAGCCCGCTTCGATTGACGCACTGGAAGCCAACATTGCCAACATTACTCGTAAGATACCGGCCGAAATGTTGGAAAGAGTATGCCAAAATTGGACTAAGCGGATGGACCATTTGAGGCGCAGCCGCGGCCAACATTTGCATGAAATAATCTTCAAACATTAAATTATATCGACCCAACTATCGATCCAAATAAATATTTCATGCATTTTTCTGAATTTTATGTGTTTTTTTTTTTAAATTTCCGATAGTTCTTATAAAATCACCTTTTATTATTTGAAATAAAATAAATAAACAAATTTTAAAGGTACCCCGTACATTGATCCGTTCGCAGTAATCGCAAGTGCGATTCCTCCCAAGATATTAAAAGACGAGGGTCCTCTTACAATCTTAGAATTTATTTCTAACATTAAATTATATGATAAATAAAAAATTTTAATTTTTTTAAGTAAACAAAAACCTAAACTTTTCAAATTATTTTTTTTTATAAAATTTGTATAACATACTGCTTTCAATTTACTCACTTTTCTTTGTTTAATTTTAGTTACATTATTTATTTTACTCTGCAAAAAATCTTGTTTTTTTAAAAGAATTAAAATAATAAAAACGATAGAAAATAAAAGTAAACTTTAATAGAAAATACTAAACAAAAACCGGAAATGCATATTTTTATATTTTCAAATTCGAATACAATCATTTGTGTTGCCAAATGCACTAGACTAGGCAACAAAACCTGAAAGTAAATAAATAAATAAAATATATATTTAAAAATGTAGTCAATCTATGAATGTAATGGTACTAGTATTTAGTAATATATGCACATATTTATTTATCAGTTTGCCAAGAGAAATAGAGTTACTTTAACTACATATAAAATCAAATAACCCAGCAAGCAATCAAATAAAAAAATATAAAAATAAACTTTCGACAAATAAATTAGTTTTATACATACAAAAACATAGATTAGTCTCATGTTAAAAATAAATAGAATATTTTTATTTTACTTGCAAAATTCTTTAAAAAAAAAAATTCAAATTAAGAAAAATTTTAAAAACTGATAACATTACTGTGCTGACTGTTTTTGAATTGTTAATATATATTTTATTATTTTAAACCAAAATATGTAAAATATCCAAATTCATGTATCCTAACCAAAAATCCTTTTTTTTTCTACTAACAAACCTCTTGAATACATAAATTAAATTACAAAAAAATATTTATAGCCATCCAAATAGTATAGGAGCACTATACCATATAGCATAGAAAAAAACAAAATATAAAATTCAATACCCTAAGTGTATATTTGAATGCCAAAAATGCTGCAGATAAAAAGTTCTAGTGTAGAAAAATATTTTTCCAATAATTTTAATGGATTTTTTGTGTGTGCTAAAGACAGTTTAAACACATAAAACATATAGAAGCATAGACATGAACATATACACACATTTAGGCTAGACAGTGATAAACAAAATTAAGGAAACATTAAGTAATTTTTTATTAATTTTCATTCATTTGAGCTTGGGACAAATTTGGCTTTTGTGTAAGTTGAATTTATGGTATACGAGTATTCCATAAAACTTTATTTTATAATGGATCCATGTTGTCTTAGCTGGCTTGGATATTAACCTACTTATCCAAAAAAATTAACGTAGACTTTAAAGTCAACGTTATCGAAATTTTTTATATAATTTTTTCATAAATTTTACTTTAAAGTCTACGTCAACTTTTTTTGAATAAGAGCATAAGAGTTTGAAAATATTTCGGAGCATTATTTACTGCACTGTACAATATTTTACTCAAAACAATGGTTTGAAAAACAATAAAAGCTTTTCAAGGTTAGGATATTTATAAAAAAAAATTACACAAGTCATGATATGCATTAATTGCCTCTTCATCATTTATGAGATCTTTGATCTGGAGTCTCACTAACAACGAGTATGCAAAATTTCGAGTTGCTACTGTTGCCCATTGAGGAGTTCCCTGGCTTGAAGCCAACCCTGAAAATGATAGCTGCCACTAACTGTCATTAATATCCCAATTGGTGTGCAAAATTTCAAGTCGCTACTGTTAATCGCTGAAGAGTTCCCTTGTCTGGAGGCAATCCTGGCAGCAGTATCAGGTCCTGCTTATCATAAATATACATTGTCTTCAGAACTGAAGCAGCATATAGAATTTTAGCACAAACGAACACCGGAAAGTGGTTAAAATATAACTTGCAAGATTCCACCTTCACATATATATAAATAAAATAAAAGCTTTTAAAAAAACGCTTAAAGGCATTTATTTTTCATTATTGGAATAAATCTGATCGTATGGCGTCAATGATTCTTATAGTTCCAGAGTTGTTGATTTCTAGACATAAATCTATGCCTTAATATAGCATCATAAAAAGTAATCCAGAGCCGTTAAGTCACACGAATGAGTGGAAGAATTAACAAGGCCTCTGTTGGAAATAAAATTGTCACCAAATGGATTTTGCAATAAATCGATTGTTAAGCGAGCTGTGCCTTATTTTCTTGAAACTAAAATTTAGCTGATTAATTTAAGAAAACAAAATTTAACTATCAAGCTCGATAGCACTCGGCATTCACCATAAAAGCAGCTTCTGGCTTATTTCGCAAGCGTATAAACTTTAACAAACAAGAAATTTTAAAGATGTAATGGTGATTCGTTATTAGGTCGAGGCTTTTCCTTGAGCCAAATGCACAATTTTACTTGTTAATACAGTCATTGTATCAGAAATTAACTTTATAATTTAAAAAATTTTTTTTGATAAAATGCTATGCTTACTTCGTTAGCAGATTTATTTTTTCAAAATAAATTTTCAAAATTTGGAAGCGTTATTCTGGCAATAAACGATTCCTGATGACTTCACAAGCGTTACTAAATAGAAATATTCACACATTTTGACAATCTCAGCTATCAGGTCATAGTAATTGATATCTCCCATAATGCTGAGTCAAAATAATAGTATTCGATACCTAACGAAACTTCCATTTTTAAATTACATTAACATTTCAAATGGCGTAACTTGAGAACTTTTTTTTAATATAAAAATTTTTTTTTAAGCATGAATTCTTTTTAATTGTTATCTTAAAAAATATATTGAAGCAAATTTGTAGAAAACTTTTTATAAATTTTTTAAATAATTTTCTAAATATTTTTAAAAATTTCTTCCTTCACTGTATTTAACTATAATAGAATGAAAATAGAATGAATATATTTTTTTACTGTTTCAACTTTTTTCATTTAACTATTATTCTTACCCTTCAACGATATTAAATAAACAAATGTCTATGTTTGCATTGATAACAGCCAATGTATGCAATAGCCTAATGCTGTGCTATTTGTAGCCAGGGTATGGATGACTTAATAAACGGATATTGCATTATTATGTTATGATGTGGCAGAAACTTCATCTAATGCAGTCTCTCTCACTACGCATGCCATTATTTTATGCAACAAATATTGTTATCTTCATTACAAAAATTTAGTACAAACTTTAACTTTTTGTTATTTAAACAATTACTTAAAATTTCGGTTTATTTTGTTTGAAAAAAAAAAAAAAAATTAAAAAAAAGGAAATTTTTTTGTATATACCATGCAGTTGTCATTGATCGATGATGCTTAAAGTATAGAAATTTTGAAAATAGAATACGTATGATAGACAAAATGAAATTTGAATAGGCACAGGATGGACAGAAAGCCACACAGATAATATTTCTACAACAGTTATGGCAGCCATCTTTCAAAGACAACTGCAGCACAAACATCATCATCATCATCGTATTTAATCCTCATGGTATACAAGCTACATGCATTTCATTCTCATCATTTCCTCATTTTCATCATCATGGTTATCATTGCCAAAGAGCCATTATTATTGTTTAACTGTAATGTTTGTTAAACTGTGTGTGCTAAATCAAAAGACTTCGTTCGAGCCCTTCTCTCTTTCTGATTCTCACTGGCTCGCTTTTATTTCAAATGTATGTGTAGACATTGTTATCAATGGTTTTAACATTGTGAATTCGTCATCGCTGTTTCATTACAAAAACATCAAAATTGAAATTCAATTGAATTCCATTTGAATGATTTATTTTCATTCTTTTAATAAAATTGCTTAAAAAAAAGATATATTTTCATTTAAAAATTTAACGTTTTAGGTTTTTTTTTTTGCTTTAAATTTTTTATTGTTGACCATTAAATGATTTATTTTGTGTTGTGAAAACAAAATTTAAAATGAATTTTTTGGGGTTGACAAGTGATTTTTTCTATTTTATTTTCTCGTAACACATTTAAAATCTATTTTATATGTGTCTGCCTATTTTTTTTTTCACTCTCAATGCAAGTGCTATAAAAGTTTAAAAATATTTATATACATGTAAGAAAAGTAATAGTTTGTTAAATAATTCAGTTTATTTATTCAAAATATTGATTATATAGTTCATAGAAATGATATAAAGATAAATTGAAAATCCGTTTGTTAAACAATTTTAACTAATATTAATTTGTAAAAATCAAAACAACTTATAATCAAACAACTTTGGGCGACTTTAATGTGTTATTAATTAATCAACTGTATACGGCTTTATAGACAAACTTATTAACAACTGAATTTCTCGACAGCCACTTATTTTCTGTACCCTCAAGCTTTTATTATTAATATTAAATACTGTTAAATAAATAATATTTTATAACTGTTGTTTTCTCATCTTTCCATAAATATTTAACCCTCACATACAATTTTATATTTATTTATTTATTTTATTTTAGCTAGAATGATAGTGTTTTGAATAATTGATATTTTGTTAAGGAAATTGAAAAAATGAAAAATAAAAAAAGGAATACAAATTGTTAAATATATTTTAGCATATGCTTTCCTGAATGTGTGTATATTTATACACACTACATAATTACATATATTTGTTAATTTAAAAGTGGAAGTGAAAACACTTTTATTTTTTAATTTATAACAGGATGAAGATAAATTTATTTACAATTTTAATTTCATGTTTTGTTTGTAACTGAAAATTATGATACAAACTAAATGAATTATTTATATTATAAAAAAATCTAATAACAAAATTAAGATAAGTATTTATTGTACTAAGTAAACAATTTTTTTTAGATATCATCGAAAATAATGTCTCAGAAAGAGTGCTGCGTTAAATTTTGTAGCTGAAACCATCCTTGGCGCTCAGTTAAGCTTACAAGAACTCCGTTATCATAAATAAGACATGGCTAAAATCTACACCAGACAGTTGCTCGTTGTGGGTGTACTTGTGTGGATTGTATGGATTGTTTGATTGGTTTTTTGAATCCCAAATTCGACAATTTTCTGTATTCAAGAAGACATGCAGATTTTTTTAAAAAAAATTTATTTCACTTTCCTAAACCACAATTTTAACGCTTTGGTCTTTCGTAAAGCGCTCCATTTTTAATAATCGATACACACTAATATGACAACTGCTACATTTCAGAGTTTACACTTGCCCAAAAAAGTGACACTAAATAAAAAAATATACTCTTACTGAGACAGCCATTAGAAAGCAACAAAAATTCAACAGATATTATTACTAATATTGAAATTACTAAATAAGAAATATTGAAATTATTCCCAGACACTGGTTTGTTCGAGCGATGCTTTCAATATTATATTCGTCTTTTTGTATTTTGAAAATAAAGTTAAAAAATTTCATTTCATATAAGATAATGAAGAAAAACCTTATGGTTCGAAATATATAGATTTTAAAGGAAATATAGATTTTTTTTTTATTTCACGAATCTTAGAGAAGCTATACAAATAATCTTTATATTATTATGAAAAAATTCTCGTATTCCATTTTCACTGTTTTTTTGTTTAAATACTTGATATTATCAAACATACAGTATCCCAAAGTTGTTGACACAAGTGCTGACGAAAATAAAAAATAATTTTTCTGAAAACGTCAATATTTCTTATTTAATAAAATTAATACACAATGAAAAAATTGTATTAATAAGAATCTTAAACAGCAGTAAAAATTAGTTTCTATATTAATAATTATAAGAGATTCAGCAATACAAAATAAAACGTAAAAAGTATAGGGTCCGCCATAGAACTTTTTTTTAAACTAGTGCTTATTTCGTGAATGGTAACACTTAGCTCATGTCTGATTTGACAGATAATTAGTTTTATCCTTCCGCTGAAAGAATATGGTTGTGTTTTCGCTTCGCTAAGTGGGCCTGCGATCGACTTACAGAAGATGCCGATTTTGCCAAAAAAAATCATCTTTTCAGATGAAGCTCATTTTGATGTTGGCGGGTATGTAAACAAGCAAAATTGTCGCATTTGGGGCACAGAAAACCCGCACGCATACATTGAAAAGCCGACGCACCCAAAACGAGTCACAGTTTGGTGCGGATTTTGGTCCAGAGGCATAATTGGGAGATTTTTCTTCGAAAATGAGTAAGAAATGGCTGTTACAGTCAATGGCGTTATCGGGCCATGTTGAACGAATTTTTGTTCACAAAAATTGAAGAGGAGGATATTGGCAACATTTGGTTTCAATAGCACGGCGCTACGTGCCACACAGCCGAAGCTACACTCGATTTTTTTATAGCATTTTCAAAAAAAAAGTTATTTGGCGGACCCTATATTACGGTTAGATTAGTAATTGAGCTCGGTAACGAAACTCTAATGCGAAACGATGTAATTCAACGTAATTTTAATACTAAGACAACGAAAATAATTTAAGTAAAATAAAAAGGAATTCGATGAATTAATTCGGCAACCAACAAAACAGAAATAAACGTCATTTTTTTGCACTAATATTACATTGAGCTTGAGTATGTATGGGCTGCATTTGTTTTAAGAAAAATATTTTCTTTTGCTGTATTTGTTATATTTGATTAGAAATAAAAGCACTCAGATATCAGTACAATACATAAATGGCTGTAGAAATCTGTGTCTAAAAGCTAGAAAAGCTGGACAATCATATAAAAGGTGAAAAGCTGTCTCGTATGCCAGGCAACTGAGGCAGTGTGAGTTATCAATTTATTTATAATTTTCATGGTAGCATCTGTTTTACAGAGTTATTTTTTTATATTTTATAAACGGTATTGAATTTCGAGGTATAATTTTAATTTAAATCAATAAAAGAATTTTTTCAGATATTAAAAATATTTTTATATAAATTGATTTAAAAAAAAGACAATATTTTTAGCAAAAATACTAAAAATTATTATTAAAAGCTTAAAATAGAATTTAAGTATGCTTTTTATTTAAATCTCTACTTCAAGTCTACTTTATTTCTTTTTGCATAAAAACATGAAACTTTGATTAATTTAATGCGATATCGAATAAAAAAAAGTCGATTGGTACAGCTTAAACCAAATTTTAAAATAAATAAAAGTTATGAATGGTTTTTAGTGCAATATAATGTTTTTTTTAATAACAAAAGTATTAAATTAATTATTAATTTAAAAAAATTCAGTTAATTTACATGCTTTTGTAAAGGTAACATTCAAATTTATATAATTTAAGCTTGAGTAAACAAAATAATCCTTTATTTTCGACTCATTACATTTTTAATTAAATTATGTAGTATGTAAGCAAAGTTTGCTTATAATTTCAATTTCATATAAGCGTATTAAGTATTATTTATTTCTCATAAGCCTTAATAATAAAATTGTGTTTACATGCATATAAAATATTTAATTTTAACTAAATTGTTGTCTTTTTACATCTTCTGCTTACAGGTAGGAAAACAGAAAACAGAAAACTAAAACAAAATAACCACAAACCAGCACGTTTAATCTTCAAAGGTATTTAAATGGAATTGTAATTGAATTTCTGAAAAATTTGCATAACTTTTTAACAACATAAATGTGATACCAAAATATAACTTAATGACAAAATGTAAAAGAAATATTTTTTAATTGAAAACCTTTACAACTACAAAAATATAAAACTCTTAAATTCGCAAAGCCAATAAACAAACACTAAAGAGACGTGTTACTGCTATGAAAGTGTATACAGACAAATGGCCAAAATAAAAGTTTATCTGACTGACACTAAATGTGCCTGCACGAAAATTTACTAAAACTTATTTAACCCATGAATACTAATGTAGGTAAAACTGTGGCTACATACGAGTACGTGTATTGCAACTAATTTTACTAAATGTGCTTTCAACAACAAAACAAAAAAACCATTTTAGTCACTAAATTTAACACAAAAATAATGTTAGTATTCTAGGGTTAATATGAAACAAGATATTCATTCCCTAGTTGGTATTTTACTTGTAGAAAATATAGAAAACTGTCTATTAAGTTGTCTGGATTTGTGTGCTTGTACTTACATGTAAGTGTGTGTTTTCTTACCAAGTGTGTAAAGTTGCTTAAACAATTTATTTTGCTGTTAAGCTTAAGTAAACAAAATAATTTTTTAATTAAAATATTAAAAAAAACAAAAACTTACATATTCAATCATGAACCACCCTAAACGTTTTTAGAACTGTAAGTGAACCTTTATGCAAAATTGATTATGATGTTTATGTAAAAGGGGAAAAATTGTCAAGTAACAAGGCTCATTAGAGTTTAAATGCTTAAATATTTCGAAAAATAAACTATTCAATCAAGTAAATGACACTACTTGGCCTAACAAACTATGACGAGTAAACGTGCACAAATATTAAAGGAATAAAGGATTGCGACAGTTAATTTTTTGCAGCAAAGAAAATTATTTAATGCAGCGTATGAGAAGACACTCGAAAAATTTACTTCTTACTTCTTACAAAATTGTTACGGTTCTAGCGAAAACTGTAGTTTTTGTAGTAAGTAAGGTTCTACCATGTAATAAAGTTATTGAATTAATTGCGATATCAATTATTATTATATTTCATAAGTCCGCGGCAATATGGAAAAACCACTTATATCATTTTAGAGCACTACAACTTCAGAACCCCTAAAGGTTTTTAGAAATATTTCGATTCTGACAAACGGTATTGGTTTCTTTGCCATCTCGCTAGTTGAAGAATATATTGTCCCAACTATCTGTTTTATTCGGGTGTAAGTATTGCTAAATTTGACTAAGTAATGTAAACAGTAACACCAGTCACATCGTACCAGGCCTTTGTAAACACAGTCTTTGTTATATTATTTGCTTGGCATGGTTCGTTATACCTTTTCTTATGCTTTAATGTGGGGAAGGGGTATTATTGAAAAGTTGTCATCAACCCTAATTTAGTTTTAATAACTTACACGCTTTTCTCTTTTCTTTTTTTTTTTTTTATTAAAGGGACAAAGGCTCAATAGCAAATGCACACACAAGCAATCATTTAAAGGTAACAACCATACTTATTTGAAAAAAAAAAAAATATAAAAAAAAATTATAAACAACTAGACAACATGAAAAAGAATTAATAATCATAAACCTTTAAAGTGTCCTTTCATTAAAGCAACATTAGACTTACACACAGACACACCAACTCTCATGCACAGTTTTAGAAAAGCATTCAAAAGCATAAATTTTTAACAAATATTTTTCAGCAACACAAAAGGGGTAGAAACTGTCAACCAAAACAAAGTTTTTCAAGTCGCTTTCACTCATACTTAAGCAAATTATTTTTATGACAAACTTGTATTAGTTTTCCATTCACATAATTCTGTTTAAAGGGTTGCTCTACTGTTGGTTTTCTTTGCCTTCCTAGTTTTTTTTAAGGGAATTAAAAGTTATATATGCTTTTACGTGTAGAGTGTCATAAGGGTACCAGTAGCGTGGGTGTTTGACTGGTAAAAGTTTAATAATATCCCTTGCACTTGTGTTAGTTTTCTTTTATTTTCATGCATTTTCAATCATTTAACTGTTAAATGTACTCCTGTATAATTACTCAATTTAAAAGCGTAAATAATTAATGACTTAAACGTGTGTGTCTACTTGCACCAGAGTATGAGAGTTCGTTACACTATGACTTTAGTTTATTTTCTCTCGTACCTGAAAGTAATCAATTATGTGATTGAAATAAATATGTGTTTGTATTCAGACAAACTGGTGCTCTTGCAAGATCTGTTAATCTAATGTAATTTTCTTAGATAAAAGATTTGTATGAAAGTTTTAGAAAATCAAATTATATAAAATTTCAAGGCTTCTTAAGAGATTTGATTACAATCACTTGTTATCAAGTCAGAGGTGTAATTTAAATACACCTACACAATCTAATAGTTATACTTGAGGAGCTTTAATTTCAATTAAATAAAACACAAATGTTCTAGTAGCGAAATTTTTCTTTTTTCCAAATTTTATAATAATGAATTCAAATTTTTCGTTCTGTTTCTTTTACAACTCTGGTTTATTCCGATTATTACAAATTAAATGCTTTATAAAAGAACAAAGTGAAGTCAAAGTCATCTCCTTTTATAAAACGCATTTCCATTTGAATGGCTTTATGGATGCACAAAATTGTCAATTTTGAGGCTGAGAAAATTCTCATCGAATCCATGGAAAACAAATTTAGCTATAACGAGCAACTTTCTGGTGAGGATTTTAGTCTGTCAAAAAGTCATTAAAATTTTTATGAATAAAATAATGGTCTGTCAGTAGAGCCGTAATTGTCATTTGATTGATATATTATGACTTTATTAATCAAAACACACAGAAAACAACTTCGGTTAAGAGAACTAAATTTGTTTCCAATCTACCATTCATTTGTAATAATCAAGTTTTTCAGTTAGTACAACTAAAATTCGATAATACAGGTCAAAAGTTAGTTCTGTTAAAAATATTGCGAGCTGCAACATCGAATTTCTATTGTCAAGATTAAAAATTTCGATTGTCGCAACTGAACTTTTGATTGGAAACAAATTTAGTTCTCACAACCAAAGTTGTTTTCTGTGTGAACAATCCAATAAAAAATCAAAACTCTTTTAGAAAATTATTTTTTTTATATTAAAACGAAAACGTGCACTCTTACTGAGTGTAGAAATTATCAGTTTTTGAAATGATGATGTTGGTGATTTATGGCAAGCAGAAGGTTAGATTGATTAGATACAGGTATGTTTTGAAAACACGATGATTTTAAACCACGTAAGTGATTTTTTAACGTTCTTGAAATCACGAGGTTTTTAGTTTTTGGGTAGTGATTTTCACTATTCTCAATCACGAGCTTAAAACTCTTGTCCTCACAAAATAAAGGGTATTTTTAAATTATTAAATTACAGTTCCGTTGTTAAACATACTTGGTTTTTTGACATAAACTAATAAAAAACACTTCAAATTAAGTGTATTTAATAATTTTGTTAAGGAATTCAAAGCAAAATGCTTAAAACGCTCCAAGTGATTTAATATCGCACAACAGTTAGCTGACCGGTTTTAAGTCAAGAGATATAAAATGATTTTGTGCTTAGAACACCATTTTCGAGATTTGAAATTACTTTAAGAAAAAGTGATTATTAGAACCTGCTTGGTAGACATGAATTTTCAGGTGGTTCTGAGCACATCGATTGGTTTACTTGCAGGTTAAATATGTAACGAAGGCAAAGAGACAGTGGAATGGTCTAATTTGGACCTGTTGAAAGCTATCTATAACTATCGGACCTGGAAGTATTTAAATATTTAATGCGTACAGGAAATGAGAGTAGTGTCACAATAGGTTTATGCTGGCCACAATAACCTGGTAACATTGGTTTCGTTCCTAGTTCTAATTGTAATTCTGGTTTACGTGGAGGACTGACAGCCATCTATTAGAATTCCAAGATTCCGTTTTGTTATGTACAAAAAAGTCTTTTTAATTGTTTAAATTTGTATTTCATGATAGTAACCCATCATTTCTGGTTATTAATTTCTTCAGTTTTTTGTTCAAAAGGAATTTTCTTAAATTTTTGAATTTTTTTATTTTGCTGTTAAATAGTTTTGTTGGCTTTCATACCATAAAAATAAATACAGAAAATATCTTAAAATTTTTCTTAAAAAAATATATGCTTTTATTTCATATTCTTGGCAAAATTTCCATTTAGTAAAAGAATTTATATTGCAAATTTATCTCTTTTAAATTTCTTAGGAATTTCAATATTGTCATTTTCAATTTCATATTGTATTTACGTTTTTCTATTTCTACTTGTATTTAATTTTAAAGCAAAAACATTGCATTTAAAATGTCCTTTTAAGTTAAACATCAATATTTGCATTGTTATAAAAACTTTGTTAAATAAATAAAGGTATGCCAAAAAATTTGAAGAATCTTTATACAAAAGAAATAAAAATAAAATTGCATAAAAACAAATTCAAAATATAGAAGAAAAAAAATTAAACACACACACATTTAAAAAAAAAAAAATAAAATAAAATAAAATCTAAAAGAAAGTAAAGAAAACTTTTCGAGACAAAAGTTTTTAAATTGAAATTCATTCATATGCAACCATATGCCGTCAATGCAAGTTAAACAATATTAAAGTCATACTTTCTTAAAGTCGTACAACTGCAAAACTACACATGAGAACAAACACACTTATACAAAAAACATGTAGATATTTTTGGCCAACATAACGAAGAGCACACTAAACTAAGTAAATTAAACTAGCAAAGTAGAGGGAAATAGTAAGAGTTTCTATGGGGAAAAAAGGCAAAAGTGAAAAAAAAATTGTACTCCTAAAAGCCATTATAGATGTTTGTTTTTCTCTTAGTTTTTTCTCACATTTAGAGTTTTTTTTCTTTTTTATTTGCTTTTTCTTTTTACAACGTGAGAGAATGCAATATGCAGTACTTGCAGTCGATCTTGTTGCCGTTGTCCTTATAGTACGAGTTTGTTGAAAACTTTTAGGTAAACGTATTTTTTTATATTTAGAATTCTTATTCAGTATTTTTCTTTTTGCAACACATTGAATTTTCTAGTTCAATAAATATTTTAAGCATAATATTTGTGTGTACTAAACATATCTACTAAATACAAAAAAGTGAAAGAAAACTAACTTGCGAAAAAAAAATTTCATGTTTTTTAGAGCAGAAGATGCAGGTGGCAAATTTTAAGGATTACATACATCCTTTTTTTATTTAGTTTTCTCTTATTTTTACTTTTATTTTTTGGGAAAACAAATTCTTATTTGCTTTACTGGTTAACTGGGTGACACATGTGCGCTTTACGACTTTTTTGTGTTCCAAACATTTGCTAGCAACATTTGTTGCCCTCGTTCTTTTTTACCTTTACGTCTTATGTCTAACGCTGGAAGATACGTGCTCATTTATATAGATCTTATAGTTTTTTTTTTATTTTTACATCTTTAACACAGTTGTGGCTTAGGTTGTTTTTATGTCTTCATGTTTACTTTAATTTAAAAATTTTAGAGTCTTTAATTTTATAGTTAAAAGTATTTTTATGACTTTTCCCATTACTTTATTTCATTTTTTTGTTAATTTCAGGCTAAACAGAGAAGCAATTGTAACCAGCGTTGCCAGAAGCTAGAAAAAATAAGATAAATTTGCCTAAAAAAAGGCTAGAAAAAGCTAATCACTCACAAAAAAAAAAAAAAAAAAAAATAGAAAAAAGTTAAAAAACTATCGCTGGAAATTCAAAGTAATAATTATGATTTTTATAAAAAATCAAGAAATGACAAAAACTAAATAATATAAAGTCGTTTTAAACATGCTTTCCTCTTTGGTCATAACTTTTCTTTTTCTGAAAAAATTATAAAAAAATTTTTTCGCACTATCCGCAAAAAAAAAATCGAATTGTAGGCTTTAATTCAATTTTTTTGCGGATAGTGCGAAAAAAATTTTTTTATAATTCCCTTCTCTTCTCAACTTCTCTTTTTTTTTTTTTTTTTTTTGAAAAAATTATTAAAAAAATTTTCGCACTATTCGCAAAACAAAAAATTGGGAAAAAGTCTATTTAAGGCTATTTTCAAAAAAAAAAAAAAAAACTAGAGACTAAATCAAATGCGAGAAAAAAAGGCTAAATCTAGCCTATAAAAAGACTAAAATTACAACGCTAGTTGTAACTGTAATTTTAAGGAGTCTGATTTTTATATCACAAAAAAAAAATTGTTGTTCTTTCATAGTGCATCTTAATTTCTCAATTATAAAATTTTATTTTTACATTCATAATTTCTTCATGAGACACCCTGTAAAGTATATATATTCTGAGCCCTTATAAATAGTGGATTCGAAAAAGCGATGTCCATCCGTCTGTGTAGTCTTGGAAATCAACTTTCTAAAGTCTCTAGTCAACGTGCAGAAAAGCTAAGGATACCAATTTGTCAGATGCTTCTGTACTTCCGTTGCTTTTAAAATTCAGCTGGATCGGTTCATAAATTTTGGAGTTATGAGTCAAATACGGCAACTAGGTATATATTTTACCATTTTTCTCAGTAGGTTTTTGGCGTATTTTAACTAAAATACAAAGCAGACATTTTTTGTTTTAAAAATTAGATTTTTATAAAAGAGTTTTTTTTTTTATAACGTGTATTTCGCATGTGTTTACTACACAAATGTCAAAACAGAACTGACATTAGGAGCCAATCGCAAAATTTATAGCATTTTCTAAGGAGGATTACTTTTGCGCCACCTGATTACTTTTGCGCCACCTGTTATCTCTTTAAATTTAGTTTTTTGAACTCAATTAATATTTATTTAGGATTATTAAAAAAAAAAGGATTGAAAAATAATTTTTTATCAATATTTTTAATTTTTATTTGTTTTTTTGCGTTTTTTATTAAGATTGAGGTCGTATTATAAAAATGTGTTTTTATATCGATATGTCGCTGCAATAATGAATAAATAAATTTTTATAATACCACCTCAAGCTTAATAAATTAGCTGTTTTAGTTATATATATATTTTTTTATATTTAAGAAGAATGTGGATAGTGAAGGACTCGGCACATCCCAATTTAACTTGTTTTTTTATAGAATTTGTTCCATATAGAATGTGGTTATTTTAACCCCGACTTCATTAGCATTTTTAGGCAACAATCTACTACGAAATGGTAAGCATAACTGGGCTCAGAAATTTTATAAATGAAATAAATATAATGAGACCTAGCAGTTGCAAAATATAATTTTTGTAGTTATAAATTTTTAAATTGTGTACTTAAACAAGTAAAAAACTCTGTTTGGTTCAAATGTTTTTTTTTTATCCATCCACTAAACACAAATAAGTTCTTACTTGAATATTTATATATTTGTGTTAATACTGCCCCTGTTTTATATTTAAATTAGTTGCTTAACTTTACCCTAAATATATACTTTTATTATTCCAGTACTACTAGCATGTCTAATTATCTTTTCATAAATGATTGTTTTAATAAACAAAACTTTTGTAATTATTCTCTTGAATGCTGGTACTAAAACCTACAAAAATATATTTAAATAACTTAAATAAAACATACGAATACAAGCAAAGCACTAACAAAATCTCCATAGAAGATAAGGACTCTTATTATCCAGCCTTATTAAAAACATGCTGCTATTTAATGTAAAAAGAAAAAAAACAATTTATTTTGCTCACCAAGCATAGTGTTTGGGTTAATAATATGCATTTTAACAAGTGCAATTTGAAAATGCATGCCTAGACAGATTTTAAACATAATTTCACACATATTCATTCATACTCTTTCAGCATAAAATGTTAAACTCCTACTTTTGCATACTCGTACTCGTACTCATCTTGTAATAAAATCTTAAATACAAGTAAATGCCCTCGTAGAAACACTAACACAGGCAATACTGCTTCTTGCCAACGTACAATCAACATAAACTAAAACTAAACTCATTTTGAAGAAGCCACCAACCATATTTGCTAAATGAAATGCTGGCAAATGGGTTTTAAGACTGAGAGGGTTTCTCTAGATTTTTTTTTTTTTTTTTTTTTTTTTTTGGTAGACAAGTGAAGTAGTTTACTTAAAATGTATTCATATTTACTTGAGTACAAAAATTCAAATTATGAAAAAAAAAAAAAAATACCCAGTAAAAGTTAACTGGTAAATTACATTTTACTAATACCAGAGTATAATACGCGCTGTCATTACCTTTTTATCAGTATGAATAAGGAGATCAAGAATATTCACAGTTGTTTGATATAGAAAAAATCTCACCTACAAAAGAACGCAAGAAAATTATACGAAGTAAAGTGTTCACTCTTCAAATTTGTGAGCTACCAGGAGTTTTTAATGTAAAAAAAATATATTTTTAATAGTATAATAGTGTAGAAGAACATCAGTGACTTTAAATCACATTTTCACACGCTAATAGAAACAGAAAATCTATCTATTCTCTCAGCCAAGTTACTCACTTTAGTATTTTTCTAAAAAATTATTTAGATTTACTGGAATATTTAGTATAAATTTATAGTAAATAAGATAAGTAAACATTAAATCAAGGTTATATGGATATGAAACTTAAGAGATCTGAACACACTTCAAGTCATGCCTAATAGATGACTAAGAAGGTAAACAATAACTATTTGGAGAGTTATAATATCTAAGAACAATCTCCTATTGCATTAGAAATTTAACTGCCTTGGGCATACACTGCAAAAGCCTACCTATAATAGACAAATCGACAGGGTAATTTTGAAAACAAAAACAACCTGGAACTAAATATATGAAATTGCTAGCTCTCAATAACAATTTTATTTGATTCCAAGTTCTCTAGATTACCTCTCAATAACAGTGAATTCCTGCACACACAAAAGTCATTTGCAATGAGCAAGACCACCTTAAACATTGATGATTATATGACAGTGATCAGCATCAGAAAGAGCATTCTTGAATACTACCAAAGAAAGAAGGCAAAGTCTCAAGATATGCAAAATTGCACATCAAATATGGCCTCGCTCTGATGATAAAAAATCAATGTACCCGTTAAGCAAGAAAAGGAAGAATATTTCCAGACTTCTGGCTGTGATAACTGGCCATTGGGCGATCTGGGACTGCACTTCAATGTAAACTGGTGCAGTTGTCAAGCACCTGAGATTGAGAAGAAATTTCTTAATTTTCTCTACGAACTCCCAGCTCTTTTGTAGTGCAATTCAGTTACTTTTATTACGAACGTTCGTATCGAAAAAAACTAGTATAACGTTATTTTACGGAATTCTGTATTCGAAGCTTTCCACGAAGTTAACCGCCCAAAAATAATCATCACAAATAATGATTTCTATCGTACCGAATACTCGTATGAAACACAGTAGAAAAAGGGTTATTCTCTTATCCAAAAAAAGTTGACGTACACTTTAAAGTAAAATTTATGAAAAAATTATATGAAAAATTTCGATAACGATAAAGTCTACTTTAATTTTTTTGGATAAGGGGGTTATTATTTTATGAATTTTTTGTTTGAATGACAAAAAAATTTTTTTTTAATTATGACTGATACAACACTACTGTGAGTCCCCCAAATATCTCGTTTTAAGTATGTTTCACACTTAATATCTAACTGGGTTGTATGTTGTCCTATAAATCACTAAAAGTTTATGTATTAAAATGCAAAAGGAATATGAAATATTATTTTTAATATTGTGTAAGATGTCAGCGTTACTTTATATTTACTTGATCTAAAAACTTTTCTTTACAACAGCTGCAGCTGCTGCTACAACTCAAACGTTACTGTAATTTTGTAATCTCTACATGTATGTAGTCGTATTTCGTTTAATGTAATCCTTTAGGCACATTAGAGAACAACTAATTCAGCCACAATCCAAAATAGAAATCCAATTTATAGAATGGGTAGAGCAGTAATATGCCTCTAAATACAAACTTACTTACCACTTATGTATGTGAGTACTTTAACAAATAAATTTATGCTAATACATACTCGTTGTATTAGTTGTACAGTTTTAGTAATGCCATCTGCTGTTGTATGAAAATTTATTGTATTTTACAAAAATAATATGTAGTTTTGTTGTTTACATAACGTAATTAATTTAATGTATTTGTTGAAGTCTTGGTATTTATACTCTCTACAGCTTGTATGCCTGATAACTGATGCCTACAGCCCAAAAGGCCCCTTTCAATTTATATGCATGCATATAAAAGCACACCATTACACATCAGTAACTCTAACACTAATACTACTTACGTGTGTTTGTTTAAATATATTAACTAATACTGATATGCATACATACTTGTTGTGCACATTTCTATGAAAATACAACTACAAAAGAGTTTTTGTCAATTAATTTATGTACATTAAGGCAAACACAAAGATGTTTATAGAAGCTTACAGTTACACACAATGCATTTACTGAAGCAAATATATTTACATTGTATTTGCGGATTTGTATTAGCTTGGGTATTTACATTACTGTTGTTGTGCAAATTTAGTTTTTATATATAAATTGAAAATTTGAGGACCAAATAATAGAAATAGCAACAAAAATATTTTAAAAAATTTACAAACTACAAATATATTTTCAAAATTTATTTACAAAAACATCACAAAAAATTATCAGTTTAAATTAATAATTTAATTTAAAGATGTTAACTTGAAGGGGGCGTGGTTGGATTGAAAAGAAAATGAAAATACTTTAAGAAATGTTTTGATTCTAATACTGGTTGCAAACATTTGTCTGGTCTTGACTTGATAAGAAATTCTAATTGTTACGAATCCCCCCCCCCAGAGTCCCCCAGGATCCATCGGAACAATCTCTACTAGTTATTCAAATAAGATGAAGAGAAAACAAAACACATACTGTGTCACTGTAATGGTATAATTTGGTCTCGTTGTCATCACTTAAGACACCGTCTCACACAAAATGAAGTCTTTGAGTTCTAAATGAATAATAAACTTTTAGCGACTTTGTAATTTGAGAGTAAATAGCATCTTAATATGTCATTCTGTCAACAGTTTGCTAATTCGGAAATAAGCTGGATCTTTAGCTTTTTACACTTAAATAGATTTAAGCCAGTTAAAGTTTAAAACAAAATTGATTTTAGCATTTTCTTAAATAATTAAAAAACCACCTTCTTTAAACTTAAAATTAATCCAATAAATACTTGTCGAGCTTGAATAAATTTATTAAATTGCTTTATATTGGTTTTTTCGAAAACTACAAGGGTACTCTTAACGGTACATGCAAGTAACCCAAACAGTCAAGTGAGTGCAAAATGCTTCAGTTTAGTTAACTTAACAACTAAATGTTAACCTTTACTTTTTGCTTTCTTTTCATTAAAAATATCTTGAGCTAACATCGCTATTTATATAATTAATCAAATGTAAATAAACCAAAATCAAGAAACAATTAATAGATAAAATAAAAGCTGACATAATTTTTAAAAACTTTTTTCAACTGGTAGCATTTAATTAATCATAATATTTGTCAAGCAAAAATTTAAGAATTTTAAAAAGGACACTGACGACGTTGCTTATTATGCTCAGAAATTGCCAATACTAATATTTTTCGTCAGGAATATTTATTATGTTTTTGAAGTAGATGACCATTAGAACTAAAAAAAAAAATTTAAGTTGAAGGCCTAAGATGCCATTACTCTTTCCTTATTTTCTCTTTTGCCTTATAATTTATAATTATAACTTAAGAGAATTAATAAATAAATAAAACAAAGAACTAAAAAATTTGCTAAAAGGATTTTTATTAAGTTTATGTTGCTATTTAAAAGCATAACAAATTAGCCCTTGATTCAAAGAATTTTTATTTTTCAAAAAATTTAAATTTATGCATTCGAATATTTTTTTCAGAAGTGAAAAATTCAGTATCTCATAACTAATTTGTGGTTAATTTTTAGATTTTTTTTTTATTTTTTTTGGTTTTGTTGGTGCTGTAGAAAAATACAATTAACAAAAATAGAAAAATCTTCATATAATAAGAAAAAATAATAATTTCGTATATTTTAAAATTCAGAACAAGAACGTGGTGTGCTAAGATTTTAAAATTAATTTAGCATTTTAATTATTATTTTTTTTGCTTGTTTGCGAAAAATATAGATTATGGAACTTGTGATCGCCAGATTATGGGGGCACCCAAGCAATCAGAGCAAACTATGAAAATATAATAAGTGCAAAATGGAACACAATGTTTTATTCCATCTACTCAAAGTGAGAAAAGCAGTTCGTAGTAAACCGAGGAAATTTTAAATGATGAGCCTTATCAAAGGAAACCAGTAAAGTAGTGAAGAAAACGATTCTTATTGTTAAAGCAATTGGAAGTTTCAGTTGGTATAAATATTATACAATCATACCTCAGCCTCCATATTCAACTCGTCTGTTTCTTTCTAAGTGCAAAAAGCAAATCGCTGAAGAAATTAAAGAATGTAGCAAAAACCGTTCATAAAGTATTACTTAAACTGTAATTGAGTTTTTGTATAGAGAAAAATTTTAATTATTTTTTTAATAAAATTTCTTGTTGCTTTGAAACTTTTCTCTTTCAAATTTTTTTTAACAATGTGAGTAGTGCAAAGCACAAGTATTTCTAGTTTAAAACTAGAAATTAATTTCAGTTAATCCCTACTCTACCTGCAAAAAACAAGCATTTTACAATTTGTAGCTTTTACTGACTTGTTGGCTTTTAATTAGTAACCTTCCATCTAACATGTTACAACTTTATTTAAACTCTTGTTTACACATTAACCATTCCAAAATCTGTCAAGTATTCAAATTGTGCAAAATTTAAAAGACTTAATTTTCTTGTTCTTGTTACTCTGCTTAGGATATTCATCACACCAAATTTATTAAACTTGAAATAAATGTGATAAACATTCTAGACATTATAAAGTTCTCCTACACACCCTCACTCACACATATTAACTAAAAGGCCCTTCTATACTTACACAGGATTTTAGGGATATCAATATCTAGTACAACCAAAGAATAAGCCTCACAATATAAAGGATTGTGTTGTCAAATACTAATTAAAGCTAGAAACAAGTCAAAACATGTTTCAATTGACTACATTTTACAACATCATATTAGGCTGACTAACATTCAATCAACATCATCATCATTATCAGAAAACACACTTTTGTATGAGTTAATTATTGGGCTGAAACAAAATAAAGAAAAACACTTTTAGAATGTACGAGAATAAAGTTAGCCGGTACAATGTAATACTTAAAATAAAACGACTGAACAAAATGTGTTGAAAGAGCAAAAAACAAAAACCAAATGTTTTAGGCTTCATAACAAAAAATAACAAGGACTTTCAGACTGGCAGTAGCAGTACTACGTCAACAACTAGCATCATTGCTAAGCAATGCACTTGAAAACTCATCAAAATCAACAACAATCAAGTTGTAAATTGAAAAAAAAAAAATGCACGTAGTAGCTTCAATTCAAACAAAAGCGACGAAAGCTATCACCGAAATTGATAAAGTTGATGAAGATACTAATGACGTTGTTATTTTGTCAGTAAAAAATAATATTAGAGCAATAGGTGGATTTTTTTTTTTGGATTTACGTTGCTCTTTATAAAAATTAATGAACGATATAAAGAAACCAAAATTCATGTGGTTATTTAGAGATTTATTTTATCAAAATTTTATTTCCCCTTTTTCGCTTATGTACATTTTATATTTAGCAAAATTTTTAGCTCCAAAATAAACTGATTTCGTTTACTGGATTTACATGGTAAAGACTTTTGTAAGAAATTTTTTTCTAATTAAAAAACATTTCTTACTTCAATCACCAGCTTAAATGGCAAGAATAAATCAAATATAGATTTTTGGAGCAGAACAGTAGTGCGATTCAGATAATTTTTGTGGCGACACATTTGTTCGGTTGCAGTATAGATAATGTGATTCTTTAGCTTATTTATATCGATAGCATACAGCTTATATTCAATTAATCATATAAATAATTAAGGCAAATAACGAGTTTTAGCATGCAGAATATTTCAATCGCAATGCTACTGAATACCGAATTTGATAAACCATCAATATACTTATTTTTACGATGCGATTTGTCGTTACTGAATTGTACTACATATTCTGTAAATTTGCTCAGTAGTAAAAAGTAGTATAAGCTACTAAGACAGTTCAAAAAAAGACCTACGTAATTATTATTAGAACTGTTTCCAGGGGCTAAATCGCTGCATTCCAATTCAAGCAACGTCTATCGAAATTATTAAGTTATATCGAATGGATTTTATTGGGTATTGAATGTGAAAATTTGATTACAGCGGCCAGAATAAATCTATTTTGACAGTATTCTCAAGTTACAAGTTTGCCCAAAGTCTAGTTTTCATTAAGAATTTAAAGACTTCCTTGTTTGAGTTTTTTGCCATGTCAGACAATTTTAGTAAAGAAAACGAGTCCATAAAATAGAATATTACAGTGACAAAGTATACTCGTATGTCCTGCTTTTTCTTCGTCTTTGTTTCTTAACCCGCAGAAGTCGTTTCAACTGCTCCTCATATTTGAGAAGTATTATTAGATTACTAGAATTTCTAAATAAGTTAGGCTCAGTATAAATCAGATGGTCTTTTTTTACCCAGGCTAAACGATGCTCCCCCAAGAATCGTATGAAATCTGAGCTTATTTTAGATGGTCATTAGGTTGAACAATAAATCTCAGAGGTTGCGTTTTTTCCAAGGCTAATGAGCCTAATGTTATAAATTAATATATTTAAAAATCTGGCCTTCAGCATTGTGTAAAATTTTCTACAAAATTTTTTCTTAAATTAAAAAATTCAAAGAAGACAAACATGAGCCCCCTTTTATCTTCTTGGTGTTTGAGTCTTTAAAGTAACGTAAGCCAACCCAAAAACGTTATGTAAAAATTAATGCTTTAAATACACCAGTAGTGCGATTCAGTAACTTTTATTACGAACATTCGAATCGAAAAAAAAGTAAAACGATATTTTATCGAATTCGGTATTCAGTAACTTTCCGACAAAAATATTCGGTACGATAAAAATCGTTATTTGGGTCGCACAGTTCACATAAACAATGCAGCTTGCGGAAGTTAACAGCACATAAATAATCATCGCAAATAACGATTTTTGTCGGAAAGTTACTGAATACCGAATGCGAAAAAATATCGTTAAACATTTTTTTTTTTCGATTCGAATGTTCGTAATAAAAGTTACTGAATCGCACTACAGATGTACTTTAAAAATCAGTCATCAATTCCTGCATTCCCTTAGTCAAGCTATCCATAGCTTCACTAAATAAAAAGATTTCATACCAAAAACTTTGCATTTAACTAAAACGGCGTAGGAATGTGCGCATTGAAGACAATATAGGTGCTGTTAATGAAAGTGTAGAAAAGGATTGATTCATCACAATAGGTATTTTGTGCTCGCAGTAATCAGCTGACTTGTTCCCACTCTTAATTCTAATTCCAATTCAATTCTATTGATTCGTCGTTGATCCAAAAAAAAAACACATTTCTAAGCCCGTAAACATTTTCAAATGATAATAAAATGGTTTGCTCTTTTGAATAAAAATGTTTTGATTAAAATTAATGGGCCATAATCATAGTCACAAAATAGCAAGTTTTTTTTTAAGAGCTGGCTTTTGTTCATAAGAATTTTATGAATTTAAAATCATTTTTAAAAAGATATCGGCTTTAAAGTGACAATGATTATGAACCTACGTTTTTAAAATTCTTTCGAACTAAAATTTTCTGAGTAAGTTACTTAGTCACGTTAGAATTATAGCAAACTATATTTAAAATTGCTACTTGAGAAAAATTCATAACGTTTAAAAGCTCGTTATATATTTTTGTTCATTTTAAGCCTCTTCTAAGAGCTTAATTTCTAATTTAATATAAAAATTATTCAAAGTCTTCAGGTTGAGGTTAGTATTTGATTTGGATTTAGACATGATAAGCTAAGAAAAAATAAAAATTCTTTTTACGCTTAAGAAACAAATGCTTTACCTAAAACAATTTTTTATGAAAATAAAATTCAAAAATATATTATTATGATGTTTGTTGCCGTAAATTAGTTTTAAGCAGAATGAGTCAATAAATTCAAGTAAAATATTCTATTTCAGTTTTAAGCACGTTTTCATCATCATAATTTCAAGTTAAAATTTTCAATTAAACTTAATTGCAAAACATTTTCAAGAGTATTTTTATTGTTTTACTCGTACCCAATGCTAAAAAGGCAGGTCTGGCCAGGCACTGCAATATTTTATCATCAACAACAGCCGTTGAGAGTTTTTTTCTTTTTTTTTTTGTGAGAGAGAATTTTGTCATGTTTATTGTTTGTTATACATAATTTTACAGTAAGGATCTGTGTAAATGTGTATGTGGGTGGGTTATTGCTAAATGTATGTGTATATGTTTTCTTCCCTTTTTTATGGTTGTTGTCTTCTTTTTTATTTTTTTTTATTTTTGTTAGAAGAATTTTTTATTTCAATGTGGTGGATATTGTTGTTTAGTTGGTATCAGTTTACTTTTATCTTTATAAATTGGGCTTAAACTGTTTGCACGAGTGTGAGATTTTCTCTAATTGTGGGATGAAAAATATGTTTTCCACTTAACTTAATTACAGCAGTACCAAAAATAAAACCCAAAAAAAAACTCAAAAGCAAATT
The DNA here is from genome assembly GCA_947397855.1 of Thelaira solivaga. NCBI lineage: Eukaryota > Metazoa > Arthropoda > Insecta > Diptera > Tachinidae > Thelaira > Thelaira solivaga. The sequence goes on along the minus strand of OX377611.1, from coordinate 14,376,698 downwards.
TTTTTTGTTTAAAAATAAGTAGAACAACATCAACATCCCTACACAATTTTTAAGCAGATGAAAGTTTATATGTTTGTATGTGTATAAAAAAGGTCTCTTGGTTTATGTATCTTAAAAGGCATAAAGTTAAATAGTTAGAAAATTTAAATCCTTATTACACACACTAACAAAAACTGTGCTTATTTTGATTTAGATTAATTTTGTCCAAAGTAAGCAAGCATTTATTTATCTAATTAATTAAACACAATTTAGATTTATGACAAGCAAATATTTAAAATTAAAAGAAGAAAAATTCAAATAGATTTTTTTTTAATATTTATTGGCACAAAAAAATTTATAATAAGATAAATAAAAACTTATTACATTTGGTTTTTCAAATGATATTTTTATTTACTTTTTAAAGTAGCACATTAGGCAACCCCGACTTTACTCGAAATAGAAAAAATCGGCTTTATAGCCGATAAAACAAAAAACTATTTTTTGTGGCTAGAGCAGCTTTCAAATGCTTTTCTAGATATGTTTTTCACTCCTACAAGAAGTTACATGATATATAAGAGCAGTACTGAAAAGCTGTTGGTTCTATTTGACTGAGAAGAAAATCTTAAGTTTTTTATTATTTCTTTTATACAATTTACTGCCAGGCTCTCTATTTGGACACCAAATGAAAGCGAATGCATATCATTTTCAAAAAAGCGGCTCACTATATTTTGACTTAAATATTGTTTAGGTTTTTGAATTTAAACCATCTTGTTACACCAAGTGGCTTCAACAACATTTTCATAAATTAAGCACCAATTTTAAAGAAAACCTGCAGTGACGTCTAAAAAAACATAAGCTGCCGTAACTACTTAAGCCATCAACGAATGCCAGTAGACAGAAAAACTTTCATAAACGCATTCAGAACACACTAATTAGAAATAACAAATTTCGCAAATTTTATTTTTTAATTAATAAAGAAAATTTTATGGTGGCTATTAAAAAATCAATTTATACGATAAAACTAATTTTCTTGCACAGTACGTATGCTACCCTACAGAGTATGTTTATTCTGGATTCTTATAAAGAGCGATGTCTTTCCCTCTGGATGTTGAAATCAGCTTTCTGAAGTTCTTAGAACACCTATAGGAAAGTTAATCTAAAAATGTACCTCCAAGTAAATGAATTTTATTTAGTTTACACATCTACGTACATATAAAATTTAAAAAAATCACACTTAATTCCTTTGAACTGTGTTATCCTTTCCTAAGAAATAATAAACACTCAATAGACAATGCAAGCTGCTTTGTCAAGACTTCAACTCATTTATTTAGCTTTTTTGTATTTTCATAGTTTGCAATTTAATTGTTAATAGGCCTTCATGCATAAACAAAAGCAAACAGCTAAAGAATTTAAAAAAAGCGTTAATATTACAAAGAGAAATATTTGTGTTAAAGTAAATTTACACTCAGCATAGTGTTAAATACCACAATGAAATAGCAACTCGTGTTTAAGAACAAGAAAAATAAACTTTTTAAAATATTATTTCATTTGTGAAAAAGGTTTTTTTTTTTGTATCAACAAAGAAAGTTAAACATGCATAAATATGCACGTACAAGTAAAGTGGCTGATACACACATCAAATTTTCATTAAAAAAAAAGCACACAAATGCAGGATTGATGTTGAAATTTGATGTATGTATCAACCACTTAAGAATCATACAGGACATGGAAGTGAGCCAGGCAGTCAAGCCATTCAAAGCAACAGCTAACAAATTATTTTTTTTTCCAGCACACACATTCACACACAAATATAGTTTTACACAAACACTTTCGCACGTATAGATATAAACAAATTATATGTGTATGCGAGCAAAAACTTAGTTTTTTTTTGTATAAGCATTAAGCAACCGGTTTGGGATAATGCAATTTCAACAACTGAACACAACCAAAGAAAAACAAGAAAAACTTTTTTGTGAGAGAAAGAGAAAAAAATTTAAATATGCAACAATAGTGTAGTACGTAAATGCTGCAAAGTAAACGTTGAAACAAATATTAAACAAACATCAGAACAATCGTAAAAAAAATTAAGTTGTACAAGATTTTATTTTATTAAAAATTGTTTTCCCTTCAAAAAAAGTAAGAAAAAGAAATATTTTCAATTAAAAAAAATGTTTATATTTTTCCAAAAAAAAAAAAAAATCATTAAAATGTTCGGTCACTGCCTTGAAGCGTTGCCATTTTAGCCTTTTTTTTTTTTTCATTTAACCTCAAAATTTATGATTTAGCCTCTAGCTTTTTCTTGGGGTTTTTCGTTCTTCAAAATAGTTTTAAATAGCATTTTTTGGAAATATGAAAACAAATCTGAGACTGACACCCCTTTAGCTAAATTATTATTTTCGACAAAACTTTGATATGTAAATTGATAAATTAGTCGAATGACGGTAATTTCATAAGTAAAGAAAAGTATTTGGCTTCTAACTTGTAAAATAATAATACACTTTAATCCTAATTGATTAATTAATTGTTCCATTTAGTATTTAGTTATCTAAAACTACCTCTTAGTAATGCTGAGGTTGCTCTTTACCAATTTTAAAAGGAAGGCTGTCTAGTTTTGAAATCTGTTGCTCAATTACTCAGAAGTTATTTTGAATTATTTAAAAAAATTTTTTTAAATTTCCATATACCCCAAGACTGATGTTTCCGTCAAAACACTTCCAGAAAGATTAGAACCTACAGACTACAGATTAAATTCCTTTTTGATTTTGGTAATTTCCAAGCCATGTGGAAAACGACATTATTTTCTTTAGTTTTTGATATTTCATATTTTTTTTATAAAAATTATAATTAAGATTCCTAATGTAATAAAGAATTAAAAAAAATTTTGAATTTTAAGCTGTAGCTTTTTAACTTTTTTCTAGCTTATTTTTCTCCGGCGTGATTTAGCTTTTTTTTTAAAGAAATATAGTTTTTTTTAGTCCTGGCAACGCTGCTGGCTTGCATTATTTTTTTCTTAAGGCCCCCACAAAGCTTTCTACCTTGAAATTGAATAGTTCTACTAATATTTTGCTTTAACAAATAGATGTTTTAGCTACATCACATTAGAAACTTTTACAAGTACATAGAGAAGACAACTTCGGTTGGGAGAATTGAAATTATGACCAATTAAAAGTGTTGAGTTGACCGAATTTTTTAGGATAAGAAAAATTAAGAACAAAAGAAACTAAAGAAATTTAAATTAAAAATCTTTATGAGCCACATCTTAATTAAATAACCATACAAAATCTTTGAATGCAACCTAAAATTTTTCTGCACTTTTGAAATATTACAAGTCATTGATATGGCTTTTTCCTTAAACTGGATAATGTCATGCAATACTGAAATTATTTTTAAGCCTCTGCTAAACAAAAAACATAAAGTTGTTTTTATAAAAAAAAAAAGACTTAACAACTAGTTGAACAAAAACCCCAGCAAAAAAAATTGATTTAAAAGCAAGACCGACAATTGGAAGGAATGTATTGTATTCTGCGATGCAATAGAGTAAAGCAATGCATTTTGAATTTTATTTAGTTATAAAGCTGTTATAGTAACAGTAAGTATGTCAGATTTTTGAAGAGACATTTTACTTTTAATAATAAAATAGAGCGATTATATCAGTAAAAGAAGGAAGTTTCTTTTATTTATAACAGGCAGACATTTGACTAATTAATATTAAATAATAATATCAGTGCGGGACTGCATTGCTATCTGAATTCCTGTAATTGGTTACATTGATTATCCATATGTATTCTAGAAAAATTTTGTTTTAAAAGATTTTTTCGTTGTTGTAAGTGATTTCCCTACCTTAACTGGCTTCAGCAAGTTCTTACTCAATTTAACAAACTGGCAACAATATATAAAGTTCTGAGATATAAGAAAAAAGTATTTAAACACAAAAAAAATTATATATTGAAACTGAATATAAATAGCTCATAAAAGTACACTCAAGAACAATTTGGGCCTTTAGGCAAACAAACGATATTATTAAAGAAAATAATTGCTAGTTGGCAACAAACAAGTAGTTTAAAAAAGAAAAAAGGTAGTAAATATGTAGGTTTTTCTTACACTTAACACAGCAACATATTTGCAACAGTTTCCTGTTAAAAATACAGAAGGAAAGAAAAGAAAACAATAACAGTTTACGCATAAATTGTTAACATGCAACAGTTTAATGAAAGGTTTAAAACCCAACAATAAAAAGAAATAATTAATTTATATAAATTATTTGTATAAATTCGTATTCTGACTAAAGCTAAAAAATTTTACAGAATGCTAGCAATAAATCAGCTTGATTACCTTTGCCAATAAATAATTAAGGTTAAAGATTTTTTTTTTTTGTTAAATTAAGTTTTTATTTTTTAGAACTAGCAAAGTAAATTAAATTGATTTAAATAAAAATTAGAAACAGCAACACTTGAAAAAAAGGATATATGAGGAGTAGTCATGTGCTTCACTATAATGTAATGAACATCGCACTATCTGTAACCCATAAAATTCTGCAAATAGTTAAAAATTTTCACTTGGCTGTGATAGAAACTAGAAACACTACATATATTTTTATATAAAAGCCATTTTTTTAAACGAATGAAGAAAGTTCTGTTATATTTAAAATTACAAAGATTTTAATCAGTCTTAGAAAATTTTTTTTAATTTTCTCTCTCTTTCAACTTCTTGCACAAATTGCAGCTACAAACAATCTAATTTTTAAAAAAAAAACTGTGCATGTTCCTTAAATTATTACAAAAATAATAATAATTAGAATTTCCACAAAACTTGAAACAGGCAATAACAACAACATGACATAATTGCTGTTAATTTCTCTTTAATATTGTTGTTTCCTTATTTCCTATTTCTTGTACATTTTTTTTAAAGGAGAAGGAGCAGAAGAAAAAAAATATTTACTGCTGACACACTTTAATTTCCCTAATAGCATTCTCATTGGAATGTGTAGGTACTAAATAATCATGTCTTCCATTTATTTGTGTGTATATGTAAGTACAAAATCTAACACATAAACTAACAACAAGCATAGATAGACATTTTACAACTACAAACAACATCAAGAAATTATGCCAAAATGCAAATTTAAAATTTCTACACTAGAGAAAACAAAAACATGTAAAAGCAACAGCAAGAGATAAAAATTATATTTTTGTAATAGTTGGCATACATACACCAACATGCATGCCTTTTGTTTGTCTGTATTCGTTACCAGCCTGCATACGAGTATTTACACATAAAATCTTATGCACATGCAAAGTACACAGTCATGCATGCATGAGAAAACAGCGTTCCAATTCTAGTTCAGTATGCCTAAGAATGTTACACTACTTGAAATTGATAGTTTATTATGGTTTACAATAACAACAGCAACTAACATTTGAACATTATTTGCAAGAGTTAAAAAAGGAGTTACAACCAGCTCTAAAGTGATGTTTAGCAAAAAGTACTTTTTAAAAATTTTTCTCATAATTTTCTACAATGTAGGACTTTCAAAGCTGTCAGTCTATCTCTTGAGTTGCATGAGCACAGCACAAGCATGTTAAAAATATTAAAAATCTTAATACATACTAGTAGTGCCCCAACTGGCTGTTATGTTGTTTATTTAGACTAAAACATGATTGTTGTTATGTTGGTTAACATACAAGTAATCATATTAAGTTGTTGTTTATTAAAAGAGAAATTATTGATTGCTGTAGAATTTACAAAAATAATTTTTTAGATTAGAGTCAAGCTGTTGTTGTTATAGTCATTTAATTAATGATATAAAAAAGTGATGCTAAAAATTCCAAATTTCCTGGGTTCAATTTTGTGATCTTTTTCGGTTTCATTAAATTAAGTACACGTTATCTCTAATGTGGATAGTGTAAACGTGGCTGTACACATCTCTCTTAATACTGGAGACTTGACTTACTCAATGGTTTTTACTTTGGAACCATTTTCATTACTTAGGCTATCGCTACCTACAACCGTCTGATACTATATACTTTGATGGCGTTGTTACAGCAGTCATATTTACCAAAAGTTTTTAGGTTGATTTAGGTTAGCTTGACTGCAGCCTCAAAGTATGAGATAGAGCTTGTGAGGGGCTTCATTTTACCTAAATAATAAATGACATACTAAACCTGAATCAGTGAGGAATTCCCATTGTTATAAGATTCATGACTGGAAGTTAGAGAGTATTAAAACACTTGGTAAATATATGGGGATCAGTCGAAACAGCCTCTGAAGGTTATTTAAAAAAAAAAAAAAAAAAAAAAAAAAAAAAAAAAAAAAAAAAGACAGCAAAATTTATATTGCATTACAATAGTGTTCTTATTTGGGCCCATATTCTTTACTTTGAACATCACTTTCTACCGTCTGATATGGCCGATAAATCACCTATAAGCAAGTCTTTGAATTCTAGACTTAGTGCTACAATAGGTCTTTTCTGGCCTACTTTTAGTTTTAATTACGCCCAATGATGATGAAGAATATGATTACTTAGGCATCTTAAGCATTGATCAAACATAAACTTAAAGAATTATAAGGAATTTCTAGTGTTAATATGTGTCGTGTTATGACCATTTCACTAACTCCGGCCTTTATGGTATTTTTTAGAGTTATTCTTGTTAACAACATAAAAATTCCAAGCATATTCTGTTCTTATGTTTGTAAAATTTTCACTGACATAAATATTTTTAGATTTTCTTCAATTGTCTACTGCAAAACAGGCCAGATTACGCTTGTTCATCCAGCCTTATTAATAGAATATATCCTTAATTAACTTTTTAAAATTTAACAGAACATGTCGTGCACACGCAAAGAAAAAATATGGTTGAGGCAACCATATTCTGGTGGAAACATAGTATGGTTAGATTTATGATTGCCCCAACCATATATATTTTTAAGTCAAAGATATTAAAAATAGCTTTCAACTGCAGATGTTGCGGTTCAAGAAATTTTTTTTAATGCATACATATTTTAATATGATTTTTAAAAAAAATTTTAATTTAAATTTTTTGTATAAATAAAGTTTTTTTTATTCCATTGATTTTTCTTTTCTATGTATTTATTTACATTATTACATAATACATCGAGTTTAAATTTATTTTTTAAATTTTAGTTGACTCTACCAGGGCTCGAATTTGCGAACACTTAGTTAAGAAGCATTAACTCGCCACTCAACCACTTCAGCCACAAAGCTCAGTTGAGTTTGAACGATTAAGTTTTTCTTTTATACTCACTTTATTTACATGGTTGCGGAAGAGACAAAATAGAAAACAATTTACATTCAACCATATTTTTATCATTATTATGTTTGCTATGAACATATTTATGATTTCAAGTAAAATTTTATTAAACATAATATGATAATTATATGGTTGATCTAAGACACTAAACATAATGTGGTTAAAAATAACTAGAAACATGTTTATCGTGACCAGAATAATGTTTAGATGCTTCAAATTAATAATAATATTTTTGTGAAGAACACACTATGTTTGAGGTGACCATATTCATCCATCTTTTTTCTTTGCGTGCATAAATTACAGTTTAATTTTTAGCTTGAAGAGTGCAGCGTTAATCAGGATAAGAATTAGTCCTAATTCGAGGAACTAGAATTGCTTCTTTTTTTCTTTATTTATAAGCTTCCAAAAAAAAAAAATTGGGTGGTGGTATTTATGGCAAAAATTGTTTCACACGAAATTAATTAAATAAAACTAATTTTCTAGTTATTTGTTTTTTATAAAAATTTTTGTTTTACAAAAGATTTGTCTCAAATTGGACACATAATGTTTATATCCAAAGTAAGTCGCCTATTTTTCCATACATTTATTAACGATTTTCATAGAGATATGCACCTGTATTTAATTTAAGCCTGAAATTTTGCTTTGAAATGTTTTTTATCACTTTACTTGACGCCTCTGCTAGCAATTGTAAAAGTAGTGAATGGCTGCAGTTTTTGAAATGGGTTTTTTAAACAAATAGAATTTTATATGCAAACGGATAAGGATACCGACTCACGTAATGAAGATCACTCTGATTTAAAACCTGGTTTCTTTTTCTCCTTGTGAGCTTCCATAACAAAAAAGTTTGTTCCACATATGAGCTACAAAATCATTGGAAAAAATCTAAAATCATCAATAAACCGACTTTACAAAAAAAAACTTTGTCAACTCCTTTACACAGCAAAGCTTCAAAATAACCAGCTTTTCAGTCACTAGTTCATTTTTATAGAAACTGTGTAAAATTTTAATGACTTAAATATTACAATGACCAAAAAAAAAAAAAAGAAACCGCAGTACATTTTAACGAGACAACCCAATATTATCAACAAGCCACAGCTAGAATAACACCACTGCAACAATATACAAAGTCCTAAAATAACAAAACTAAATGGAGACATAAACTAAACAATAACAGCAGCAATAATATAATGTAATTTTAAAAACAAAACCTCTACTTTTGCTTAGCTACGAACATTTTGAAGGATAAAAATCAAACGAGTAATCATACTCAAATGTGATGATTTTGAAACAAAAACAAAATGTGTATATGTAACGTTACTCACAACAATTGCAAATACAACAAAAACAAAAACAGTGAATAATGAAATAAAAGCAGGAAACCCCTTTTGTGTTTAACACAGCCGCAGGACACTCCCAAATAAACAATTAGCAAAAAAACACGAATGTCCTTGTAAGTCAAATAACAAAAATACAGAAAAAAAGGTTTGGAAAAACGTTGCCACAATAAGGGAATCAAAAATAAAAAAAATATAATTGAGAGTTTCCAAAGACTTGAATGCATAGAAGAGGGGGTGGTGTTTAAAAAAACTCATTGTTGTTATGTGAACAGTTATCAAAAAATCAACTTTAAAATATTTTTGCTTAACTCTGATGTACTCGTATTTTGCTTACTGGCTGACCCTTGTCTACAAAAATTTTCTTTTTTTCCTTTATTTTAAAAAATAAAGTATTACTGCAGCTTGGTGCTTTATTGTGGTAACGAAAAACACGGCTGCTAACATAAATAAAGTGCACCGCTCTCTGCCTGTTCTTGCAAACAAAATGTGTGGGTGACTTTTATTAAAAAAAAAATTAATTTTTCAAACAAGAAAAAAAATTTAAAATATGTTCACATAAAATAAGGGTTATTCACCCACGACGCATTGCACCCACTTAAAGCAAATAACAACACCACAACACAGTCTCTCTAACCATCGCAAACACAGTCATTCTTACCCGTACGATGGGTATACAAACACTGCAGAATAACAGGCAACATTTGCTTGAGGGCAATATAAATTATAAGCGCAAAGTTGAAAGTTTTGAATGGGTACAAAACGACTTGTTAATGTTGCATGAAAAAGAGATAAAAGGCCTCTATATTAACATACATAGTTAAACACAAAAATGATCATACACCGCTATATAAAATAGTCATGAGCAACTCGTAGCCAGATTTTAAAATTATTTCATACCAGAAAACTAAAGTTTCAATGAGTTCATTTGTAATCGAATGAGATATTTGTTTTTTTTTTAACCACCCAAAATATTAATCTACGTAACTAAAAAAAATTAATTTAAAGTGGTCTTTGTGATAAACTCTGTTTGAAGCTTATATTAATTTTTTTTATTGGTGTTGTTATAGAAACAAAATATTTTTTCAGTCAATTTAAACGTTTTTTTTTTCAATTTATTTTTTTTAATTTGGTGCATTTTATTATTATACTTCTGCTTAGAATAGTTTTGTTTTGGTGACAGTAACCAAAGGCATAATTCTATTAGACGTGATCGACATTAATGTTCTATCGAATAAAATTTCTATAGTGAGAGATATGCTAATTGGGATACTGAAAAAATAGGATAATTGCAGACAAAAACTTTGTTAAGAAATAATAAATTATGAGGTAAAAAAGTGAAAATCAAAATAAAGAAAAAAATTTTTATTCATTACAAATACGTGCCTTTTGTATTATTTTTTTCCTCATCCTCTTTTGAGTAGCAAAAACATGTAAACTAAAACAATATTTTGAAAAAAAAAGACTTCAAATCTGTTAGTTACTTTTTAATTTAAAAATTTAACTTAGATTCTGTTTTAATTTACTTGTTGGCACAGAAAAGCCCTAATGATTTTTAGCTTTCAGATAAAATATAGCTCCCTGTTCAATGATTTCAATGGCGAATTTTACACTTGTTATTTGATACACGAGTCACAGAATTGCAAACTCGAATGCTCGGGTAAGACTTGACTAATATACAACTGACAAAATTATACCTTTTTTAAAATTATATCAAATTCTGCAGAAATTAGCTTGTTAAATTATGAAAAGAATGAACAATGTTATAAAAGTTATTATAAAACTATTTACCTAATTTTGTAAGCGACTGTAGGCAAAAAATAATTAAAATTAAAATAACAACTCTTACTTAATTTTCTAAGACCCCATTTTTTTCTCATATAATAAAAGATTTCATTTTGTATTTATTTCAAAAGCGTGGTTACAACTACTTCTATCTAAAAAATATAGAGTGAAATGTTTAAATGTTTTTCGTTATTTTTTAATTAAATTTGGTTCAAAGAGACCTAAGCCCTGCAACTGATATGAGATCATGGCATAAGATTAAATTCAATACAAAAATTTATATAAATAAAAATTCAAATTTTATTTTAACTGAAACGGCTAGTTCTTAAAGCTTAAGGTTGGATTAAAATCTATATAAATAAAACTTAGATTTTTCGGAAATTTTATACCAAACAAGTTAGTCATATAATTTCCCACTTTATTAAAATTTTAAACCCTTTTTTTATATAAAGATTTTTTTTGAAATGTGGGACATAAGTTCACTATAACTCAAGAAACTTTGCAACATTGTTTTGTACCGACTTTTCCCTTTAAATTATTAAAATTTTATGTTTCAAATAATGTATTTGAAATTTGATACAAATGCTCTCTACATTTGAAGGTTGTATATAGTTTTGAATTGAACATCTCCAGTTTTTAAGTTATTTTTTAAAAAAAATAATTGAAGATGGTTTGCTAATGATTCAAATACTAAAATTCAAGATATGATTTCACTAACTTCAAAATCGTATATGCCTAATGATACAGTCATAAACCCTGATTAATTTGTTGTTTATATATAATATAATTTTTATATTCATTAAATATAACCAGAATGTCTTCGCTTTAATTATCATTAAAAGTTAACACCCCAGTTGTATTTCTAAGAAATATTGATTAAATTAAACTTTGCAATGATTGAAGACTATTAGTGGAAAAGTATGATTAGAGTAGAAGTGCTGGAAAATGTTTTTTTATCAAACATAATTTTGATATGCCCTTCAATTTTAAAATATTGCAATTCCCAGTAAGTCTTGCATTTTCTTTGCAATGACAATTAATAAAGTACAAGAATATTTTCTTATGGATCAATTTTTTGTATATTCAAGGGAAAAACCTGAATTGTTGTATATCAGCCGACTATAAAATAAAAAAAATTTATCAATTTTAAATACCCTACTCGAGGCTTACAGCCTCTATTGCCATGTAATTTTATGTCGAACATGTTCACTTTGGCAATCAATTATGTAATTTAAATTGTTAATTTTTTACTAATTACAAATCTCACTCATATATTCAAAGACCGGCACAACCGGGTAAAATTATCCATATTAATATTATAAATGCGAAAGTAACTGTCTTTCATGCCAAAACTACTGAACCGATTTAAATGAAATTTAGTACACAGATAGCTTAAAGTCTGAGAAAGGACATAGGCTACATTTAACTAGAAAAAAGTGTTGTATAGGGTTGAAAAGGGAGATAAAAAGTTGCATGAAAATATTGTCATTTTCAGACTAGAAACATAAAACTTATATTTTAGGCTGTTGATTAACAAAGTTTGTAAAAATGTTAGCCTTAATTGTGTAAAATAAACATTTACGGATTCATTACTTTGTAGAGCTAAAGTTAAGGCGTTAAGAAACGCTTCAAGCCCTTTTTGGTGGACGCCTCTAATAATAATGCTACCAAAAACATGAGACACTTTATAAAGTGGTCAAGGGCTGTATTATTTGGATTAACAATTAAAATTCTATTTCTAAAGGGATTTCTATAAAAATTGCCACATATGCTTACTAGGGATACCTGCTCACATAATAAAAGGCCAGGCCGGGCAAAAACATTTAGTTCATAAATATTTTATATCAATATTTGAAAAAATTATTCAAATTATTAAACATACCTTAATTAATTCATTTAATTTATATATTGCAGACCCTACACACAGTTGTAGCGAAATATTAATATAAAATAAATACTTATAATCCCAACGTAGGCTTGAAAAAGCCAGTCTTTTCTATTATAAAAGAAAATATGAAAGAAATAATTTAAGTGTAAAGTCTGTAGTTTTCAGTGTAAAGGAATTTAATTTTAGAAGAAATTTTTTCTAGAGCAAAATGTTTTTTCTAAGACTTTTTCAGAGAGCTAGAGCTAGTGGAAACTAATTTAGTTGTTTTGATTAGTCAACTTTTATTTTTTGAAGAAATTTTTCAACTCATAAATACAGACTAATTATTGAAGTCACGATCTGTAGCTGTTCACATGCATCTGAAAACAGTGTATTTAGTTTTAGCCAATTTTAGCTCTTGATTTTATAGAAGAGAGAGAAAGTGAAAAGGCTTATTCATACCTGACAGTTCTCTCTTTTTTTCTATTCAAGCCTTTTAAAATAGTTAAAGAAAAAGAAGACGATCAAGAAAATATTGTGCTGGTGTATTGGGTTTTTTTAATTAATAGTTTTCCTCCTAAAATAAGTACTGAATTGTAAAGCATATCTATATTTTTTTCCGATCAAACTGAGCTTGTGTAGGGGTCTGATTATTTGTCTCTTCTAAATAAACTCATCCTCAAACAGAGCGTATATATTTTTGAAGTGAAATGTAATCAAATAAAAAAAGGAACTTTAAAAGAAAAAAAAAGATTGAAGTTTTGTTTCAATGACAATCCGACCTTTTCCTTCAAATATGGGAGTAGTTAGGTTAGGTGAAATAGACCGACTTAAAGCAGAACGTGGCAGAGGTCTTAAGTGGGTGCTGTGATATGACTGTAACAACTTAAAAAAATTGTGACATGTGGGCAATTCAATAATAAAATTTTTAAATATTTTATTTCAAAAAAAAAATAAGTAAAAAACCATAAACCTTGCATAAGATGGGTTTTTCTTACATTTGAATTGAAAACAGAAACAAAAAGAAAGTACCAAAATTTTTTGTTGTTTTCAAAGCTATCCTTTGCTTATAGAAAGCTAATAAATAAATAAAAAAATTTTAAATGATGTAAAAAAGATAAAATTTTCTAAGAGACTACATTTTGTGTACGTTTTTTCTCCCATTATTTTTAGAACTGCTGCAGGCCTAAGCGTCTGCGGTTTGCAGGTTCAATTTTTATTCAGTTGCTAAAATTTAGGGTTTTACTTTTTTTTTTAGAAAAAGTTTACTTGCAAAAGATTTTTTAATATTTATTATGATTTTAAATTTATGTAGGGCATTTAAAGTATCTCAATACCAGATTCATCCCTTGAAATCATAAAAAAAATATAACACGCTGGAATATGCACAACACAGAATGAGCAATTATAACAAAACATTTTCTTTATTTCTTATAGCACCACACTTTGTTCATACTTTTATTATTATTATCATACATGATGCATCATCGTACACCCAGTCAGTCCGTCAGTCATTCATTCAAACTTTTGCACAGTAAAAGACTAACAATGAAAACAAATACAAGGAAATTCTGCTGGTAGTGGTAGTGATAAATTTTCCAACACTCATAAGTTAGTGAGTGAATGAAAGTATCACAAAGTGAAGCGTAGCTAATGTTACATGCAACATATGCATACAATGTTTATGCAACGTTCAACTAGCTGTGGGTATGCTAGAAAAATAAATGAATTTAAAATAAAAAGTGAATGTGAGTTTTATTTAACTTATTTGTATGTAGTCTATGTATTTGTAATTAATGATTAAAATGATGAAAATGTCATAGGGGGTTGATATGCTTTCCACTCTCTTATAACAAAAAAAAAAAAAAAAAAAATTGTGTGCTTAAGCACCATAATGCAGTTTTCTTTTTGATGTCACTGTTTGAACAGCAATATTTATTTCATTTTTATTTTCTTCGAATTTGTTTGTTATTTAAATTAAATTATATTTTTGTGTGCAATTAAGGAGTGTCTGACCACTCTTTTTTTCCAATGATCACAATGATAACAATAATAATAATACAAAGATTATTGGTAGTAGTAAGAGTAAAAAGCAAGAGACTGGCACGAGACTTGGCCTGTTCCGGTTGGTTGCCTGAATGAAACTTTTATTTAAAAATAAAATGTTTTTTTTATTTGTTATTGTATCGCCAAGAACACTAGAGGTTACGAACAGTAGTATTTTTTATATTTTATCACTAGTTCCTTTTACCCTGTTTTATTTATTTCAGTTTTTTGTTAGTTTTTGACACTCAAGTTAAGGGGAATTTTTTTGGTACATACGAAATATGAAAATATAGTCGTAGATTGTATTGAATAAGATTGTTGACACTTTATGACTCTTGGCCTTTTTTCCTTCACTGACCAATGTCATGATAAAATATGTATGTGTGTATATGAGTGTTTAAGCGTTTGTATGTGTTTTATGATTTCTTTTACTGTCAGGGGTGTTATCGTCTGTTAACAAATATTAATGAAAAAGGGACTTGACATGAAGGTTTTTTGTTTTTGTCTCCCTTTTTGTCTTGATTTTTGTTTTATTGTCATAAATAACTTAAACAATTTCAGCCACTTTTTAACATGTTTGTGTCGTGGTTTTGTTTTCTTTTTGGTTTGCCAAAAAAAAAAAAAAATATCCAAAAAAAAGCAAATAAATAAATTCAACACCCATAAAGAAAAACAACAATAACAAAAGTGAAAATATGAAAAATATTTATTTAACAACTTGGTTTTCGCATGACTTATTACTGTGGGTAAGCGGCAAACGTATTCTTTGTTTGCTCAATAATATGAGTAATCATCTGTTAACGTTGCTTAGAAAAATGAACTTTTTCTTAAGTTGTCAATCTAATTTTATATTATGTGTTTTTTAACTTTCTAAGAATTTTACTTCTTTAATTTATTGCTATTTAAAAGGGCAGTCAAAGTTTTAATGATTCATACATTTTGAAAATTTTTTTTCCGTGAATAAAAAGAAATTTTTTTAGACTTAAACAAGTGCTAGGACAATGTCATCATATTCGGCAGGTCTTTTATTTGAAGCAACAAATATTTGTTTTTAAAATGAATTATTGATTTAGAAGCAGGAAGTTTTCTGATAATTAGAAAAGAACTATTATAAACACAAAAATGTGAAGAGTATGGTCCAATAAACAACCTTAAAATATGTGAGAAAATTCTAAAAAAAGTATTAAAGAGCAATTAGAAATATTGTCTAACATGGCGGACAAATCACATAAAGAAAGACTTTGCATGCTTAATGGATGCTAGACTTAGATAATATTTGTAACATTAAAGTAACCAAATATCTAATCTGGCCGCACTGACCAGGAGGCTTATTGCCCCTAAATTTAAGATGATTAAAACTTGCAAAGTTAAGCAGGTTAGTACACTTCCCGCCAATCTAGAAATTCTTTAAAAAATATATTTTCATATATTTTGGACATTTGGCATGTGTTTCATCAATTTCCGTCAATTTAGGAAAAATATGTTTAAACCATGTCCAAATACATGGTTTTAAAGTGGTACTCATGTGTTGTTCTTTGCATGGTGGCATACGGAAAGGCATTGTATTTTCTATGAAAAAATTTAAAAATTTTAATAGGAAATGCTTGATATCAATTGCAAAATTTTGGCTTTACTTCTAGTTTCGATTAACTTTTTTTCCATTCAAAAATTGTAAAGCGCACACAAAAGACAGAGGTTGTTGCCTGGTTAGCCATTTTTAGGCTGAACTTAGCTTTTTTTCTAACATTTAGCCTTGAAATTCATGATTTAGCCTCTAGCTTTTTCCTAGCCTTTTTTTCATTTTCACAATAGCCTTAAATAGCCTGTATTCTTTTTCGCAATTTTTTGCTTTGCGGACAGTGCGAAAAAAATTTTTTTTTTTTCCAAAAAAAAAAATTATTATTATTTTAAATTTTCAGCGATATTTATTAGCTTTTTTCTAAGTTTTTTTTTTGTAATTGATTTAGATTTTTCTAGCCTTTTTTTATTCTAATTTAGTTTATTTTTTTTTTAATTCCTGGCAACGCTGTTCATAGTTAATATTTTTATATACATAATAATAATTTGTTCTCGTTTACTCTACTTATGGTTTTTAAAATACAATTTCTTTTAACTAAACACTTAAATCAAAAGATAAAATTAAATATATTAATTTCCTTAACAACTCTTTATTTAATTAAAAACAAATTTCATTGGCTAAATCTTATAGTAAGCCAGTAACTTATAAATAACGGTATTTCACCATCTTTCTATAAGTATTTTAAAAGAGAAATATAGTTTTTGACTAACAGCCATTTTTGCAATTTTTTGTAGTTCAGTTTTTGTTTCAACTCTCTTGTGGGAGCTCTAATTAAATAATATTTTTTTTATTCGAGTATCACTTTATCTCTCTCTGTCTCTCTTCTACAATTTCTCTCTTATTTAAAATACATATATATATATATATATATATATAAGCTACCTATTTCAATATTTTTTTTCTACCACTCTCTCTGTAGCGCTCTCTCTCACGCAAATGTGTTTTTTACCTCTATGTTTTTTTTCAAAACAAAAACCTGTTTATGCACATGCAGCGAAGAGCATACGTGTGTGAAGTACAGTCATGGCGCCATTTTTAACTTTTTTCCTAATTTTATTGTTGCTTTTGATATATATTGTTTTTATACCCCTTATGTTTTTGGTAAAGAATATATAAAAAATATTTACCATTAAATGTATTTATTAGTAAATTTAATTGGTTGGTAAGTGCAAAAATTAATGATGTGAATTAAGCGTATAAAGCGACTAAAAACGCTTAAATTGTTTTGTGTGGATCACCTTTAGATAACGGTTTGGAAAATTAATTTTAAGGAAACATGATCAGCGTTGCCATTTTAGAATTTTTAAAACTAGATTTTTTCTAGGATTTTGCTTCAAAATATATGATTTAGACTCTAGCCTTTTTTGAAAAAATGAAAACACATCATACATAAACAAACTGAGATTGAAACCAAATTAGCTGAAGTAATATTTTCGATAAATTGGTCGAACGAAGATAATATCATAAGAGAAGAAAAGTATTTGACTTCTAACTTGTAAAATAAAAATGTACTTTATTCCCAATTGATTAATTAATTGTTCCATTTAATATTTAGTTATCTGAAACTACCGTTCAGTAATCAAAAATAAATTATTAATTAACGGAATTTTAGATATTATTTTTTAATATTCAAGTTAAAAAACTACCTCATTTTCCTTATTTTACTTTGGTTTTGGTTTTTTTTATAAAAATTACAATTAAAATTCCTAATGTAATAAAGAATTAAGAAAATTTTTAATTTTAAGCTGTAGCTTTTTAACTTTTTTCTACCTTATTTTTTCGGTGTGATTTAGCTTTTTCTAGCCTGTTTTTAAGGAAATCTCATTTTTGTTCTAGGGAAATCTCATTTTTGTTCTAGCTCATGGCAACCACACATAGAACCCGACTTTTTAAAGAAAATAAAAAAAAACTTAAACAGCAGAGAGAGAGTATTTAATATCTGAATTACTTAAAAAGGAGCAACATTAATAAATATTAACTAATAAAAAATATTTACCTCAATTATGAATGAATATTTCTCGGGAGTTTTTCAATTGTCTGTCTCTTCTTATCATTAATAAAATTTATATTTTTTTTGGTGTGATTTTGGGTACTTTTTTTGTAAAAAATCAAAAGTTTTCTTGGGAGTAAGTTCCTGCGATATATTTATGATTGGGCTGATTTTCTTTTTAAAACAAAATTGTGTTTCTTAAATTAAAATATAAATAAAAATTAAACCTTTAGAGAATGTCCAAGCAACTTTAAAGTTTTAATCCTTGTTTTTTTAAAGACGAAATTAAGCTTGTGAAATATTTATTAAAATTTTAAAAATTTTTTATTAATCCCAAAGTAAAAATTAACCTTTAATCTGCAAAATAGAATTTAACAAACCTTAAAAAAAAGTTTGTTAACTTTTTCTAGTGCCTTGACTGTAGCCAAACCAATTATTTTAAGTTTAAAATACTTTTTAATTAACTTTAAAAAAATATTTCATAAAGCATGAGACAATATGTTTTTTAAACAAAAATTTAATACAATTTCATGCAGTTTTTTGTAAAGGCCTTTAAAACTGAGCTTTAATCCTTTTTTTTTTTTTTTCTTTACTGTATATGATTTTCCCATACTTCCACAACACACCACAACATACTATGTGGGCGTGTGAGTGTGCGAGCAAGTAGGTTTCCATTCACATAATAAATTATTTTTGCTTATAATCCTGTACAGGTGTTCACATTGCAGACGGGAGTATAAACCAACTCTACAGAAAAAATTTGCATAATAATGCAAGATGAATTGCAAAAAGAAAATCTGGTAGAAAAAAAAATGCATTAAAACAAATTTCATTTCTGGAGTGTATAAAAAAGATTAACACTCAAAATTACATAAATACTCTGGCATGTATGTTTGTCTGAATTGTGTTTTAAGTATCTTCCACATTTGTTTCATTTTCTTTTTATTATAAGTTTTCCACATTTTAATTTTGTTTTTTTTTTTTTTTTATTAATTCTAGGTTCACATCCACCCAGAATAGTGGAACATCCAATTGACACAACAGTGCCGCGTCATGAACCTGCAACGCTTAATTGCAAAGCAGAAGGTTCACCCATACCCACCATTCAATGGTATAAAGATGGAGTACCATTGAAAATTTTACCGGGATCACATAGGATAACATTACCGGCTGGAGGATTATTTTTTCTAAAGGTAAGTGCCATAAAATATTAAAATAAAAATATTAAAAAGAAATAAATAGTAAAATGCAAAATATGAAACGAATGTAAAGTTTATGTATAAATTAAAATGAAGAGAAGAGAAGAGAAGAGAAAAGAAGATAGACAAGAAACTTAAACTGAGTCAAAGTGTGAATGAAGTTTTTATCAACTCTTGCCAAGTAGCGTTAAATGAAAAGAGATGAATAATTTTCATATTTGTATAAAAAAATATAATAATTAAAAACGAAAAAGTCAAAAGCATTCTGACTTAAGCCTCTTGGCATTCACATTTTTTATTTTATTTTATTTTATTTTTTTATACACATACACACATAAAGAAAAAATGTACTTGTACTTTATTAAAGTTTTTTTTTGCGTATTTTGTTTATAATTTCTGGCTTAATTTTATGGCTGACATTGCAAAACTGTAAAAGAAGACGTTTCGTATTCCTTTCCATACAACTTCATTTATAAAACTGTATTTTTTTTTTTGCATGGCTTTTTATTACGATTGAGCTGAGCAAAGAGCGTACTAATTACTTTTTTGTTGTTGTTTACTGTCAGTATATCCACATTTATGTGTTTTAAAATTTGAATATGTGTGCATAAGAAGAATTTATTTTCATTTACCTTTATTCATAATGGCTATTGTCAGTGTGTTTTGTCTGTCCATACATTTTATCCATCCGCTCGCTGTTGAGTTAAATATGCCTGCAAGCATATTTCGGTTAAAAAATGTTGTACGTAAAACAACTTCATTAACGCAAAATAAACACGAAAACCTTTGATAAATGTGTATGAAATTATACAAACACCAATACTATAGCAGATATTAATACACACAAGGATATGCCTTTAATACATACAAATACATACAAACACAAATACAAAATAATTTGTAGCCATACCAACATCTAGCAGCGATACCCATAAAATACCTTCATCATACCTTTATGATACTCGTGATATGGTTGCAAACGATTCTGTGGCAGTTAACAACAGGCAAATAAACAAAACAAAAAATGCTGATGAGTCGCATGCTGCAGCATTATACTTCTTTATTCATTCATTCAATTCAATTCATTCAGTTCTGTAGACACCAAATACACATACGATAAGAGGAGAGAGAATAAGTGAAACTATGAATGCCAACACATACTAAGCTTTTATTGCTGCTGCTAACAATGACAATCATGAGTGTAATGTTGCAGATGTTGTTGGTGCTGCTGCTACTGCTGCTGCTATTGTTGATAATGATGAAAGGATATAAAACCTTTAGCTGTAGTTTGAAGTCCTGAAAAAGATATAAAAAAAAACTACATTTAAAAGTAAACAAACCCTTCTAAATTAAATGTATGTGCTTGCTCATCTAAACTTATGAATATAACCCAGCAAACAATATTATATTAAAACAAGTTAAATTTGCCTGTGCCGAGTCTTATATACTTTCCATATACTTCTTATATATCAAAAAAAAAAAAAAAAAAAAAAAAAAAAAATCAAAAAAATTTAATAATTGCAACGGCTGGCTTATTAAGCTTGAGATCCTATTTAAAAAATTTAATTTTTTATTATTAAAGTAAAATATCGATAAAAAAAAATATATTTTTATAATACGATCTCAATTTTAGTAAATTATTTTCCAGAGCAAGAAACAAAAATTAACGAGTTCTAAAAACAAATCCTTTGTGAGAATTTCATTTTTCAAAGCAATTAAATGTATGCAGGCATTAAATTTTTTAAATTCCATTATTTTTTGCTGGGATTGATTTCAATGGAAAGGAAAAAACCTAAAATCATATTCAAATTCATAAACACATTTAATTTTTTAAATTAATATTCACAGTGAAGATGAACAGAAGCTCAATATCAAACAAAAACAATTATAGACTTAAAAAAAATAGAATAAAACATAAACTTAAACAAAAGTTTGTTAGCAAAAATTTTACTCAAAATTTTTTCTGTGTGAATGCCAAAATCATACCCAAACTTGATACTTTCAATAGCTTATTATCGAGGACAACAACAAGCTTTTACAAATTCTGTTTAGCGATGTCACAAAAAAACCTAAGCGAACGAAAGCAAAGCTCATTTGTATTGAAAAAAAAACAAATTTTCTTTACTTTTGATACAAATGCGCTTTGCTTTCGTTCGCTTTGGTTTTCTAGTGACATCGCTGAACCGGCCATTAGTCATTCATGTAGGTGTATAGTGAAATTAGGAGTATACAAAAACTCTTTTGAAGCTAATCCCAAAAAAGTTGTTGTTTTATAAATAAAATTTTGGGCCCATGGACACATTTCATATAAACACATTCTTCAACTCTTTATAAAAACATAAAATGAACAAAAATCTTAGACAATTTACGTTTCATCAAATTTTTGGCATGGGACTCCGGTATTACAATTTTTTCCTTAAACATTTAAAAGCCTCTGTTGATTTGCTGAATTTTTCTACGCAAAAATAATCATCAAGGACATAAATTAATTAAATTTTTTTTGCTGCTGCTCAAATTTCATATGAAAATCTTTACTGGGTATAATATTCACATAAAGAATTTACACATCAGCAGTAATAAACAATTTTGCAATTGTTTATTTGTCTTTAACTCGGTTTTATTGTGTTTGTTTAACTACACCCTCAGAAACATTTGCATACGCAATTATAAAATGAATAAAAAAACAATTTTAAAATGTTTCATTAAATTTATACAGAAGAAAATAAAAATAAATAAGAAAAAAAATTTAAAAGAAAAAGAAAAAGTGTAAGTTTGCTTTTTATCCCTAAATCAGGGTAGAAAACTTTGCTTCAGTTCTTTTGTGTTAAGTTTTATTTTTTTTTTATAAACTTTTCTTTATTTTAAAGATGGGGTTATCTCTTACTTTCAGAACCCTTTCAGCTCTCAGTCAGTTAGTTATTCATTCATTCACTTAATTTAAATGAGTTGATTCCGCTACTTTTGTTTTAGTTTATTTTTTTTTTTGTGAAGATTTTCAAAATAAAAAAATTAATAAACAAATTTACACAATTCATTCATTTGTTTATATTTAGAGCAGCATCATTAGCAACTTTATTCTCTTAATTATTTTTTCTCATTATCAATTTGAAATATTTCTGGGCTATAATTATAATTGGTTTTGCATTTTAATTTATTTGTTCATGTTGATGACTGCAGAACTAAGACCTTAATAACGGTTTGCAGACAAAAATAATTATTTCAAACATTATTAAATCCTTTTGACAATATTATGATCAAAAGTGTTTATACTTTCTTAAAGTTGTGACTTGTGTACGTATTTCTTAGGGAAAGAACTAAATAAAGACGTAATGAATTGTCTTTTATTTATCGTGAATTGTTGGGACTTAATATCTGTTTAAAATAAGCTAACTGAAAAGTGTTATGTATATATGGCAACCTTCTATTATTCTAATAAGATCAAATAATCTGTAACTGATACTCATTAACCATAAATAGTTAGTAACTAGATATATGTATAAATGGAACAACCATTTTGGTAGCTCTTATTAAAATAAAGCCTAGAGTCATAAGAAACACATTACATGGTGTCAGGTGTGTCAAATATAAAAAGAAATAAGGCGATAATTGAAAGAAAAAATTAAATAAAGACAATTAAATAAGTAAACAATTAAACAAAAAGTTTTAATTGAGTCAAAAACAAATAAAGTGAAATTTGTTTAGCCCCGGCTGTCACAAAACAAAATGCCTGAAAACGTGCCTGTAAATGTGCCCGCAAATGCGTGTGAAGTCTCACCAAAAGAGGTTATGTTTTCCTCAACGATGCCGCCATTTAATTTAAAAGCATACAATATTGCGATAGAGTGGAAACAATGGAGTACACAATTTGAAATCTTTATGATAGCCTCCAATTTATATTCACAACCGGACCGGAGGAAGGTAGCGATATTATTACATCATATGGGTCCTCAGTGTCTACCGATTTTTAATTCTTTCAACGAGAATATCGATACTGTAAGTTATGCCTCGTTAGTGAAAAAATTTGAGTCCCATTTTATTCCAAAAATAAACCTAGCGATGGAAAGGCATGCATTTTTCACTCGTAAACAAAAATCAGAAGAGTCCATTGCACAGTATGCAACTACACTAGAGAATTTGAGCAATACATGTGAGTTTGGCACATTGCGCCAAAGCCTAGTTAAGGACATATTTATTTGTGGTTTAGCTGAAAATTATAAGGGTGTCAAAGAGCGTTTATTGAGTGAAGGAGGTATAGAATGGCAGAGAGCTTTAGAAATTGCCAAAAGTATTGAAATGGCGAAAGAAAATTTGGCCACCATACAGAATGAAAAAACAGATGAGGTTATGGTTGCAGCAATTCAGCAAAACAAAAATATAAAATACAAAAGTAAGTACCAACAACAACAACATAGTGAACAGTTTGTCAAAAAACAACAAAAGGCTTCTATGTGTAAGAAATGTGGTCAAGTACACAAAAGCAAATGCCCAGCTGAAGGTGCAAAGTGTCATACATGTGGAAAAATAAACCACTATGCTAAAATGTGTTGGTTTAAAGGCAATATAAAGAAATATAATCAGAAGAAATATGTGAAGACTGTCAATGAGGATGACGTTGTGCAAGAAGAAATGCTGTTTGTTGGGTCAACTAAAGAAAGGAGCAATGACAACATATGGAACGTCAACATAGAGCTTAATGGCAAATCCGTGACTTGCCAGGTTGATACGGGATCTCAAGCGAATCTGATGTCTATGGATACTTTCAACATGTTGGGTATAAGTAAGATAAATTATAAGGTATATAATAATATATTTACTTTAAGTGGTGAAAGATTACCGGTAGTAGGCAAAATTTATTTACCTTTCATTTTTGATAATGAAATGTACGAAACTGATTTTTACTTACTAGATATGAAATGCAACAATATATTGGGTTTGGAAATGGCATCCAAGTTAAACTTAATCAGAAAAGTAAATGCAATTAATTGTGAAAATATTATAGAAAAGTATAAAGACATGTTTCAAGGTCTAGGGCAACTTAAAGAAGAGTGTCATATCAAGTTAAAGGAAAATACTCAACCAGTTATTGATCCTCCACGTCGAGTACCTTTTAGTCTTAATGAACCACTAAAAAAGGAAATAGAAAGAATGATTAATTTAGGTGTTATAGTTGAAGTAAAAGAACCTACAGATTGGGTCAATTCTATAGTGCTAGTTACAAAAACAGACGGTAGTTTGAGGTTATGTTTAGATCCTCGAAATTTAAATAAAGTAATAGAAAGGCCTAGGTTTGATTTTCCTACATTGGATGAATGTAAGTCGCGTATGACAGGTTCTAAATATTTTAGTCGGCTTGATGCTAATTCAGGATTTTGGATGGTGAAATTAGATGAAGAATCGTCACGAATATGTACTTTTAATACTCCTTTCGGACGATATCGGTTTTTACGCTTACCATTTGGTATAAGTTCAGCACCGGAAATATTTCACGCCCAAATGATAAGACTGTTTAGTGATATATCAGGTTTAGTGATATATATGGATGATTTTTTAATTCATGCAGTGAGTATAGAAAAACATAATGAAATTTTAAACAAGGTTTTGGAGAGGGCAAGAGTGGTTGGCTTAAGATTTAATAGAACTAAATCGATAATACTTAAAACGGAAATTAAATTCATTGGCCATATATTTAATGCAAGTGGTGTAAAACCAGATAAAAAACGAATAGAATCCATTTTAGATATGCCTCCACCAGAGAATAGAAAAGAGTTACAACGTTTTTTAGGAATGGTAACGTACCTAGGACCATTTATTGAAAATTTGTCGGCTAAAAATAAGCACTTGAGAGATCTTTTGAAAATTGACACAGTGTGGTGTTGGAATAATGAACAGCAAGTAGAATTTGAAAACCTAAAAAAGGAAATTACAAAAGCACCGGTTCTGGCATATTATGATGAAAAGAAACCTTTGAAGTTATCGGTCGATGCATCCCAATATGCAGTGGGAGCAGTCATTATGCATGGCGATAACCCTGTAGCATATGCGTCTGCGTCATTGACGGATAGTCAAAAGAATTACGCACAAATTGAAAAAGAAATGTTTGCAATTGTGTTTGGTTGCACACGTTTTCACCAATATATATATGGAAGGCATGTGACTATTGAGACAGACCACAAGCCACTTGTTTCTTTATTTAAAAAACCTTTATACAACGTTCCGACACGTCTTCAACGGTTCATGCTCAGGTTGTTGTCATATGATCTTAGCCTGGTATATAAACCTGGAAAAGATTTATTTATTGCTGATACTTTGTCAAGAGCACCGCTCAAAGATAAGGTATTAACTGATTTTGATAAAGACATTGATTTACAGTGTAACTCATTAATTTGTCAGGTAGCACTGCCTGAAGATGACATAGATAATATTAGAAGGGAAACTGAGAAAGATGAAGTTTTACAGAAAATTATAAAATATTTGAAGGAAGGATGGCCAGAAAATAGTAAGCAAATAGAGACAGATGTCAGGCAATTTTGTTCCATAAAAGAAGAATTACACATGGTAAAAGGAATTATATTCAAAAATAAGAGAATAGTTATACCAAAGAGTTTACGGCAAAAAATTTTAAAGTATATACATGAAGGTCATGGTGGAATACAAGGTTGTCAGAATTTGGCACGAGGTTCAGTTTATTGGCCTAATATTAATTCTGATATTTATAATATAGTATCGAATTGCGACAGTTGTCTCACGTATAGAAATTCTAACCCTAGACAGGAATTAAAAAGTCATGAAGTTTTTTACACACCCTGGTACAAGGTAGGATGTGACTTATTCGAATTTGAAAAGAAAACATACTTAATAGTAGTTGATTACTATTCAAAATTTTTTGAAATAGAACTTTTAAGTTATGGTTATTCAGCTATAAACGTAATAGCTAAATTTAAATCTATTTTTGCTAGACATGGCATTCCTACAATTCTTATATCCGACAACGGACCACCCTTTAATTCAAAAGACTTTCGAAAATTTTGTGTTGATTGGGGTGTACAGAATATAACATCGAGTCCATATTTAGCAAGGTCTAATGGTCTTGCAGAAAGGTCCATACAGACCATGAAAAGGATTTTGTACAAATGCAAGCATTCGGGTTCAGATCCATACATATCGTTATTACATTATAGAACAACTTCCCGGAAAAATATGCCAAGTCCCTCTGAATTGCTAATGAGCAGAAAATTACGAACTAAATTACCGACTGTAACGGATAATTTAAAACCTAATGTAGTAAAACAAAAGGTATTAAAGAAAAGTATTGAGCAAAGGCAATTAAAATCGGCTAGAATATATAATAGAAAATCTATTGTCCTTAAGCCCATAGAAATTGGAGAATCGATTTATTTCAAAAAGAATCCAACATCTTTGTGGTTTAAAGGAAAAGTTTTAAAGAAAAGCAAGGAACCAAGATCATTTTTAATAGAGGATGAAAAAGGTGTAGTCTATAGAAGGAATAGGCAACACATATTAAAAATAGCTACTAATAGTAAAGATATAAATAATAAAAACAAGACAAACAATTTAGAAATTGGTAATGAAAATATATATTACGATTTTAATACTTTTGAAACTCCGATTGGTGTTCAGAATTCTAATACAAATTGTAATGAAAATATTAATAATAATAATAATAATAATAACAACAATAATAATGTGAATTATAATGAAAATGGTAGTAATAATATTGTTAATAACAACAATAACAGAATTTATACTTCAAGATACGGGAGAAGAGTAATACCACCTAAAAAATTAAATTTGTAAAACATTATAAAACCTGTAAAATTTAAAAAAAAAAAAAATTATTACTATTGTAAAATCGAAAAAAAAAAAAAAATTATTACTATTGTAAAATCGAAGATATTATATATTTATTTTTAAACATTATAAAAAGGGGGATGTTATGTATATATGGCAACCTTCTATTATTCTAATAAGATCAAATAATCTGTAACTGATACTCATTAACCATAAATAGTTAGTAACTAGATATATGTATAAATGGAACAACCATTTTGGTAGCTCTTATTAAAATAAAGCCTAGAGTCATAAGAAACACATTACAAAAAGTATAAAAATATGTCTGGAAAAGGAGTAGATATTATTGAAAATGGTAGAGTTAAAAAATATAAATGTAGGGTTCAATGAAATTCATTAAAATTGCCCATAAAATGGAGATAAGTTGACAAAAATAGAATAGCACGAAACAGTAATTATTTCTTAAATCGAAATAAAAATTTCTTAAAACGAAAGAATTATTATCTTCCTGCGAAAGAAGATTAAACTTTTTAAATATTTCTACAGTGTGGAGGCAAAAAAGAGATATCTTCCAACTTTAGGAAGATGTTAATTGTAATGGCTCGCGTGTACGGAGCAATATAATTAAGAAGGGGTTAAAAAAAAAGAGAAATAAATAAGAGTATTAGTTCTCGGAAGAGAAAAAATGCCTAACTAGGACTGACTCGGTTAAGCATGCGTATTGTCTAAGGATATATGACCGGACACTAAAGAAAATTGAAACACAGCACTTGGCAAATATTATTACAAGCCAAAACGATATCTGCAGGTTATATAACGAAGACAGAGACAGTAAAACATATACTGTGTCAATGTAATATCTTAATTTTAACAGGTTTTCGTTACTTAGCTCATTAGTACCTTCAAATTTTACATGACGGACAAATCACCCAAAAGAATTTTTGTATTCTTGCTGAATACTAGATTTAAGGATAATTTGCTACTTGAGAGTAGTGTGAAATAGGTCTGTTCACACAGCAGTGACCAGGTGACTTGCTTCCGCTCATAATTTTGATTACTGAATATCTATTGAAATTCTTTGTATTAGCAACTTTTAATTAGTAAACCTTGTAATCTTAATGCATATATTTTTTTAAGTTTAAAAAACAAAAGTATTGCAAACAAAAACAATACAATTTTTTTGTTTTAATTTTATTATAAATCCTCTTTAAAATATATACAAAATTGCTTATAACACTTCAACATAACTTTTTTACATGCCCACTTAACTCAACAAGCGCCACTCTGTGCTTATTTATTTTACATAAAACAGTACTAAGAGAAAAATATATACCTACTTACGTACATATAAGTATGAATGTGAAAAAACTTGGCTTTATAATACTTCTTTTTTAAATATTCCACAAAGATTGTTTGCAAGAAAATCCAAGAACATTGTTTAAATTATAATAAATTTATTAAAGCTTTTCATGAAAGAAGAAAAGAAAGGAAAATCATGTCTTGACTATGCGTGACCTGGGAATATGCAATAAAGTTTTATGGCCAACTAAAAAATATCATGTAACACAAAGAGCAGAAACAGAGAAATTCCTACACCAACAATTTACGTAGATAAATACACAAGCAGACAAACTGGCCTAGACAATATATTTTAAATGTAAACATTTTACAAAAGAAGTAAGAAAATAGAGAAGATACATTTTTAAGACACATCAACACAAACACCACACCCAATTTCTTATTTCTATGACACTCCTAATCTAGAGTATGTTGTTGTTTTGCAGAAGGCGATTTTTTCGTTTTTTTTTTATACAAGACCTTTCTCCATTTGTTTTTGTTTCTTGATAGTAAACAGTACAAAAAAATGTCATTTTGGAATGACTACACTGGTCAACACTGAACTATTTTCCTGAGCATTTGTTTTCGATTAACTAAAGTTTGATGATTACGAAAATGTCAATGATTTTATAGTTTTTAATTTGGGACAGGTTAAAAATTATGGCTATTTTATACATTTATTGTGGTTCCAGAAAAATTGTATATCCCACCTAATTTGGTAACTTTCGGCAAATAAAAAAAATATTGGTGAAATCTTTCGCTGGACTTTTGACTTTGACTCCAAGGATTTCAGTAAATCAACTCAAATGAGATAACAGATAGTGTAGTTTGATTATAACATAGACAGCACATTGTTAACTAATTGTAAATAGTGTTCTTATTTATGATTACAAAAAATGTAAATCATTGATATGAAACATTTCCAGGTTTAATGTTGCTTCATGATCAAAGCGGGTAACAGGTCTTTGACTAAAAGATGACAACGATTTAAGCCTTTATCTCGGTTTGCAGAGTTTTTGGCTGTAGTGTGTATCCTGTAAAAATTATAATAATCATAATGATTATTGGGTGTACTGAGCTTAATAGCAAATTTTTTTATTCTTATTAATACAACATGTGACTGGTAGAGAAACAAGTTTTAAGATTTTATATGCAATAGAGATTTCAAAGTCAGTGGTAGACTTTAATTATTTTGTTGGAAATAAATATGAATATAAATGTATTCGAATACTTTCGCTTTTTTTGTTTGTGATGTCAAAATGAAGTATCAGCACTTAACTGTAAATAAAATGAAAACTTCGTCAATGATTTTAATAAAATATATGAAACCGATATAAATAAATTTGTTATTACGTGTGTCATTTCTACACCGTACATGGAACAACCTAAAAAGTATATATATTTTGGATATAAGTAGAGGAGTCGATTTAGCTATGTCTGTCTGTCTAGAAGACCTACAAAAAAGTTTAGTAAGATAATTCATTGGAAGTTCCTATTTGCTATGAAATTCAGCCTAATCGGTCAATAAATGGCTGAGCTACAAACTCTGAAGTCCAACTATTTCTATTTATTTTTATAATTTTTTTTTTTTTTTTTTTTTTTTGAGTAATTTTTCTAAGCTACAAAACTAAAAATAAGAGAGGTGGTACGCAGTTTTATCAAAAATATTATTCAAAATGTCTGTGTAAAAAATCAAAAAATTGGTCCACAATTGGCCGAGAAAAATCAAAAATACCACCAAAATTTTAGATTTTCCTTAATTTTTTTTTTAATTTTTTAAGGGAGATTTTTAAGCATAATATTTGTGTGCACAAACCCAAAACCAGGTAGTTGATCCTATACAAATGTGTGTATTATTTGTCGTTGTGATGGCACTACACATGGCTTTATTACAAAAACTTATTTCCATATCGATATTCGCTATAATAATAAATAAATTAATTTTTTATAATACCACCTCAGGCTTAATAAACTATACGTCTGAATTATATATTTTTTTTTTTTTGTGGAAAGTGAAAAATATGAGTATTTGGCTAACAAAGTGAACTGTATATAAGACTCGGAACAGCCGAATTTAATTTGTTTTTTTTTTAACTGATTATATTCTTAAAGAAATAATGCATCATTTTTAAATATAATAGTTTTTCAGAAATTTCTAAAAATGTCAAAATTTTACATTAAATTTTTTTCTTTGTCACAACTTTTACAATATTTTCAAAGCTATTAAATAGATTAAAAATCATAAAAGACATAAATTAAAAGTTAATTGGAAAATTCGAATTTTGTTTTTAATTAAATTTTAAATAAAAAATTTGGAATTTAGTTTTTAAATAAACTGAAACAACTGTTTAGAATTAATTTCATATATATGCCACCTCTACTGCCTTTAACATATGACAGTATATCTCAGACAGCAAAACTAATGTGATACAAAACATACTAAAGTACTTAAAAAAATCTTTTTGTTGAACTAAACTGACAAACTTGGGTTGTCAAAATAGCAGCAGTTGTGCATGGCCTTGGAAGATACGAGTACCTTTTGCTTAATATATCTTTTCTGAGGTATATTGCTGTGGTTAAATGCCAAAAAAAATATTTTACTTAATTATTACTTTGAAACAATTGCCGTTAATGCCTTACAGAATTATTGTTATTATTTCTTTTATTAACTGATTCAGTAAGAAAATTTTTTTTTGCGATATTAATTAATAATGTTTTAAATGAAAATTTAATGGACACATTTTAATTATTTCCATTTTTTATACTTTTTTCAAGTGAAATTTACATACTTCACTTTTGTAAAGGCTTATATACAATATTTAACAATTAATCTTCATTATTAATAAGTCTTAAATGAAATTGTAAATTTGTTATTAATAACGTAAACAATTAATGTGTGTGAATGTAAATTATTTATTACAAATGTAAGATAATGAAAGACTTACATGAGTATGAATATTAATATTTCAATGAGGGTATGCATAATAATTATTTATTAATTAAAAGACTTAATTAAATGAACCTTAAAAATATCTTATGCTCGTATATTGAAGCATTAATAAGTAAAATTAATAACAATAAATGGGTTAAAAATATTAACTGCATGACAATATTCATGCAAAATTATTTACTATAAAAAAATTATTTTGGCGGTTAATACTAAAAAGACTTTTAATTCTGTCATAAAATTTTTCAGACTTTAATTGAAAAAATTAAAAAAAAAGTATGTTTGGTAGAGAAACAAGCTCAGTTAACTTAAATCACAAATATATCATTCAAACAACCTAAATGTCTGCTGGGAAATGTAGGCTGGGAAACTTTAAATCGGTTGTTATTCAACTAAGCTACTGTTTTATAAAGGTATAAAAAACCAGTTTGTTTCCGTAACTTAAGATTTTGGAAGTGTTTGCCAAATTACAAAAAGAGATTCTTGTTGTACTCGACAGCAGAAAAATAATATCACTTTTCATTTATTTATTTATTTTTTTTTTTTGTGAGAGATTTATCTGAAATTTGCTTATAACCTAGATGAAACATCGTCAAGTAATTTTATGTAGGTTAGGTTAGGTTAAACAGGTCGCTTGAAAAGAAAGAAAACAAGAGCTGGGCTCTCTTGGGTCCTCTGACGTGGTCCCTTTGTGATACCTGTATAGAGGAAAATAAAGAAGAGGAAGGATAGTAACAGAAGAGTGAAGGGGAGGAAAAAAAACCAACCGCTGCTTCTAATGAAGCCATATAGCATTTATGTAACTCATAGCCACTTTTCAACAAAGTAATTTAAAAGCAAAAACAGATTCTTCTAAGCTTTTATATATAAGAGTAAAGGGCCCTGCGAGCCTGAACAAAGTCAGCTAGTTACTGCATAAATAAATCATAAAATTTAAGGAAGTTTCCCTTTTTTGTTTTTATAACGAAAACTTTAAAATTGGCTGTAAATAAAATAAGTGTTTAAATTTGGGTTACCACTAAATTGGCTTTTAAGACGAATGTTAGCACTAAATCAATAATTTATAATTTTTCAACATTACTTTTTTGAGAAATACTTTAAAAAAAAGCACACACTTACATTAACAATTATACCGGCATACTTGTACATAAAGACCCTATTTTATGTTTTTTTTTCAACAATAACTTTAACCGCATTAAACAGACACTATCATTCATACATACTCGTACTTTCACTATAAAAATGTATTTATTTATGCATATAGTATTTATGGTTGTTTAAATATTTACATATTAAAATGCTTTAAACAGTGTACTATACTGGTATGCACCACT
This sequence comes from Thelaira solivaga, assembly GCA_947397855.1. Lineage (NCBI taxonomy): Eukaryota > Metazoa > Arthropoda > Insecta > Diptera > Tachinidae > Thelaira > Thelaira solivaga. Next base: position 14,344,223 of record OX377611.1, on the reverse strand, counting down.
ATACTCATTCATTAATAAATATCAGTATATGAATTCACATAAATACATACATAAATAAGCGTGTATGTTAAACCAATTTAACCACAATATATGTTTGTTTAAAGCATTTATGCTTACTCTCTGTATTTCCCTCGTTTACTTTCATTTCAATCGTTTACTTTCGCTTATTTAAATGTGTATGTACTCGTATGCACATGAGTTGTCAAGTGTATAAAGTGTTTTTACAAAAGAACACACACACACACATGAACCACAAAAAAGGCAACAAAACCATTCAAGTGATAAAGTGGTAATCAAGAATTTTTAATAATATTCAGTCCTAAAAATACACACACGCACACCCATGCATGCAAGTATGTGTTCCTTCAAAAGACAAAAACAGTAAAGCTTAAAGATTAAATGTAAATGTTTCTGTGTGTGTATACATAATTTATGTTAATATAATGCATGCTTAAATTTAAATAAATAAATTGAAAAAGAATGCTTTTTAAAGGTTTACAATTTTAAATAAAAATAAGAAAATTAAAAAATATAAATTGGCTTTCTTAGACAAATAATTTTATGAAATAAATGTGTTGGTTAATTATAATTGCATGCAACTTCTATACACATTTCGATAGATAATCAGCGTTGCCAGGAGCTGGAAAAAAATAAGCCATATTTTCTTAAAAATAAAACCTAGAATAGGCTAAATCACGCTGAAAAAAAAACCTAAAAATCTACAATTAAATTAAAATTTAATATTTTTTTTATTCTTTATTACATTAAGAATCTTAATTAATATTTTTATAAAAAAGTAAGGTCGTTTTCCACATGGCTTTCAATACTTGTAAGCGAATTCAATTATTTTTCAACTTCAATGTTAAAAAATAATATTAAAAATTCTGATCAGTGTTGCCAGAAGCTAGAAAAATAAGCTAAATTTTCCTAAAAAAAGGCTAGAAAAAGCTAAATCGCTAACAAAAAAAATTATAGGATAAAGTTAAGAAACTATAGCTTAAAATTCAAAATAATAATTATGATTTTTATAAAAAATCAAGAAGAGAACATAAAATGAAAAAACTAAAGTAAATAACGTCGTTATGTTTTTTGAAAAAATTATAAAAATTAACTTCTCGCACTATCTGCAAAAAAAATTTCGAATGAAAGCCAATACGTGTATCTATCCAACACAAAAGAAATTAAGTCGATATCTTCTGCCTCTTTCCGGTCACTTTTTAGTAGAATTGGTTAACTTTTTGTGTCATAACTTGCTAAGTCTTCAATATATCGACTGGATTCCTTTCACGTTAAATAAACAAATGTATTGGCTTTAATTCGAAACTTTTTTTTGAGGATAATGCGCCCAAAAATGACCATGACCTACCGATTTTGCTTATTTTGTTGAAATAATTATAAAATATTTTTTTGCACTATCCGCAATAAAAAAAATTGCTATAAAGAAAAAAACTATTTTGAAAACGACAAATACACTGTCAATATTTCAAGAGCAGAAAACAGTAACATTTATGCAAAGTATGTAATTGTGCTTGTAAGTGTTTTATTCAATTTATTTTTCGCTTTAAATTAAATGAAAAAATTATATTTTAAAGCAGATTGCAAGAACATTCTCATTATTTTAAATGGGACAATTTTTCATATGTTAAGCAGTAATAAAAATTTGTTTTATTTGCTTTAAATAACACATAGCAAGACATATTTATGTGTTGATGTTAAATAGAAACACATTTTTATTATTTAGGTTAAAAAATTATTAAATTAAATTTTAATTAAAAAGAGCTGTAATGCCATGTAAATGAATAATATTAAAATGCTGTATAAATGAGTATTTGAAGGCATGATCATAGAATTTTGTAATGATATAATTTAATTTATTTAAGTACAACATTTTCATAAAAATATAATATAAAAAAAAAGGTAAAAAGGATGATGCCTTTTGTAATAACTGCACCATATGTAATGTGCCACTCTATAAAGTTTTCCTATTGAATATCTTTAGAGATAAGATACTGAAAAATATATATCAATTCTCAATTTTCTTTTGTTTTTATGTTCCCATTTTAATCATAACTTTGCTGTCTTATTTGACAATTTTCCATTATTTTCTTTTTCAAAAAATCCTCCCGGGTAAAGCAAATTTTAATATTGACCTGTAGTAGATTTTTAAAAATAATGGACCTTAATCATAGTTCCAAAAAAAAAGTAGGCTTTTGTTCATAAGAATTTTATGAATTTAAAAATCGTTTTTAAAAAGAGATCGGCTACTATTTTCATTAAACAGTTTTATTCTTTAGCTTTTAAATTTAAAGATATATTTTGTAGTTTTTTTAATTGGATTAAAAAAAATTACATTAATTTAAGAGTTTGAGGCTCAAAAGATGCCACAAAAATATTCCTCGAAGTATTTGACATAAGTTTGCTAAGCATTCCTTGTACCTAAAATGCATACTTCCTACACCGATAGATAATTAAAATTATTTTTAAAGAAGTAAATACTTTAAACTTTAATTTAACATGGAGTCACATGTAAACTTTCAAAAGACGTGTAGAGTTTGGTACTTTGTGTTGCACAGTGTAATGTATGGCTTATTACATAAATATTTCTATTCAAAAGCATGCAACACTGCCAGCACCCTTTCACTTTGCTGTAGACAGTGACAGCGAGCCTTTATCGACATTAATATTGGGCTAAAAACAAAAATGCTCAAATCGCAAATATTTTCGATAGAGGAGTATAATTTTTGAATATATGTTTTTGCTTATAATTATAATCAGAATATTTTATTTAAATCTAATTTACAATAAATTTTTATTTAATTTTTGTTGACCTGCTTTATAAATTGCTGCAGCAAATAAACATTTGTATCTGGATAAAATATATTTCCTTTTACTTTTTTAATATAGTAAAAAAATTGTGAACTGTAGTATATCAATATCGTAATACTTTATATCAAAGTGATACAATATTATTCACAAAGTAATTTAACTAATGCTAAAGGCAAAATACATCTAATATAACATACAAATTTAAGTGAAAATATAATTTCCTTTAAAATATAAGAAAATTAAAAAAAAAGGCAAAATAGAAAACAAGATGAACTACCTACAATAAATAATATTTTTAGCACAAGAAAAAAGTGAAAGAGAAAAAGGTGGTAATACATTAAACTGATTTACTTTAATATGTTGTACGTGGCATAAGCCATCAATAAAGGCTACAAACCTTAAAAAAAAAATAAACATGAGTATATACACATATACCTACACATAATCAATTTATAATATATTTACATACATACATATTTTATATATGTATGTAAAGCTATTATAAGTGACTGCATAAATATGTTTATTTTGAGTGCTTGTTGTGTATGTGTATTAGTAATCATACTAACTAGATTTATCACTGCATATGTGCTTACACATATCTAGGGAAAATTTTATGCATTAGCACATTTATAAAAAAAATTTTTCATTTTTTTGCTGAAGAAAAATTACAACATTTCCTTTTTTTTGTGATTGAAAAAATAGAGCAGAAACCTTCAACTTTTAATGTTGAAATATATATATTCAATGTGCTTATATGTGTGTGTGTTTTATTTATTTAATTTTCGTTTTATAATAAAATATAAAAACACACACATGTGTAAACATTTACATGAAAAATAAAAAATAATTTTGGATATAAATATTTTTATCTGGGTTTTTATTTTTTGTATTAAATTTTAGGTGGTAAATTCAAGACGTGAAACGGATGCTGGTGTGTATTGGTGTGAAGCTAAAAATGAATTGGGTGTTGCACGTTCACGCAATGCGACACTACAAGTGGCAGGTAAGTTGACTTTTTACAATATTTACAGATTTTTATTTACTTCTTATGACAACAAGTTTAGAAATCTCAAAAACAAGCATAAAGATTATATTTTTTTTAGAAAAGCAGCTACATGAAAAGATTTAACGTATGTAATTCAAAAAAAAAGAGGAAAGAAAAATATGTATTTTACAAAATATTCATAAAAATTAATATGTTATATAGAGATTCTTAAATAAGTATATCAAAAACATTTTTAGAGGAGAGCATATCTCTATATTTGACACAAACTTATTGTTTTTATTATTATTATTATTATTTATTAAAATATTGATCGTTATACTTTGTAATAATTTTCTTGGTAATCACAGAAACAACGACTATGTCTAAGAATTTTTAAGTGTGTATGGTGAAATGAGCTAAAATATGTTCATAAAAATTCATTTTTTGCATTCAAATTTGTACTTACAACCAGGGGCCAGTTCAGCGATTACCAAGAAGTGGTTGCAAAAATAAAACAAAAATGATTTCAGAATATTGTTGGTCACCTCAATGGGATACTGATGTTGCTGAGTTTAAAAAAAATGTTAAGCAAATATATATTTTTAAGTGGAATGGCCAAAAATTTAATTTCCGATAAAATTTAGTTTTAATAAAAAGTTTAATAATTCAGTAAAGTTGGATTAGTCAGTTTTGTTTATTTAATTTAATGCTTACTGAGCTTTTTATTTGAACATTTTAATCTTTTTGGAACTATTGACAAATAATTCTTATTTGGTCAAAAGTTTTTACCAAGTAAAGGTTCTAATGTTTGAAGAAAAAAACTTTGATTGAATTTAGTAATAGTTTTATAAGAAAATATGTCTTAACGACAACAAAAAAACAAGTGACTGATCTTGGCATTTTTCGTACAAAAAGAGAAAATGTTTCACAGTGAGCCGCAAATTTTGTACTAAAAATATCATTAAATTTTTTGAGCCGCAAAACCAGCTACTTGTCGTTTAAAGTAAAAGCGAACGATAATTTTATACATAGAGAGGAGCTGGCTGTTTGTTTTAATTTTCGTTTATTATATAAAATTTTTTAGAGATTTTTGTTTTGCTTCATCTGATTAAATCAACAAAATTAAATTTTCAATGAAAATATTTGTCTGCTGGCATGTGGTTTGCTTGTTTTAGTGTTTTATTTTATCCGACTTTATTACAAATATTACATATTTGATGCCAGCAGCTATTTTCGTTTCCACATCTTCTGCCAATGCGTTAAAAAGAACCCAAGAAAAAAATAATAATTGACATGTACTAAAAAAACAAAAACTGACACAAATTTTAACGTTGAAAAATTGGAATACTTAAACGATAAGAAAAAAAAAATTAATATCTAATGAAGTTAAAAAAAAATAAATAAATATTAACTTGCTTTTCCAGCTCTTCTTGTGTAAATATAAAATCTTAAGGTTATTTATATTTGTTGAACACAAACATACAAAATTAAAACCTGTAGGCTTAAAATTATTAAGTCAAAAGACAGACAAAATAATATTTTTTATGAAAAATTATGTACTCAGCTGAAATGCGGGCAACATTTTAATATAATATTGTTGGTATCCTAACAAAAAGAGAGTGAGAGAGAGAGAGGTTCTATTTAAGTAAATTATTAACACAGCAGCTGCAAATATTGACTGATTGATTTTACTATCATATTGAAAATTTTACCACCTCAATTTCGGCTTTTATTTATGTATTTCTTGAAAATAAAAATTTTATTAGTGAAAATTTTGGACCACTTACATACATTTATTTTTTATTGTCTTTCTAACGCTATAATTAACTAGCAGATGTGCAATACGGCGAGGATAATCTGGCCTAGGCTGGATAGCAATTGAAGAAAAGATTTACTGGGAGTCCAGAGAGCCCAGTTGAGAAATGTGGTGGCAGCTTTGCCAGTTATGTTAAGAGAATGGGACGGAAGAGGAATCTGTACAACACCTTTTCTGCCGGTATCCTGCCCTGCAGGAACGGGGTAAGCTCCATCTTGGAGAGTACTATACCGTCTCACTACCCTGTCGATTATAAGGGTCGACATGCTGTATGGCTTCGTTAGGAGTAGCAATTACTTTAGGTGAAGGACTCATTTTCTTCTATCCGCCTTTTTATTTATTTCTTTTAATTTTGTATTTTTAGTGCTATGCTTCTTTACTTTTTCTTACATAGGTAGCCACATCAGAAGATATAAGTGAGCCCAGCTTCTGTTTTTCTTATTTTGGGCGACCTGTGTTACCTAACCTAGCCTTCTAGTGCCACAAATATGGCTTCAGCAATCGGTTATCTATAATATGGTTGGCTTATTAGGGCACCCCATTTAAGTCTGTTATTAGGAATAAAAATTAAAGCTTCCAGATAGGTTTATGGCAACAGCTTTCTGTGCAGTTGCTAAGGTTATACTGACCATTCGCGCTTAGCAGAGTCTTTTTAGCAAAACAAGAAGTACCTAGCTCAATTAAATAGTTTAGGTATGATATTCTTATATTTTTTATGTAAATTCAATTACTTCTCAAGTTTAATTTACTTAAAAAAACATGGTCTTGTTTTTAAATTTTTTCTTTTGAGTAAATTCTCGCCTTTAAATTAAGTATGAAAATTAACTTTATTGTCAAATAACATAAAATTTCCTTTTCATTGTTTTCTTATTGTCAACGATAACAACATTTCTATAGAAGTCAAATTTTGATTAATTTATTGATGACTGTAGCAAAGTGACAGGAAATATTTCATTATTAAATAACACTACGATACAAAATGATTGTAGCACAGATAAAATTTTAAGAGGTACATAACAGGAAATTCAGTTTTTTTATTATTATTATGAAATAACATTGACATTAAATTACAAGATCTGGGTAAAGGCGATAACGTTGAATTTATAAAGTCTAAAAGTCACTCACTTTTATTTAATTTCCGGATTTTTGTTTTGTTTTTGCTTTTATTAATTTGTAAAACATGTTTTGATTTGTAATGATTTATGTATGTATTTAAGGCAATAAATAACAACAGCAAAATGTATAAATGTTTCCTTTTAAGAATTTTTAAACATTAATATTCATTAAGCTTTTTAATAATAAGAGCTGAGCCAATCATTTAGCTAGGAGATTTCCCAATTGCTTTAAAATAATTTCTAAATACCAGCTTTGAAAGATTTTATTTTAATTTTAAATAAAATGCAAGTAAAATATTGTACCACACCTTTTTGAATGCTTTATTTCTATTCTCACTTTAAAATATTCTTAAAAAATACAAAAAGTCAATTTGATTTATTTCTTTTTTATACAAATTTTTTCTATTATTTATAGCAACCATGTGGTTACCTACCACTTCCATTCTTTGATTCTTATTTTAAACCAGTGGCAAGCAATACTAAAGACAAAATGTATAAAGATAAATGTTTTTAAATAGTTGAAAAGGCATTAAAAAAAGAAGAGCATAAAAAACACTAGAGGTAAATTCACAATTTCAAGCACAACAGCATGATAAAAGCTAAAAAAAATTGGATTTTTAGTGTTTAAGTTATTGTGTTGTTAGTTTTTTTGTGCTTTTTATGGTCAGGTTTACTAAAAAATAAACTTTTTACGTTAAGTGCAAAGGAATGACAGGACAGATTTGCAAAAGTGACCACATTTACGTGGCATAGACAGACAACAAATCTTGTGTGAGAAAATAAAAAAAATAAATAAATCGAGCTAACAAAGAATGCTGGTTGGTGTAGAAAAGAAATATTCTATTACTTTAGCTTTTTTTAGCATACTTTGCTAAAGTTAAAAAATTAAAATATTTTGTTACTGAAAACAAGAGAACAATTTAGCTATGTAGCATTCATAAATCATTTTGAGTGTGTTTTATATAAAAATAAAAAACACAAATTAAAAAAGTAATTTATAAAACACCGCAATTTTAAGGACAAGTTTTTTCTTTGTTTTTTTAAACAGCTAAGTGAGCCAGCCAAATCTGTTGTTGTTCGATATGTGTTAGCAGTCTTATTTTAGAGAATTTTCTTAAACAACAAAACCAAATTACTTACATACCTAAGTAGAATATCTTTTTACAGTACAGATAAAATAAATATATATGAACGTGTAGTAAAGATAAACTAAGCCCCGTCTAGTTATCAAACGCAGCAAGTATTTATTTACTGGGTCTCCAGAGAGCTCAGTTGAAAAATGTAGCGGTACCAATAAATAGCCACTGCCGTTCTTACAACCATCCGAGAAAATGGGTTTGCTATCAAATGGCTGCTATAGAAAATTCCAAGACGAAAATGAGAAGCAACTCTGGAACACATTCTCCCTCTTTGTCCAGCTTTACTCTGGAGAGCGTTACCTGCAGGGCCTCACTGCAATGTCGTCTGCTACACTCCAAAGTAATCAGAAAAATGTTTACTAAAAAACTTTTGTTTAAGTTTATGTTTTATTCTATTATTTTTTTGCTCTACTCTATAATTGTTTGTTTGGTATTTTGCTTCCGTTCATGTTTGTTTTCTGCTACGCAAATATTAATTGAGTGTTTGATTTTACGAAATCTGTAATAGGTACTATTTCAGTTAAAAAATTGAATATGTTTATGAATTTTGTAATTGAATATGATTTTTAGAATTTTTTTTTTCGTTGGCGATGGATTTGTTTTATTTTTCCTACTATTTTTCGTAGCTTTTTCATACTTCTAATTTCTTTGGCAACTTTTCTTCATATTTACTCTTTATACCCCTTAGACCACATCACAGAATCCAAGTGAGTAGTCTGCGCTAGAATATTCCCAGATGATCGTAAGAGGCTCTATAGCTAGAATTAGTTCATTTGTGAATTTATTTGTGTTGTTTCTTTCTTTTCTTTTTGAGGGGTGGTAAACTGTTTTCTTGACTAACATAAATTTCATCCCCAGAATCCATTTTAGTAATTTATTTTTACCAAAAACTTAATTTTTGTATCATTTCTCCAACAGCCGAGTCAGCATATCGGTGCCAAACTTCAACTTATTTAATAATAATAAATTGCCAACAAAAATCGGCGAATTTTTAAATTTTTTTCGCCCGGTATTGTGCAAAAGAGTGGTCACGTCACGTTAATGGGGCCTTAATATAAAATATTGCTTTATTATACAGGCACTTGATTTGAAAGTGCAAAAAAGATGTTCTGTGTACATAATTTTGTGATTTGAAAACGTCTTATGTTTTCAAATCACTCACTTGGCTGTTTTCGAAATTATAATAGAACGAACGTTAAAATAAATGACTTAAGTAAATTATTCAATGTGTTTTTTTTATTAATTTTTGTTGAGCAGTTAATTGTGCTATGAAAGAGAAAATTAAACAAAAATTTAAACGCTTTTTTTGCTAAAAATTTGTTTTTGTTCTTGTGTTTTATTTTGTGATGGAACCTAAAAATCAGCTTTTTTTCTTGTGCTTTTGAAAAGATAAAATCACACAGCAAAACACAAAAGCAGTGTGACTTACAGAACAGCACAAAATCACACGTATGATTTTAAAACTACATGTGATTTGAAATCACCTCATAGATTGAACGATTTCTGCTTTCATCGTACCAAATATTCAAATTATGTGTATTTAGCTTACGGGCTCATAAAATCGGTTCATTGTACTGATGATGAAATTTTAGTTTTAGAATTAAAGTTTCTTTTGTCTGTGATATTTTTTTTCTAATTTGAAAATCTGCAAAAAGGTCACTTAGGCTGATCATTAAAAGGTTCAATACTCTGCAATAGGAAGTCATAAATACCGTGACAATGCAAATTCCTGATCGAAACAGGCGTAGAAAGTCATTTTTTTTCAGACTACAACGGAATGGCATGAATGTTTTTCCTATCTCTAACCAATATTGTTGCGATTCCCTTTAAAATAACTCTCAAAATTTTAACTTAATGTAGCTACTATTCTTTTCTTTTTTTTTGGCAGTTTATCTGTTTTCTCATTGACTACGTAATGCTAGGCAATTCCAAACCAGACCAAAGTGAATACAGATGGGATTATTATGAGTTAGAACTCAATAGCATGTATTTATTTCGGTTTAAAAAACTAAGTTATTTCAATCTATACTAATAAATAATTTTCTTAGATTTTAATCAAATAGCCCTTCCAAAACATTTTCGACCGTTTTCAAACCATTTGGGATTTGGCTGAAGCTGTGCCTGACTGTGTATTTGGTCTAACAGTAATCGCCATACTAGTGAATGAATATATAGAACTTTTTAAATTATTTCACAGCAAAAGAAAGTTCGTTGGTTTTCATACTATATCGAATGCGATGCTCTGAAATCAACTTTTTTACTTTTTCTCACATAATTAACTTTTGCTTTAGTCAAACGAGTAATTTAAAAATTGTATTTCATTGCATGAAAATAAAGATTTTTATGACATTCTGAATATTTACTTACACAGTTACAACTCAATTAATTTGCACTCAAAAACAATTAAAATGTACAACAACGAAAAAAAAAAATAAAAACTATTAATCAAATTTAAACTTTAGCCTTAAAAGTACGGAATTAAATACGCGAACTCTTTCTTTTTGAACAACACATTTAATAACACCAAAAAGCAAAAGTCTTAATCAGCATCAAATTAAATTAAGAGCAAGAAAAGAGAAGCAAAGCACACAATTAAAATGCAAAGTTTTATATAAAATTTATTAAATAAAAAAATATTATAAAAATACTTCATAAAGAAAAATGAAAGATAGTTTGGGTTTTATTTTCTATTTAAAAATAAACATGGCTTCTTTAACTCTTAAAAATAGAAATAAGTTAAAATGAGTTGAAAAAGTATTAGCAGCAAAATATGTGCTTCTTTTCTAAGTTAAATAAATGTAAAAAAAAACCCAAAACATTTTAAATAAATTAAATTTAAAATAAACGCTAAGAGACATAATTACAAGTTAACGAAAGCTAAAGCTAAAATTTTATAAGATAAAGATCAAGCTTTTGATTGGGCATTAAATTAAAAATAGCTATAAATATGTTCTTAGCATTTCACCCAAGTTTGGCTCCAAAATGTTAGCCATAAACCGGTTATATTTTATACAAAACTAATATGGAAAAGAGTCCAAGAAACCACGTTTTTTTTATAGAGAGAATTTGGGTTCAGCCATAATAAAATTTTCTTAAACTCCTTAAAAAAATAATTCATGCCAATTTTGAATATTCGCAAGGTTTTTTTCAGGGAAAATTTTGGTTTTTTGGAAAAAATTCTCTAATCAGATAACTTTATATTTATGTTAGAAAAGAAAACTTTTTTTAATAATAAAATGAAAGGGAAAATTGAAAAATTGCCGGTCAATTTGTATTAATAATTCGGCTGATTGGTTTCAAAATGTAGCACATAAAAGTAGCATAACCCAAAGAAAACTGGAACCAAATTAAGGCATATGATATTAATCAAAATTTCTTTTAAAATTATATTTGCTGACTATCGCGTGCCGATAGTGATTTTGACCCTCATAAAACAATTATACATTTTTTAAACGTATTCTGCAATAGCAACGAAATAAAATTAATTTCTCTAAAAGCCTGACTTTAAACTGACAACAACAACTAATCGCTATCATCAGCACGATGCCAAAATTACTATAAATGAGAAAAACGTAGTAATCATTATTATCATTGCCATTATAATTATCATTAGTTTTGCTAACGATGAAGATAGTAATAGAAATGACATGCATACAAACAAACACAAAACTATTTAATACAATTTCTATACATACACACATACTTTTTCAAAGAGACAACTTCAATAAGCAACAGACATGCACACTAGCTAACCAGCCAGACACTAAACAAAAAAAAATTTCATTCATTTTAAGAGTCTTTAAAATGGATTGAGCCAGGAAGAAAAGCAAAACTACTATTTTCACTCAGACATTAGTGTTTCTCTTTCACTTGTAATACCCTGTAACTAGACATATGTGTATGTGTAAATGATTTTTATTTCTTTTTTTTTCTATTTTAATTTTTTTGGACCATACTTTTTCTGCTTTCTGCTTTCGAGTTTGATTCTTTTCTTTTTTATTTTTTGTGTTTAAAAAAGCAGCAAAAGATACACGACCAGTTCAATTTTCATTTGTTGCCATATAGAAGAAGCAATGTCACTACCAAATGGTCTAAACTCTAATAAGATTGTATGAACGATTGTATGCCACAGTGACTGCTTTTCTATCTAAGTATATGGGATGTTTCATAAAATTTTTTCTTTATATGAGCCAATAATTTCTTTTTTGAATTACACCATACTGGTGATAAATCGACACCATCTGGTGTCATGGTCTACGTGGCGGCCTAAAAAAACGGCCTTCAATTAGAGTTATAAGACTCCGTTTTTAACTGGTGTCATAATTCTATCATTTGGTGTGGAAATGACACCATACTGTTGTTGAAATGACAACATGCGTTGTCAATTTGACAACGTTTGTTAATAAGTTGGCAATTTGACCACATATTGTTGTCAATTCCACAACGTTTGTTAACAAGTTGACTACGTGCTTTATCAAAAAATTAAAATTGTAGTTTTTTTTCTAAGCCGCACCGATGTCCTTGCTTGTTAATTTTGTTAAAAAATTGAAAACACTCGTTATCAATAAAAAATAGACAACGTAATGTTGTCAAAATCACCACATACGTTGTTGATATTTCAACACAATTTTTAGCTCAGTGTAAGGTCTTAGTGATCTCCACAAAACCCACTTTTTTTATTTTTTTTGACCATAACTCACACCCTGTAATTTATAAGTGTCAGGTCTTAGGGTGTGTTAGAACAGTGAACTTGTAAGTGAATAAAGAAGCCAAAAAGCGATATAAAGCCTTCGAATTTTCTTTTTGTTAAGTTAACTCTGGATTTAATTTTTGAAAAAAAAAAATAAAATAAAACAACAAAAACAAATTTTTCAGTAAAATTGTGATGCCAGTTTACAAACAAATTGATTTAATTTTTTTTTATGTATTAAAAAATAATTAATTAATTCATTTACTTAAAAACATTTAAAAATCTGTATTGCAAAAATCACTAAAAACGATTTTTTCTTGGCAGTTTCATTTCATTTCCAGACCTGTATAAATACGAAACTACTCTTATTTAAACGGTTTGGAAAACAATAGCAAAAAGCAAATCTGAAAAAAAAACAATTCACTGAAGCCGCACATGTCTGCCTGTTTAGCTTTGCTCGTATGTTAAAGTTTCTTATTTCATTTCAATGTTCATTTTCACTACTTTTCTTATTTAGTTTGAAGTGATTTACAGTATTTGTTGCCATTAACTGTTTTTTTTCGACATCCACCCATACTCACACCCACAAGTACACGCACATGTATTGTAGGTATTTGATTTATATAAATTTTTTTTGTGTAATGAAAAGTACCCAGTATTTTCCTTCTATTGTCCCAGTCTTAGCAATTGTTATTTACAAATACAACTTGTGTATTTCTCCTTAGACAGACATTATTGTAATTGATTTTTCTGGTGTAAAAATTTAATCATCGTTCAATACTTATAGACTTTATTGCTTTTATTTTTTTCTACTATTTTCATTGTCGTGTACAACTACAAATTAAAGACTATGACTGCTTTATAGACAGACTGTGCTCAACAAAGAACTCCTGCCCTAACAGTCCAATTGTATTTAATTTGTGCAAATGTGGACAAGTATTTCTACTCATTTGATAGTTTCTACGGCTGCTACTTTCACTCATTTCATAAGGACATCATCATCGGAATGTATTGAATGTTTATATAGCTAACAGACATGCCTCTGTAACTACAGAAATAACTATAAAGATATTCAATACATTCCCAGCAAAAAAAATTAATGAAAAATTAACGGAAAAATCATGAAATTTACCTCCCCCAAAGTAGCTCTGTGGAAAAACTAATTAATTTAACTTTAACGTTTAACTGTGCTTTTTAAAAAATTGTTTACTAAGACAAATTGTCGTCTAAATAACTTTATAAATACAGTACTCAAGGTCATTTCCGTCAACAGCGCAAATTAAAAAAGGGGCAATCTATATAAATTAAACTAATTTTATGTTTGTTTGTTGGCTATAAAAAGTTTTACCTTATAACAGATTTGTCTGATATTTGACACATATAACCTATATAGTCCAAGGAAGATCACCATGCATTTTTTGATCAGATTTGAATCTTTTCAAGGCCACTTTTTAAGGAGTTTTACTCACCATTGTTTATAAAGATGTGTACCCGTACTTGATTTAAGCCTGAAATTATGCTGTGAAATATTTTATTTACTAAATTAATTGGCGCCTCTGCTAATATACTAGGAAAAACATGAATAGTTTATAAAGTAGAAAATGGATGTATTCATAAACCATTCTAAAAATTGCTAAATTGGCTGTTTATACCAACCCACGTAATAAAGGACCGGGCCGGTAAAAACCGAGTAAAAACATCCAGTAAATTTTAAGCTTATAAACAACTAAATGGATACGGTTCGAAGTAAAGGACTCAATCTTTTAAATGAAAAGTATTACGAGCAAAAAATATTTGGAACTATTAAGACTTACAAAGGTCTAGGCCACGAAAGGTTTTAAAAATCTGAGGTTGCTTATATCAAGCTATTTCAATACAGAATGTATTGCTATAGAGTACCTTAAAATATTTCGCTCTAAAAGCTTGAGTTCTAAACTTGTTAAATCACAACTCGTTTTATTTAAATCTGTTCAGTATTTTAAAAGTTATATATTTATTAACACTTTTTTTTCATTTGGCCACACCATGGCATGTACAGGTTATGTAAAAAGTTTTATAATTGTAGTACAAAAATATCACATGTAATTAAAACTAATTTCTCTAGAAACCAAAACAAATTTTCTGAAATGCTTTAGATGCATTTCCCTTTTATTATATTTTGCTAGGATATTAACAATATCAAGTGAATGGTAATTTTTATTTATTTCTTTTTTTGCTTTTTTATTCTATTTCTTTTTTATTCACATAATTATTGTAAGCATGACAATTTTTTGTTCACATGAAATGAAAGTAAAATGTCCAGTCAAATGTTACTTTGCTTTTATTTCAAAGAAGAAAAAAAGACTTTTTAAAACAATAGAGCTTTTATTTTTAATTAAACAACAGAATAATTAAAAATATAAAATTATTTACGTAAATGTAATTAATACAAATAAAAGTTAAAATATAATAGTTGCACAATGAGACAAATTAAAAAACAAAAGGCTAAACATTTTGCAATTATAAATGCTGCCCATAGTTATGGCAATTACAAATTTCAATGTTTTATTATTCTAAACTTTTTTTAGCACTCAATTTTCCTAATCATGGTTACAATAAAGTCTGGTTTAGTTCTTAAAACTTTTAGATGTAAGTTCAGGTTACCGACTTTGCTAAAAAAAAATTCTTTAATACGGGTATGATGTCGAATAAATCATCTATCTAGCATTAGAGCAAACATGTGTTATCTCTATTTCATCATCATCGCTTTGCGCCCTAGTACGAGGGTTGACTTTTATATTTCGGGATCTGGCATCCCTGGTGTTGCAACCTGGCAACTGACAGCTGTATCGTAAAGTTGGACATTTTTGAGGTTATACGTACTCAGAACGTTTTGACATACGAGCGCTATTTGTGTTGCTTACAGTAACTTAAAAAATTCATCTCGGCCCAAACATGGACTTAAATCGTGAACATTTTTGTTCTATTATTTTTTACAAATTTCGACTTGGATTAACTCAGCAACAGTGTATGGATGAACTAAATTCAATTTTTAACGAAGAAGCTCCATCAAGCACCAGTGTTTATCGATGGTATGGTGAATTCAATCGTGATCGTAGTTCACACCACGACGAATTTCGTGAACGTCATCCAAAATCAGTTGTTGTTCCGAAAACCATTGATGCTGTGCGCGAACTGATATTGCAAGATCGTCATGTGATCTATCGTGAGACTGAGACAACCTTAGGTATTAGTATAACCAGCATACGAGTACTTTCAATGCTGCATAAACATTTAAAAGAACATGATTTTATTTATTTTTTTATTTTTTAGAAAATCATTGTATTTTATTTTATTGTAATTCTTATTAATAAATGTGTTTTAAAATATCAAGCTTCGGTTGCTACATCTTCACCACGACACCTCTAATTCACTACTCCCTTCTTCAACTCAGCGTTGCCCTTTTTGTCTTCCCTCGCCGTCTTTACCCACAGTCGTATATTAAGGTAGTGAGCTATATGATTATCTTTCACATTTGACTGTCAAAAAAATTTGTTCGTGTTGGATTCCACACAATTTTTCAATCGTGTCAGTTTAACAAAAGTGCTTCGACAATTGGTTAAAATGCATGCAAAAGTGTATAGATCTTCATGGGAAATATTTTGAAAAACAATAAAGTGATTTTCGATGATTAATATATGTTCTTGTTCTCTAGTCTCCAAATATAAAAGGCAACCCTCGTATGCACCCCAGCTCTCGTCTACAATCTTAAACTTCCTACAAAACATGTAATTGTTGTGAGTTTGATTTTACCCAAGTCTTTTGAGGCCAGTATACTACTGTCAAGGTAGCTAATTCTGCGTCTACCCACCGTTTCTTGTGCTTCTTATTCTTCTTAACAGAAAGGACAAGATAGCTGAGTCTATAATAACCCGTTAGTAGCTCAAAATTTTTTTTCAATAGATTAGATTGTTACTCCGTTACAAATTATTTACATTTTTACTAGCTGATCCGGCAAACGTTGTTTTGCCTTCAAATTTTTTAATAATCGATCTTCTTACTATAAGAAATCGTACTCATAAGGTAAAGGACCGTGCAAGGTAGTAGATAAATAAGAAAGATACAGACTGCAGCGCCACCTTTCGGGCAGTGTTGAGACATAAAACCTTCCAAGGCGTAACCCAAATGCGTGCACAGAAATTCAATTAAACTGGTCCGGCCGTTTAGGAGGAGTGCAATGTCAAACACACGTACATTCGAATTGTATATATTAAGAAGATAGAAAATAAATTTATTAAAATTGCCTAACACAAAAAAAGCATTTAAATCTTTAAAGCATATGTGTGTGTGTGACAAAAGAATTAAAAAAAAAATAAATAAATAGAATAATTAGTCCCTTTACAAAAAAGTAAAAGATATCATTAAAAAAAGCACACAAAAATTGTCAGTTTTAGCAAGGAGACTTCACTAAAAACACTGCTTAACACACTGAAATATTTTTAATATAAATATTTGTATTAGTTTTCTATTAACTAAAGTGGGGTGAATACGAAAATATTATTAATTTCTTTCTTTTAGCTCTAGATTTTAATATATCTGTAGACTAAAAATTATGACTATTTAATACAAAATTGTTTTTATAAGATTTTTTTGAATTAAGCGCCTGTTTTAAACCCAGACAAACATTCCAGCAAAAATCAGTCCTCATATTTAGAGAACATTTTCCTTAGTAACCTTTTTCCTTTGTTCGAGTATTTTGGTGATAACTTTCAATGTAATCTCCAAGCTTTTCAGGAAATCGATCTTAACAGAGTGTAAATAATAAGTATAGTTTGATGCTATCTGCTTTAAGTTCGACAACATATCGCAAAAAGTGTCCTGATTTATGATTCTTAAGAAATGGTTATCATTGAAACGATACATTCCCAGGCTTGCTGTTCACTTATCTCGGTTTGCAGACTATGATGATTAAAGGCGTCCTGCCAAATCCTGGATGTACTGAAAATAAGAGTATAATTTGAAACCCATGATTTTTGTAGATTACAAGTAATTTGTAGCAATTGAAATTCACAGATATTGCGAAGTCGGCGATTGATTTACAATGTATTTGCCTTAAATAAAAAAATAATTGTCTGGATCATTTAAATAACACTAATTTCAATATGACTTTTGAAATAATCAGACCAAAATAGCTCAAATGGCGTAGTGATATTTTTTGAAAACTATCTGAAGTGGATATTTGTTGGGCTGTGTAATCTTTAAAAATATGTACATAAAACATGAGTAAAAAAAAAAACAAACAAATGAGTCTAGTCTAGAGAATTTTTTTTCCATTTTATTTCATTTATTAAATTCAAAAGCTATAACTAACTCACACTAACGAATGTCATGACAAGCTCTCTATAAAGCCACAAATATTTTACAGAAAATTAAAAAAAAAAAATTGTGAATATGAGCTTATTGAATGAAAATTCCCAGACAAGCTGAACAAGAAAATACGGAAAAGGATATGAAAAAAAAAACAAAAAATTGGAACGTTACTTCAACAAAATGAAAATGAACACAACAAGAACAACAAAATTTCAACAGCTTAGTAAGCCTTAGAATAAAGTCAAGTAAAGATGATTTAAAATAATTTTAACAGTCTCATACTCTTATGCCTGGATGAAATTATATGCAACTTTGTACTTGTAGCTGCATATCTCCACTTTAAATGAATTTTTTATTCTTAGAGAGTGTAGATAAGTATGTAGGGGTGTTTAAAATATTAAAATTTTATAAACAAGTTCTTTAAGGCTACTGCTAGTTTAACTATAAAATTTTTTATTTATTCAAATCACTTTTCTTTTCATTTTCTTTTTAGTGTTGCGTGATGAATTTCGTATTGAACCCCAGAACACACGCATTGCTCAAGGTGATACAGCTTTATTGGAATGTTCAGCACCGCGCGGCATACCCGAACCAGTGGTGCTGTGGAAAAAGGGTGGCCAAATCTTGGACATGGAGTCCACTAAAAGAATACGCATAGTGGATGGTGGCAATTTGGCCATACAAGATGCCCGTCAAAGTGATGAAGGTCAATATCAGTGTATAGCCAAAAATCCAGTAGGCATAAGAGAATCAACTATGGTCATCTTAAAAGTGCATAGTAAGTTTTGGGAAAACCTTTTTAATATACTCGTACAAATTCCGTTTCAAAAGGTATTTTTGCTAAATTAAAAAAAAATTTTTTTTTTTTCCAACAGTCAAACCATTTATTATACGTGGCCCACATGATCAAACCGTTTTAGAGGGTTCATCAGTGACATTTCCTTGCCGTGTTGGCGGGGATCCAATGCCTGATGTTTTATGGCTGCGCACCGCTTCTGGTGGCAATATGCCATTAGGTGAGTGTTATAAAAAAAATAATTTTTTTTTTTCAAAATCGTTTTGTGTTACGTTATTTAGGTTAAGTGCTGCTGATGTAGCATAAACGATTTGCTAGCACATAAAATTTACTTTCCTGTTGAAATATCAGCAGCATTTTAAGTATTATCTGATTCACATTTGCTTTTTTAAATTTTGTTGGTAGAAAAATAAAGGAAGTGTGCATTACAGAAACGATTGAGTTTAAATTTTTTTTTTAATCTCGCTTGCATATTATAAAACAGTATTACATCATTAGTTATGTTTTTTTTTTTTTTTTTTTTTGTCTAATAAAAGCGTTAAAAATAATTCAAAAGCCTGTAGAGCGATTCAGTAACTTTTATTACAAACATTCATTGTAACTACGATGTGGTGATGTTCTGGGGACAACATCACTTGTTGGTTATTCAGTTTGTGGACTTAGTTTTAGTAATTTCCTGTTGCAAAATTGTTAATGGTACCTCGCCAAAATGGAGAATGATAAAAACCCCTCAGAGTAAGAGTTCTTGGGTATGCAGGAACTTCAAAAATTTTTTTTAAATAATCCAAAGTAATTTCTAAGTATTTTCGCAATAGATTAAAAATCTAGACAGTATCCTCTTTAAAATAACATGGGCCAAATATTCAGAAGTTACTTTGAAGTATTTAAAATTTTTTTTTTTTAAGTTCCCTCATACCACAATACTCTTCTTCTGAGGGATTTTTATCATTCCCCACTTTGCCCAGGGTACCATTCCTGATTTTGCCCAGAAAAATTACCAAAATTGAAAAGGAATTTAATCTATAGATTCCAAGCTTTCTGGAAGTATTTTAACATTTTCGGAAATATTCGTAGTTTTTTTTTATGATTCAAAACAGAAAATGCCAAAATCCTTAAAAACAACACTCTCCACTTTACACTCCTCACTTAGCCGAAGTACCATTTATGATTTTGCCCATGAAAATTAACAAAATTTAATCTGTAGGTTCTAAGCTTTTTGGAAGTGTTTTAACATTATTGAAAAAATTCGTAATTTTTTTATGATGCAAAACGGTAACTGCCAAAATCCTAGAGAACAACAGTACTGCGGTGTATCGAAATTTAAAAAAAAAAAAATTTTAAAATAGTTCAAAGTAACTTCTGAGTATTTTGGTGGTAGATTACAAATTTAGACAGTCTCTTCTTTAAGATGATATATATATCATCTCACAACCTTTAATAGTTCGTCGGCAAGTTGTTAAAATCACTTAGAGCAACAGTACTGGGGTTTATGGAAATTTCAATACAATCCAAAGTAACTTCCGAATGAACCATAGAAGATTACGGGATGGAACGATCGTCTAGATTTGTAATTTACTACTCAAGTGCTCAGAAATTACTTTGGAATATTAAAAAAAAAATTTGAAACTTCTATATATCCTAGTACTCTTGCTATCAGAAACTTTTACCATTTTGAAGGGGTACCACTACCGATTTTGCACATGCAAATTAATGAAGCCAAAACGAATTTAATCTATAGGTTCTAAGTTCTTTTTGAATACTTGGGCAGTAGATTACAAAAGTAGAAGACCTCTTCTTTAAAATGATATGTGTCTGCCTTTGACAGACAAGGTTTCGAAAGTGAAACAAATATTATAAAATGCCTGTAGAAATCGTAACTACTTCACACGCGCTTTTTAAATGTTTAGTTAAAAAGAAGTATCTGAAAATATATGAAGAAAAGCTTGACTTTTAATAAAACCTTTAATAACAATGAAATGGTCTATGAGTCTATAGCATGAAACCATTTTAAATTTACACCATTTTAATTAAAACAGACCACGCATACCCACAATTTCTGCAACAAGCTGCAAAATAATTTTGCTAATTTATATGTTGATGTATGTACTCGTATATCTGTGCACAGTTTTTAAGTATTGGTAGGAACAACGCAAGGTACATTTTGTAGATAAATCACTTTAACTAAAAAAAAAATAAAAAAAATTCTATCAAGAAAAGCAAGGGAGCAAAAGCAACAAAATTTTAATAAAGTGACATAAAACAATTAATTAAATAAAATACATAACAATTTTTATATTTTGATTTCTCATACTTTCAGATCGTGTTAGTGTACTGGAAGATAGAAGTTTACGTTTGGAACGTGTTACGGTAGCAGATGAAGGTGAATACAGCTGTGAAGCTGATAATGTGGTTGGTGAAATTTCCGCCATGGGCACCTTAACTGTTTTCGGTGAGTTAAGTCAAAGCTGCTTTATTATATTTTCAAATAACAAAAAAAAAAAAAAAAAACTTAGCACCCTATTTTAACAGCTAGTCTACCTATATGTATAAACCTCCCTATTTGTAGCACCTCCCAAATTTGTACAACGTCCTACTAGTAAATCCGTAGAATTAGGTGCAGATACTTCTTTCGAGTGTCGAGCTTCCGGTAATCCTCGTCCTACCTTATTTTGGACAATGAAAAATAATCGTACGATTATTTTTCCGGGAGCACCACCCTTAGATCGTTTTCAAAGTATTAACACTGAAGATGGTCATTCCATACTTACGCTAACAAAATTCCAACGTAGTGATAGAGATTTGGTGGTGGTGTGCAATGCCATGAACGAAGTAGCTACTATAACAGCCAGAGCACAATTAACTTTGGATTCTCAAGAGGACAGGCCGCCTCCTATTATTATAATGGGGCCGGTTAATCAAACACTGCCTGTTAAGAGTTTAGCTACCTTGCACTGTAAAGCAATTGGTTTGCCTAATCCCACTATATCTTGGTATCGCGATGGCATGCAAGTACATCCAACAGCAAAAATTAATATCACGACAGCTGGGGATTTAATAATTTCTGATTTGGATAGACAACAAGATCAGGGCTTGTATACTTGTGTTGCTAGCAGCCGTACAGGAAAGAGCACTTGGAGTGGTTTCTTGCGCATTGAGGTGCCCACAAATCCCAATATTAAATTCTATCGTGCTCCAGATCAAAGTAAATGTCCCTCAGCACCAGGACAACCAAAATTACTAAATGCTTCAATGAATGCTTTAACTATTGTATGGCCAACAAGTGATAAGCCGGGTGCCTCTCCCCTGTTAGGATACACAGTGGAAATGTATTCAACTAATAAAAGTAAAACATGGATACCAATTGCGGCACGCTTGAATGAGCCAATTTTTACAGTTGATGGCCTTTCAAATGGAGCAGCATACATGTTTATTATAAGAGCTGAAAATGCATTGGGTTTCTCGCCACCATCTCCCATTTCTGAGACAATAATTGCTGGTCAATTGGTAACAAGGGGACATCGTGGCAGCAGCTCAACATCATCCTCAGCCATTGATGGGTCAGGAAATGTAGATTTAATGCTCGCTGAAGTGGAAACTCTATTACAAACAAACGATGTTGTTGAGCTACTCGAAGCAAATGCTTCCGATTCATCAAGTGTACGCTTAGGCTGGGATATTGACAGCGGTCAATACATTGAAGGTTTTTATATTTATGCCAGAGAATTACATTCAGTTGAATATAAAATGATGACTGTACTAAATGCTGGCAATGGTGCTAGCGCCTGCACAGTAAATGGTTTAGCTAAAGCCAGCAACCATGAGTTTTTTCTTGTGCCATTTTATAAAAGCGTCATTGGAAAGCCATCTAATTCTAAATATGCCATGACCATGGAAGATGGTAAGTGTGCACAGACACTTGTAAACATACACAAGTATGTATGTTTGTACATAGATGAATTGTTATGCGTAAAAATGTTGAAATGAATGACTGATTGAATGACGATAGAAAAAATGCATGTGAATGAATGTACATATAAAATGTGGAACACAAATTGTTTTAGTTTTATTTCTCTTGTGTAACGTTTTTCTTTTAATTATTTTTGCAAGTCCTTGTATGCTTGATTGAACTTAAATGCTTTTTAATGAGAATTTTATGCATCTAAAAGAAATCTTGTAGGAATTTTTTGTATATTTTTATTTAAATTTTTTTTACACGTTTTTTAATTCAAGTGAAAGAAAAGTAAAATTTATTTAAAAGCAGGAGACTGTATTTTCTTACTTAAAACTTTAGTAAGAAAGAACCAAACGCAAAATTTTTTGAGAATTAATAAAAATAATAATAATTTTTTTTTTTTTGTTAGCTAAAATTGTTTTAAAATCCCTTTATCTTATACTTTACTTGGATCTTTGCACCCACAAATACAGATTTTTATTTACCGAAATTTTTTAAAAACTTTTGCATGATTGTTTTTCTAAAAAATGGCAAAAATTTGGTTACTGTTCATGCCGTAATTTGTTTTTTAGTTGCGATAATTATTTTTATTAAAATAGAATTTTTTCTAATTTTATTATATTTTAGTACCTGAGGCTCCACCTCATGGCATGGAGGCCATACAATTTAATCGAACTTCAGTGTTCTTAAAGTGGCAGCCTCCATATCCCAATCAAACTAGAAATGGTAAGAAATTTTTTATTTAAAGCACATTTTCTTTGAGCATTTGCTAAGAAAAGAAAATTATTTTTGTTATTTTTTTTATGTCTACCAACATTTCATAGGCATTTTGACCAATTACAATGTGATTGTCAAAGGTTTAGATGTACATAATGCAACACGCATTTTTAAAAATATGACCATTGATGCTAGTTCACCAACCTTATTGCTGGCTAATTTAACCACAGGTGTCACCTATTATATTGCGGTAGCAGCAGCCACAAAAGTAGGTGTTGGTCCCTTTAGTAAGCCAGCAGTATTGCGTATGGATCCACGTACACAATCATTAGATACTGGCTACACAAGGTATGTTGCCACTCAACACAATAACCTCATTCATTAATAAATGCATGTTGGTTTTACTCATTCATTACTTTCGTATTTCTTTTTTTTTATTGCTTTCTTTGCAGATACCCCATTAATCGTGATATTGCGGATGATTTTTTAACCCAGACATGGTTTATCGTTCTATTAGGCTCCATAATAGCTATTATAGTGTTTCTTTTTGGTGCTTTGGTTTTATTTAAACGCTATCAATTCATTAAACAGACTTCACTGGGCAGTTTACATGGTAAGTAGATGTCAAGAGTCATATCAATTTAATAACTACAGAAATGCATTGCTTTTCATTTAGTAAAAAAAATATCTTTATTATAGAATTTATACGTTTGTTTGTATTCACTCTTACTGTGTTTAGAGTAGGTATATTTCGACTACTGATGTATTGGTTGTTGTATTTAAAATTGAATGGTAGCTTGGTGTAAGAAAACCAGGTGACACTGAGACACCAGCTGAATCCGGCATGATTGAAGCTCGTTCTATCAAAAACTAATAAATATTAATGTGTTAATGAGAGATCAAAAGAGGAAACAAATTTCTTGTTTCACTAACAACCACCGGAAATAATTTTTGACAGGAGGAGCCTCAAAAGAAATAACAAAATATTTTGAATTTTTGTAATGTTGCTATTTTTGTATTTTTAAAATTACCTGGTTTTATTGTACCATCAAAGGCAGTTTAATAAATTTTTTAATTGAATTAAAATGTAGCAGATTATGAAATAAATTTTGACAATTCAAAATATAACAGCTGCTGAGTGAATTATCTAATGAGGCCACCTTGATTGCTGTATTCTTTATAAATTTATTTTAATTTTTTTGTATAAATAAAAAAGAGAGTTTGAGTTTTTTACATGAAAAAATTTAATACAAAACAAATTTATATGAATAAGATTGAGCAAAATTTGTATTTTAATTTTTTAATAAAATTGATGTTAATAATGTTAAATATGTTTCGATTTAGAGTGTTTTCTTCTTTTTCTAATTTTTCTTAAGTGTGTCGTGAACAAAATTACTGCTTTTAAAAAGATAATACGCCAAAAACGATACCGTTCTAACTAAAAATTGGTAATATGTTTGTAAATTGTCGTATTTGTTGCCACAATTCGATAAACGCAATAAATTTTTAAAATTTTCCTGATATGCACCACAGCAATAAATAGAATTTAATCGTTAAATCCTTGAAAAGTGGACTTTAAAGTAGACATAGTCGATATAGTAATAGTTATTCTGCTATTTGGGTTAGAGGCAAATTCAGCAAATCATAAATCATCATGATCTGACTACCCGCTCTTGGTAAAGCTAACCCTATTTATGTAGATAAAAACGATTAGTTATTTCAAGCGTAAGGTCCGACTTTAATTATAATTATTTATTTTTTATTTTATTTTAAATTTTGTGTAGCTTCTTCGAGAGAACATTATGTTTTTGAATTAATTGTTTTTAAAAAAGAAATAAATTACAACAGATCGGATCTCAACAAAAACAATAAAACATTTAAAGAAAATTTAAATTAAATTTTTTATTATAATTATAATTATTTATTAGTTTTTTTGGAAAACAACATAACCGTGTTACAAACAAAGATCTACAAAAGACTCCCGACTATTAGATTAATACGCTACCCACTTTCTTTAATACTTTATTATACAGGGTGGGCCAAAAGAAACCAAGGGGTGTAAAAGTTTAATAACTTTTTTGTTTATTAACTTTTTTTTATTTTTTCTTTCAGATTATATAATATACAAAATGAAAATTTTTTTACACTAAGTATGAAAAATGATGTCTCTTAAATGACCACCGTTTTCAGCTTCGCACTGATGGGCTCTTTTTAGAGCATTTTCCATAACATCTTTCAAAACTTGTGGCTGTAGCGTTCGAATTTCTGCAACAATGTTTGCCTTTAGTTCAAGGATTGTCTCTGGCTTGTTCACATACATTCGCTCCTTCTAAAAACTCCGAAGAAAATAGTCGGGTGCTGTCAAATCTGGCGATCGCGCTGGCCAAATAATTTCCGAATTTCGAGAAATTATTCGCTCTCCAAAAATTTGACTTAAAAGTGCCATTGTGTCTCGGGCAGTATGGGCAGTGGCTCCGTCCTGCTGAAACCACATACCAGGTCTGTTTTCAAGAGCAGGACGTAAAAAATTTTCTATCATAAAACGATACCGCTCTCCATTTACGGTTACAGCACTTCCTTCTTCATTCTCGAAGAAGTAGGGCCCAATGACATTTTCAGATGTGATCCCACACCATACTGTACACCTGATGGGGTGCAATTGGCGTTGATGAATGGCTCTTGGATTTTGAGAACCCCAGAACCTACAGTTCTGTTTGTTAACAAAGCCATTCAAATGAAAATGAGCTTCATCACTCATAATCAAATTTTCAATAAAGTTGATTTCATTTCTGGCCAACTCTTGAAATTTAATTGCAAAATTTAGACGTTGCCGATGCGGGTTTTAATTCTTGGACCAATTGCACCTTATATGGGTATAACTGTAAATCTTTTTTTAAAATGCGCCGTAGTGACGTACGAGACATTTCTAGCTGAGCAGAACGCCTTCTGCCAGATGTTTCTGGTGCTTCGTTAACACTTTGCTGTACTCGTTCAATATTTTCCGCAGTGCGACTTAAACGTGGTCTACCGGTTCGAGGCAAATCTCTTACGCTGCCATGTTGGTGATGACGATTAACTAAGCAAAGAATCATCGCTTCAGAGGGCGAAATTCTGACGTTAAAATGTCGACGATATGCTCTTTGCGTTAAAATAATTGATCTCTGATTTAAATAATAAAATTCTATTGTTCTGGTTCTCTGTTCAGTTGTGAACCTCTCCATTATAAATTCTCCAAGTGTTGTCTATATAATCTGAAAGAAAAAATAAAAAAAATTAATAAACAAAAAAGTTATTAAACTTTTACACCCCTTGGTTTCTTTTGGCCCACCCTGTATTAATAAATAACAAAACTTCACGTTTATTTATTAAAAAATAAATTAAAGAAAACCTTTGTTAAAAGAAAAGAAAATAATAAAACACGATTTTCATTTAAATAAAAAAAAATCTTTATCTTTTTTATCTCTTTTTTTCTATTCAAATAAATTTATTTTATTATTTTTTTTTCTTATTGCTTATTTTATTTCAGGCAATCACGCAATTGGTGCTGTACGAAAATTTCCAACTTTACCTTTGAATGCCAACGGTGGTGGATGCGGTGGTGTTTGGATAGATCCTGCAGGTGGTGTTTGGCGTCAAGCCAACACAACATCATGTACAACAAAAGAACAACTACCGGATTATTCCCAAGTAGCAGGACAAACAACAGAAAAACAACAACATCAAATGCCTTTGCCAGACTATGAAAGGTAAGCTTACAGAAACATGCTTACTTATTAAATCAAATCATATACGAGTATATATGTAGTTCACATGGTGTGCGTAGAAATATGTACTTTCATTTTATGTATTATTTTTTTTTTATAAAAGAGAAATAAAAAAGTAAAGCTTAAGTTTTGAATTAAAGGGAATAATATGAAATATTTATTAAAAACAAAAGCACAATTCATTACAAGTATAAACGCCTGGCTGGCTTGTTTTATTAATTTCTTTTTTTTTTTTTGATAAAATTTTTATTCATTAAATATTGAAAGAAATTATTTTATGAACAGCATTTCTTATAACTGATTAATTTATTGAATTTTTATGCAAGAAATATGAATGAATGTACTTTTCTTTTTTTAATTATTTAATTTTTTGTTTTTAATTATTGAATTTTTTTTAAGGAATCAATTACTTCATCAATATGATTCTAATATCTATAATGTATTTATTTTTTTATACTCGTAAATACAAGGATTTATGTAAAAAGTGGATTGAGAGCTTATTTTTGCGAAGAGCACAGTCCAGATGGAGAGACGACCGGATGATCTAGCCTAGGCTAGAGATTTATTGGAACTCAAAAGAGCCCGGTTGAGAAATGTGGTAACAAGACACTGTTATTTTGGGAAGCATGCTAGGAGAATGGGTTTACCATATTACGACTACTGCAGAATTTGTCAGGCCTAGGAGGAAGAGGAGGAGACTGTGGAAAATCTTTTCTGCCCGGTGTCCAGCCCTGGAAGAGCGGCGCACGATTTACTGTCGTCTGCAGGGTCTCACTGCTCTGACAAATATAAGGGTCGACAATCTATATGGCTTCGTTAAAAGTAGCAATTGGTTTGGGTGACAGACTCTCTTGTTTTCTCTATCTGTCTTTTATATTTATTTTATCTCCTTTCCTTTCACTCTTCCATTGCTCTCCTT
Organism: Thelaira solivaga; assembly: GCA_947397855.1. Taxonomy (NCBI): domain Eukaryota; kingdom Metazoa; phylum Arthropoda; class Insecta; order Diptera; family Tachinidae; genus Thelaira; species Thelaira solivaga. Next base: position 14,316,152 of record OX377611.1, on the reverse strand, counting down.
CTTCTTCTTCATTTCCTTCTATACAGCTATCACAAAGGGACCACGTCAGAAGACCCAAGTGAGCCCAGCTTCTGTTTTTTTATTTGCGCGCCCTGTGTACTATTCCATAGACAATTTTTTATACAGCCCTGATTTTTACTATTTTAGGACTAGACTCTTGTTGAAAAATCAATCACAGAATTGAGATTTTAAACTTATGAAACCTTATTAGTGATCACAAAGTACATGATGCTTAGTTCCCCATCTAAATATTGCCTATTTTTATATATTTCTTAACTCATAATTTCATAAATTCGAATCATGATAACTCACTTATTTTTGAATTATTGAAAAATTGTACAAAAGGAATTTGGAAATTTTAAGTTCGTTTAAAATTAAGAAAATAAAAAAAGTCTATTTTGGCTACAGTGATCTGCATTTTTATTCTATAATTCGCTAAAGTTAAATTTTCATTACGATTTTTGGCTGCAAATGTAATTCTGTAACATTAAATGTTCTCTACAAAATGAATTTGCCTTAATTAATTGTCATTCCGAAAGAGCGTTCCAGCTTAATTCTAATTCACTCGTGATGGATTTAACTTTCGTATCGAATAAAATTTCGTTATGTTTCGAATGTGTGGAAATGTTTATAAAATTTACAAGTTTTTTTTTGGCATTTTCTCCATTTCGAAAACGAAAGAATATCAGTCACTCATTTTCTACTGAAAAAGTGTCTCACTAACTTTTGTTTTATGGTTCTCTAGGCTTTAATGATTTTAACGTAAACCATCTCCAAATGTATATCGTATTGCCAAAATGACAGTTTTTTCATAAATCGCCGATTTCAAAGAAAAATCACTGTAACTTTCAAAAACGCAACTTAAGTTTTAAGCACATTCCTGAAAATGTGTAAGAGAATTAAATTAAAATGTAAGTTTTACCAGCCATTGTAACAGTATTGAAGTGTGTAAGACATGGATAACAAGCAAACCCTCTTGAAATTTTGATTTTTCATTAAGATAATGTTGAAGTATTTTTACGAGCTTCCAAAGTTTTAATTTTTAAAACAACAAATAGAAAGAAAAAAAATATTTCAACAGCCGTTTGTAGCTTTTCCATTTAATTTTTTTTTTTATTTGCAAATATTTTTCTTAAGTTTTCTTATTGTTGCAGCTGTTCATCATAATTTTTGTTTATTAAATTAGTTTTTTTTTTTTGGTTTATTTCACATCAAAATTGTTTGCTTTTTAGCATAATTTTCTTAATGAAATAAATTTTTTTTTTTTTTTTCGTTGCCTGAAAGATGAAATAAATATTCCGCTTGTGTTTCACCTTTGTTTTTCATTATACCTATTAAATGCTGTTATTTTTTTGTGTTTTGTTTTTGCTTTATTTTCCCATTTTGCTAAGAAACCCACTTGTAAAGCTGTTTGAGTACTTGCGAGTTATTTCTCTTAAGTGGTTTTTAATTAGTTGGATTTTGAAAGAGAAAATGAAGTAAAATAAATGTGCAAGTTGTTTCGCTTTTATGAAAAGTAAATTGTGGTTTACTAATTTAAATGCTACAAGTCAGTAAAGTAAAAACTGTACAACATAAGCAGAGATAATTGGGTTTCCAGCAAGTTTTAAATGTGAATGTTAAAAAAAAAATTTTAGTTTTTTCAATTTTACAAAGGCAAAAAAGTAGTAATTAAAATGGCATTTTCAAATTAATAAATTCAAAAATAATTAAATTAAAATTTATTTCCTTTACATTTTTACACACAGCCTATAGAAAACTTTATTTGTATTTACAATTATTTTTCTTTAAAACTTTAATATTTGAATGTATCAATTTCCAAAAAAAGCAAATTGGCTAAACACCATGATCGTTTAACTATAAAAATCTGTACTTATTTAAGGTTTATCTCATGAGAATATCATAAGCAAAACTATATATTAAAGAAACACAGCTTTGGAATTAGCATAAGTAAAGATTAATATTTTAAAGGTCTATGCATAAGTTTTTTTTTTAATAAGTTTTTTTAAAAAAATTAGAAATTTTTGAAGAATTTTAAAATAATTTTTCGACTCAATATCTCAAAAATATTTTACTTTTATTGGCTTTAATTGGCTTCTAAATCACAATTTTAAATGAAATTTTTATTTTTCGTTAAAATGTTATAAAAAAAATAAATATTTTTTTTAATCATGAAATTTTTGATTTTTAAGAAGTAAAAAAAATTAAATGCACCAAATACTTACTGGTCTTGTTACATAATCTCAAAATGACATATAATTTAAATAACATGATTTTCAATCATCATAATCCAGGGTTAAATACTGTTTTTATTCCCGTTAATGGGAGTTTAAAACTTTATTTTTAAAAATTCTTCAGAAATATGCTTTACTTAACAAAGTTAAGAAGAAATAAAATAAAAAATTATATAAAAAATTAGCCTATTAATAAAAAAAAAACTTTTTTTGCATTACTGCCAAAAGCTATTTATTTCGATGCGAAGCGAAAGCAAAAGAAAACAAGTCACTACTTTTAGACTTAAAAGGGGGCTCACTAACTTTTGACTTATCGTTCAATTGGCTTTACATTGCTTACCGCAAGCCGTTTCATTATACCATATTGTCATAACAACAGTTTCATAAATTAAAGCCCAGTTTCAAAGAAACAGAGCAGAAAAAAATATAAAACACCCATACACACATTCACAAATTATAAAAAAAAGCATCAAATTTTATTTTTGAATTAAAAAGAAATTTTTTTTATTGATTATTAAAAAATCAATTAAAAAAACTTAGAAAAAGGTTTTTAATTCTTAATTAAAGTGGTTTCTGTGTGTTTTCTGTTAATTTTGTTAGAAAAATATCCTAACGACAACAAGAAAACAAGTGAGTGATTTTAACATTTGTATTCGAACAAAGAGAAAAAAGTTTTTTTAGTAGACCGCAATCTACATATAAAGGGTGTCCCAACAAGAACGCAAGATTTAAATTTTAAATAAATGACTGATGCAGCCATTAAATTGTTTGTCTGGCCAAATGACATGTAGCGCCGTCTTGTTGAAACCACAAGCCCTCCACATTCATTTCTTCAATTTTAGGCAGTTTGGTTATCATTTAACGATACCGAACACCATTGATTGTTTGCACTTGACCTGCCTCATTTTCATAAAAAAAAGGTCCAATGATTCCTCCAGCCCAAAAACCACATCACACAGTGATACGTTGAGGATGCATTTGCTTCTCGTGAATCACTCGAAGATTTTCCTCACCCCAAACGCGACAATTCTGCCTATTGACGAAGATATCAAGATGGAAATGGGCCTCGTCACTAAAGATGATTTTATCGGCAAAATCATAATTTTCATGTTGTCTCTCCAATACCCAATTAACGAACTCCCTTCGCTGTCCATGGTCATTTTTTACTAACCTCGTACCTTCTACCAGCAAACAATAACAATTGTTGAAATGTCAAACAATGACACTTCGAATGGCGCCCAATTTAAATATTGCGTTCTTGTTCGGACACAATTTATAAAAATTAATTCCTATATCCCTTGATCCCGCCATCACGCGTCAACGGCTAAACCGATTTCACATTTTTTTTGTTGTGTTTGTTATTGTCAGGAGAAGGTTCTTATGACAGAAAAAATTTAAAAAATTGCGCGGAAAATTAGAAAATTTAAGAATACATATTTAAAACCACTTTTTACATTTTAAAAGTATTAAAGAAATAAAATTCATGTTCTGTACATATGGTATTCCACCCGGCAGGTGGCGCTATAGTCGGTATCTGGCTTATTTGTGTACTACCTCTTTTTACCCGATCATTTACTCTATGATTACTATCGATTATACAAAAATTTTAAGGCAAGATAACGTTTGCGGGGTCATCTAGTTTTATATAAAAATGCTTACGCTATTGTTCGATTTTTTTCATAAGAATTGTCATGTAAAACAATTTTAGGGAGCTGTTTATCGTCTGAAGTAAAATCGAACGATAGTTTCTTCATATTTAATAATACTGACTGTTAATATTAAATCATTTGAATTATTAAAATGTTCAAGCGATTTATTCAACTACTTAATATAAAATCATTTTTTATTTAATTCATTTTAGGCTAACACCACTTAATATGCCTGATTATGCTGAAGTTGCATGTTCGACATTTAAAACTCCAAACGGAACAGCACATGGCCAGACCGCAAACAATGCATTACAACAACAGTCATTGTATGATAGTTGTGGTGCATACGCAACAGTAAATCTTGTAGCAAATGCAAAATTGTATCAGAACCATCAGCAGCAACAACAACAACAACAACGTTATGCAACCGGAAATGGAAATAATATGACAACATCTTCCATTAAAACAATGCAACAACAGCAACAAAATGCCGGTGATATTTTAGAAAGTACTTTACGAACGGAAAATGAACAAAAATTATCATCGTTGTCGTCATCATCACAATCAACGGCGTCAACAACAGCAGCTATAACACGCAATAACATTAACAACGATGACTATCGTTCAACAATGGGCAGTATATCATCTGGTCTTTATTCAGCGCCTCCCAGTCAACATTATTCAATTGGTAGTGGTTGCGGCAGTGTTGGTGGCAGCACAGTTGGTGTTGGTGGTATTAGTGGTGTAGGTTTTGGTAATATGGACAACAATCCCTTTGGCAACAATATGTTAACATTACCGGATAAAATGACAGCCAGTACGGCTTCTACAGCCATACTTAGCTCATCGCCAGCTAAAGCCCAACCACATCAAACAAAAAAGTCAATGACAAATTTAAATACTGGTAATGGGACTGGTACAACATTGAGTGCAAATAAAATCAACATTACAGAGAATCGTTTTGACTTAATGAATAATGAACCCTTGCAGCCAACACGTTTAAATCCTTTCAATTCCAACAGCATGCAGTCACATACCCAGCGCCAACAACAGCAGCAACAACAATTATTAGTTGCCAGTAATGCCTTAAAACAAGGACTGGGTGCTTATGCCAATACAACTTTAGCTACCCAAATGATAAGTGGTGGCGGAGCAGGTACTTTGCGTAGACCACGCAACAATAAAGTTTTCAAAAGTGAAAATAACATTAATTTTGGTAGTCTCTACAACAATAAACTAGCTACAAACACTACAACACCAGCACTAGCCAATCATAATACCGGTTCGCATTTAGATTTTCTAACCAGTTCTCATGCAGATCAGTTCAATGATAATGAGTTTAGTGCTATAAGTAACTCTACAAATCAATTGCTCAATGACTGGGCTTCTAATTCCTCTATAGCAGCTACAGACTATCATCATTTTGGTAGTAAACAACCCAACAAACAACATTTATATATAAAATCTAAAGATGGTACATGGTCGGCTGTTTCCTCAGATGCTTATCAAGCATTTAGACAGCAACAGCAACAGCTGCAACAGCAACAGCCACCGCCTTCATATGCACATGCTGCAGGTGATAAACTTTTACAACCTTCCCCTAGTCATACAAACTCTATTACAAGCTCCTCCTCTAACACCAATACCAACACCACTACCACTACCACCAACAACACCACCTCTTCCACCCAGTTAACTAGTTTATATAATAATACCAACAATCATAATCAACTTTCTAATAACAGCAGCAGCCACAATAAAAGCAACAGCAGTAGTAGCTCAAATATAAATTCCTCCACCACCTCCACTACCACCGCTAGCGATAATATAATGTCTAGTCATAATAATAAGTATTTTAGTAGTTTTGGTCCCTCAGCCAATGTGTAAGTTAAGTCAAATTTTTAATCAATAAATTACGCTAAAATCAGATTTAAATAGAGGCTTTTTTAACGCTTGTATTGTATTTGTAAAATAACCGCAGGATATAAAAATTAGTTGCTTACAATGAACTGAATTTAATTGAATTGAATTGAATACACGAGATATAAAAAAACAGAATATAAATAATAATTATAATACAAAATATAAAAAAAAGATAATTAGGTGGTTCATTATTTTCGCACATTATCGTTGGCTACCATTTTACACAACAAAGTCCCGTAAATGGTAAAGGTTTTTCTATTATGTAAAATGAAAATGAACGATAACGTTCGACATAGAAGAGAAGCTGCCATGTATGTATATACGAGTATTTATATTATAATTGTGATTTTAAAAAATAACTTAATGAAACAAATCTTATGCTCATCATAATAATCTGTTCTAGATTTTATCTATACTAAAATATTTAGTTATGGATTGTAAAATACTGCAGCAAATAAACAAAACGTGGTAAGTAAAAGAGTTAAAAAAGTAAGGTTTCCCAAATGTTTTCAAAATAACTCGTTTTAAATTATTTTTTTTATTTAATTAGCTATTGCTGTAAAAAAAAAAAAAGAACTTTTCTGGTATGAATATTTAAAACTGCTAAATCAATAACAAAAAGCTTTTAAAATAATATTATTAAAATAACAAAATAAAACCATAATTAAAATTACGAGTATATAGCATTACGTATCACCAAACGATACAAGTATTTTCCTTTAGCTTATGCATCAGGATATTAAAGTTTCGAAATCAATAAGCATTTGCGCTCTGCTGTTCTTTTGTTTCAGAAAATAAGAAAACAAAATTATGATATTTGCTATCTGGGAACTTTAATTTTAATTTGTAGCTTTTCTAAGTATTCCTTTTACATATTTTATTGGTCCTAATAGTTTTTCTTCTTACAAAAATTATTTTCTGCTGCCCTTTTCATTATTTTTTAAACAAAAATTCTATAAAAAATTATTAATCTTTCTTTGTGCTTAATTCCAGAAATTGTGCTGGGTTATTTTCAATTCATTCTTTTACTCATAATATTCTCATGAGTTATTTACTCATTCGAATGTAAAAGAACAAAGAAAAATAAAAGTAAAATACATTTTTTTCAATATTAAAATGTTGGTGGGGAAGTTTATTTATTCAGTTCAAAGCTTACAGAGTTTTTTGTTTGGAACTATTGACAAATAATTCTTATTTAGTCAATTGCTTTTAAAATATAAAGGTTCTAATGTTTGCAAGAAAAGTTGGCAGTAATCTGCTGAGGATTCAGAGTAGCATCTGATGAAATAATCCATATAGATATGCTATCCCCTTCAGTGCTTATTGTACTGAATACATAATTCATGAGAATATAATGAGTAAAAGAATAAATTTAAAATAACTCAATACAATTCCTGAATCTATCACAAATAAAGATGGATATTTTGTTAAACTTTGCAATTCCAAATAAAATTATTACATAAAGTTCTATAAGTTAAAAAGCAGGATTCAGTATTTGGAATTTTCATATATACAAGTCAAGTTCTAGGATCTATAATTATACAGTGTAATATTTTCTAAGTCATCTATTTAGTTAATACAAACTACTTTTTGGCTTGCTAAACTAGCCAAATTTTAAAATTTCAACATTTACGAGGCTCTAGAGGCAATTTTTTTGGGTTGGTTTGTTCTACACATTCTTGCTCCTAGTTTATAGCTGCAAAGACTTAGAAACTAAATTCCTATTGGTTTCTGAGATACTTTCTTTAAAAAATGTTTTTCGAAAAACTAAAAATTTAGTCAAAATGCTCTAGAGGCCATAAACTATGAAACGCAAGTGTTTTCCGTAAGTATTTACTTCAAGAAATTCCTCACTAGCAGAAGCTTACAGCTTATGTGTTTCATAGTATTATTAATGGTTTTCATTTTTAATTTACTTAATCTTTTTATTTAAATAATTTTCTTAAACTGTAGCTATTTTTTCACTAAACAATTTCTGCTACACCCTTAACTTTAAATCTAATAATCAAAGATTTTAAAGTTTATATAACGATTTCTTCACTTGTTATAAAGTTTTTTATTTAAAGAAAATATTTTTTTTAGTCTAACAACCTTTTCAATTGTATGCAGAAAAAGAATGATGTGCTAATTAATTCTTTTATTTTCATATTGACGAAATTTTTTAAGTTAATCAATTAAATATTTCATTAATACGAGTATAAATTTGTTTATTTAAGGAATTTTCTTAATTAAATTTATGAGCTAATTAATTCTTGTAATTAAAGACATCAATACAATTAAAAGTTTTGTCAATGAGACAATTTTTTTAATTAAAGTAAAAATATGCTCTAAATTTCTTTTCTGTGCCTGTCAACGTGAAGCATTAAAGTATATATTTATTGATACAGACTGGTGGAAATCCATCCATTCTTCTTCCCCTCTTGTTACACTTCAATTCCTTTAAAGATTATTATCACTTAAATTCTCAAATGATATCGACACAGTTAAGTTTCATTTAAGCTGTAGATTGATTGACATCTAAAGTTTTTATTTTATTATTAAACTATTAAACACAGTAGAAAAAGTCTTATTATTTTAAGAAATTTTTTAATTTCCAAGCAACAATATGACTTTAAGACTTTATGACTGATACGAAACTACTGCAAATCCCCCAATTATAATTTTTAAATCAATCAACAGCAGTTTTAGTTTTGATGATTGCTTTAGTCAAACGAATTACCAAACCTACTTAAATCTTTCCATATATAGGGTCCGCCAAATAACTTTTTTTTTTTTTTGAAAATGCTATAAAAACATCGAGTGTAGCTTCGGCTGTGTGGCACGTAGCGCAGTCCTGTTGAAACCAAATGTTGCCAATATCCTCCTCTTCAATTTTTGTTAACAAAAATTCGTTCAACATTGCCCGATAATGATCGCCATTGACTGTAACGGCCACTCCTTGTTCATTTTCGAAGAAAATTATCCCAATTATGGCTCTGGACCAAAATCCGCACCAAACAGTGACTCGTTTTGGGTGCGTCGGCCTTTCAATGTATGCGTGCAGGTTTTCTGTGTCCCAAATGCGACAATTTTACTTGTTTACATACCCGCCAAGATCAAAATGAGCTTCATCTGAAAAGATGATTTTTTTGGCAAAATCGGCATTTTCTGTATGTCGATCGCAGGCCCAATTAGCGAAGCGAAAACAACCATATTCTTTCAGCGGAAGGATAAAACTAATTATCTGTCAAATCAGACATAAGCTAAGTGTTACCATTCACGAAATAAGCACTAGTTGAAAAAAAAAGTTCAATGGCGGATCCTTTATGTATTCAAATTTTTTACAAGTTGCTTTGCAGTTAGCACATCAAACCGAAATAGATACTGTAAGCTTATTTAATAAGCTCTCTATCTATTGCAATTACATTTTGTTTCAAAAATGTATATTTTTTTTTATTCCCTTCAAATATTTTCCACTGTTTATAACAACCTGTAATAAAATTAATTTGTAAAAAAAAATAACAATGTAAATATACTAAAAAAAAATATATAAATAACATTATAATATGCCAGCAAAATTAAATCAAATAAAGTATACAATTAATTAACTTAATAATGAAATTAAAAAAAAAAAAGGCATTTCAGTTGATATCATAAATAAATAGAGACTAAATTAGCAGCGAACTAGTTAATAAAGAAAAAATAATTTAATCTATAAATAAACATTTTATAAACACGACGAATTAAATACATTTTTTGTTGATGCCCTACAAAAAAATAAAAATAAAATTTATAAAGAAAATAATAATAACAAATAAAATAAATTTATTTAAAATAAAACAAAGAGAATATTACACCGAACGAAATTAAAAAAAAAGGAAACAATAGCAAAAATGTGACAAAAAATTTAAATAAAAATTATATATCAATATAAAACTGAAACATAAATATTTTTGGGTAGTAAATAAAAATATAATAAAATGATACTTAAGAAAAAATATTAATTAATAAGGCTGTTATTTGTAAAAACCTTGAAACTCTAAACTATCTAAAAATAAATCTAGTGAAAACACAAAATATAATTGAGAAAAATAAAATCGCAAATAAATATTTTAAGGCACTGTAAATGTAGAATATACGATATAAATTATAAATATAAAACAAACACTATAAAAAAAATAAATAAAATTTGAAAGAAGAGAAGACATTAATAAACTAAAAAAAAATAGTTTTATTTAAAAAAATTTTTTTAAATAAATTATATAGATTAAATTTCTTTTAGAAAACTTAAAGTTTGATGATCGAGAAAAGTCAATACAGTTCGTTTTTAGAAATCAAAATTTTTTTCCACTAAAAAGCGTTTTAAATTATAAAAACGGCTAGTTTTTCAAGCTTGAGATCGAATTATAATTATTATTTTTATATTTCGCTTGAACTTTGTGTAGTTTCTGCAGGATACAATTATGTTGGTTGTTAACCCTGTCAAGGGCCCACATAAGAGTACTAGATACAAAACAGTTAATTTAGTTATATATGATTAAAGCTCAAATAGTAGTTTTAAAAAAGGATTTTTAAGAAAAAACTATAAAAAAAAATAACTAGAGACATGTTTATCGCGATCAGAATAATGTTTAGATGCTTCAAACTAATAATAATATTTTTGTGAAGAACACACTATGTTTGCGGTGACCATATTCAACCATCTTTTTTCTTTGCGTATACCTGCAGCATTATGAAAAAACCGCTTATGTCTTATTAAGTCATTTTAAAAAACTACAACGTTACAAGCCTTTTTTTTAATTATTTCGACTCTAGCAAACGGTATTATTTTCATTGTCATCTTGTTAATTGTGGAATAATGTAATTGAGTTAATTTCCTCAACAAGTCTTTTTTTTACTTAAATAAACTTTTTCCTTATTAGCGAAGATATTTATGTGTAGAAAAGAATGTAATTTCGATGATCAAATGTATAACAATAAATAAAAAAATAGGTTTTTTATTATTAAATTCATCTGCACTGTAAATTTGATCCGCTTGTATGGACTTAGCATTGAATAATTATTTATTTTTTCTCTGTTTTGCTTTTAGTCTATAGTAATAAATTTCATTAAATATTTTTATATTGTCATTTCTTTTTTGTTTTTAATACTTTCAGCCACCATTTGGCCATTGAAACGACGTCACAGTGCTTACATTATAATGGATAATAGCATGGATTTAATAGTCTGATATGTAAAACAGAAAATATATAAAATAAATAAAATTGAAATGTATTAAACAAATAAAATACAAAACGCAAAATTAAGCCAAAAGGATTTACTTAATATGGAAATGGAAATTTATACAACAACCTGCAGTAATTAATACCCACATAATGCTTACAACGTATTTTACATTGAAATTTATATGGGCGAATATTAAAAATAAAAAATATTTTTTTTTTTGTTTTGAAAATTAATACAAAGAATGGAAAAAATGTAAAAAGCTTAAAAATAAAAGGATGTAAAATGTGTGTGCATTTAAAAAATATATTTAAAAGATTTTATATTTAGGAAGGCTCAATGGTTAGTGAATTATACATATATTGAGAGAAGGTTTGCTTTAACTTTTATTAATCATTGAACGTTGTTTATTGGGGAAAATGATCGCAAGAAAGTTGTGAAAGGTGTTTACCTAGGATAATAACGATACTAAATTGGAAAATAACAAACCAGAATTTTAAATTCCAGTTATGAGATTTCATCATGTAAATTACTGAACCTGTCTTGGTTGATGTTTTTGGCAATGATAATATCATAGACATTAAAGCCCTCTTAATCATGCCCTTAACATTTTTCTATCTTGACAGAAATTTCAAGCATTTATTTCAACGGTGGCTATTTCCTGTTTTAATTATAACATTTAACATTAAAAATTAAATTATGCCAAATTACACACAAAATAGGTGCATAAAACATAAAGAGAACTTAAAAAATTGCATAAAAAAACAAAAATAAAAACAAATAATGATATTATAGGGACAATAAATTTTTATGCACACACATCTAGGCATACATATGTAGGTACCACTAAGAATGATAGAAAGGCAAGATAACGCACTGTGCATGATTCCCCGTTAGATGACGTAGTTTATCCCCTGTTGGAACAATAAAATTATATTATTATTATTATTTTCTATCCGTTATTAGGCCATATGAACACAGAAAATTTAAATTTTATGTGCGGAGTCTTGTATTTCTATCGTTCTTGGGTACTACCTAAGATAAAATATTTTTCTCAATAATAATAAAAATTTCTGTTAAATTGGCTTGGAAAAATTTCTATCAATAAATAAACAAATTCCAAGCAACATAAAACAATCTCAATATCAGCATTGCCAGTTTAGCTTTTTTTCGGGTCAAATTTAGCAGCAATATTTATGATAAAGACTTTACCATTTTCCTGGGTTTATTCGTTTTCAAAAAAAAAAATCTTCTTTAAGACAACACAACTCCGGGAAGCTTTTTCCTTTAGCTGTTTCTTTTTTGATTTCCTTATATTTCTATAAATCCTTGATTATTATTTGCCATAATTTTTTTGCTTTTATAAATAAATTTTATTAGACAACAAAAGCAAATATGAATGGCTAGATGTTTTTGTCCGGTCTCACCAGACCCGGTCGGTATCCTTAGAAAGCGTTTTGTATAAATTTTTAGCGACATCCCTTTACAAATAAAATTATAATTGTTAAAAAAAACGAAATAAATAAATACAGTCATTAATTACTAAGAAATACAGGGTGGGCCAAAAGAAACCAAGGGGTGTAAAAGTTTAATAACTTTTTTGTTTATTAATTTTTTTTTATTTTTTCTTTCAGATTATATAGACAACACTTGGAGAATTTATAATGGAGAGGTTCACAACTGAACAGAGAACCAGAACAATAGAATTTTATTATTTAAACCAGAGATCAATTATTTTAACGCTCATTTTCATTTCTTTTGGCCCACCCTGTATGTATTAGAAATAAATTATCAATTTCTATTGTAATTATGGTTCACTAATTTGACGATAATTGCTTCCACATAAAAGATAGACATATGCTGTAGCGGACTTTTTTGTAGGACTATTTATGATAAACATATCTTTCATACATTATATATGTGTAACTTCAACTATATTTGCGGCGCACGCCAAAATGTGTAGCCGATTGTAGAATTTTTTCCTACTTACTTGACACCTATATTTTGAACAATTTACAGAATATCTTTATAAATTAAAGCCTATGTGTTATTCTGATGTATAAGCTAAATTATTGTAAAGTTTAATTAAAATCCATTCAGTAGTTTTTGCGTGAAAGAGGAACAAACACCCACCCATCTACACATTCGCACTCTCAAATATTCTGCTTTATAATATTAGTAGGATGGGCTAAATATAGAAAATTATGGCTTCTATATAATGACGTTTGATATTTTTTTTAATGCACTCACTTTTCAACCAATAGTCTTTTTCTAACTCAATTATGGGAGCACAATTTCAATATTCCGATTTTAATATAATTTATATCTCTCTCTTTTGCTCTATATTTAATCCAAACTTTTTGTTTTCATTTATTACACACATTGTGTATGAGTAAGATAACAGTAGCTAGTTTTTATAGCTCTTCTTTTAAATACACAGCCATTTTTATTTTATTTTGTTATTTTCTTTACTCTGTTTGCTGAAAAAAAGAGCATAAGGTGTTTATGAAGTAGATCATGCTTTTGTCTCTACTCACTTGTGGTAGAACTAATTCAATGTTGTGCTTTTTTAATTGATCTCTCTCGCTCTACCTCTGTCTCATATATACATCTCTTTGGTTTATGGTTTCTGTGCACACAAAAACACACACATAGAGTATGAGTAGAACAACTTTACAAGCAGAAGCCACTTTTAAACACAAAATCATTTTTTTCTTTATTTATAGAAATATGTTTGTATGAAAAAATGATTTTTTCTTATAAATAACTGACAGACACATCAAATTATGCATTTGGGTTGGTGAAAATATTAATCAAAATGATAGACACATCAAATTGATTAATATCAATCTCATTTTTATGTGATTTTTTTTAATGTGCAAGCAAGACACATTCATATAAACCAGTGTCTGGGAATAATTAATATACAATAAAAAAATTTTATTAATAAGACTCTTAAAACAACAGCAATACAAATTATTTTTTTATTTTAAAAATTAATACAATTTGCCGTCGGAAAAATAAATTTTCATTCTGATTGCACATCAAGAAAAAAAAGATGATGTAAAATTTTTTTTTATTATTATTGCATTGATACTAGCAATAAAAAATAACAATTTGGGTGAAGGACTGTTTAAAAAGAATTTATGAGTTTATGCATGAAATATTGCTAAACGAGTTCTGCTGCCCATTTTCATAATTTTTTAGGAATATTTTTCTAAAGAATTTCGTATTGGAAATTTTTGTTTTTTTTTTTCCTGTATTTTTTTTATCCTTTATGGCTTTTAGTTAGCATTAATTCTATTACAAAATTTTTTTCTTAAATTTTTATTTTAAAAATTTTCGCGATGTACATACATTCAACTTTATGCAAAACAAAATGTTAATTGAAGATATCTTGACAGACGACATCAAATTACAATCAAATTTTGAACAAAAATCAAACTACTTTTTAAAAAACACGTACACATACTCATGATTGATATTGAAATTTGTTTGTCTGTCAACCACTTTAAACAGTAAGGTGAGCGCTAGACGATCAATCATTCAACATCAATCATGCGGGTGTGTGCGTATTTTTTAAAGATGGCCGACACACATACACTGTGTGTGTGATGGCCATCTTTAAAAAACACACACTTACACTCATGATTGACGTTGATTGATTGATCGTCTAGCACTTACTTAATACTCTATAAAAATAAATAAATGTATTCACGCATTAATGTCTATAATTTGATTGGTTGACAAGAATGTCTAATTCATTAAATATGGAAGCCATAGCTAAAGTATTTAATATAGAAATAACTTGTTTATTTTTTTTTTTTTTATTTACATTTTTTGTTGAGTTTTAAGCATTAAATTTTTAGGCTATTAAAACAAAACTATTTTCGAGATGACGATAAACAATAAACAAACACA